>CM024757.1:72962809-73358607 GCA_014218235.1 Colocasia esculenta
GACCGTCGGTCTGAGGATGGTAGGCATGGAGAACTTGAGCCAATCCATCCTGGAGCCACTAAGATGTATCAAGATGTGAAAAGAACTTATTGGTGGCCAAATATGAAAAGAGAGATAAAAGGTGCCATAGGGTCTTCAAAAATAGCTAACAAACTGCACATCCCTATGCGACACAATAGACTTGGGTAGTCCACGGAGATGCACTATCTCAGAGAGAAAGATACGGGCCACCTGGGAAGGATCGGAGGTCTTGGCACAAGGAATAAAATGGGCCATCTTAGAGAACCTGTCCACCACCACCAAGATGGAGTCATGCTGGCAAACGGTGCGAGGCAAACCCAAGACAAAATCCATGCTCAGGTCCTGCCACGGACGGTCGGGTACAGGTAGGGGAGTATAAAGACTTGTGTTATGCTTTCGTTGCTTGGCCAAAGCACAGGTTCGACATTGGGCCACAATTCGGGCCACATCACGTTTTAAGCTTGGGCAGTAGAATCGGTACTCCAACTCGATGGTCTTATTGCGACCAAAATGTCCCGCTAGACCACCCGCATGTACTTCCCACACAAGGAAATCACGCACATAGTATGTAGGAGGCAAGGCCTATTCTCCTTGAAAAGATACTCGTCCTGAAGAACGAAGTCATTGTATATCTGGGATGGGCCTGATTGGAGGGACGAGGGATGGGGCTAAAGTCGGGCAGTTGGGGTAGTCATCCCGTAAACTCTCAAATCCCGTGACTTCCGAAGAGACGACAACCAGTAAGGAGGCGCGACAACTCAGCGCGTCGGTTACATGATTCTCCACGCCAGCCTTATGTTGAGGAAAATGGTAGGCTTGGAGATACTCACCCAAGACTATGTTCGGCTTAAGTTTCTTTTGGGCGTGGAGAAATCTAAGAGCTTGTGGTCGAGAACAAACATGAACTCTTGAGGAAGATGGTAGTGTCTCCGTATCTCAGGTGGCCTGTATCTACTCGTAGAACCCTTTGTCCATAGGTGAATACTTTAATTTGGCGTCGCTTAACTTCTCAATGAAGAAAGCAACGGGGTGACTCTCCGACTCAGTACTCCACCTATGTCAAAACACGGAGGCATCACAGGTTTTTTTTTTAACCTCAAACAAGGTTTGGCGCATCCCCGATTCGGACCGGATCGGGATTTTCCTGATCCGATCCGATTCGGGCGGATCGAACCGATCCGGTTCGATTCGCCGCTTGGATTCGGCCAGAACCCTTATTTATGAACCATTTTATGGCCGATTCCATTGAATCTGGCCTTTTTTGAATGATTGTGTGGTTTAGGCCTCTTGTACATATGTTTCATCATATTCCATGAGATTTATATCATGTAATTGGTATAAAAACATTTATTTTCAATGAAATAAAGCATTAGAAGAGTGAAAACAAATTGAAACTCATTAATTGAAAGATATTTACATTGCACAAAGTCAATACAACTATCAAACTCTAAATTCCAATAAAAATACAATGACTTACTCTAATATCCCCAATGCCCTTGTTGATATGGATCATATGCATTCCATTGGGATTGGCTAGGCATGGATTCGGACTCATCTGACTCTGAGGGGAGCTCCCCAATAAGATGATGACCTTTCGTTCTTGACACAAAACCACGAAACTCATCCCATGTCATCATGCTATGGTATCTCTGCCGAAACTGACTGAGATAATGGTCCCACACTTGACAGCCGGGACGGACTACCCCCAGTTGTGCCATCTGTACATCCTCCTCAGGAACAAAAACTTGGACTGGAATAGGAATAGAATATGCAGGAGGAGGATGCATATATGGAGATGGACCAAGGTAGCTGTTGTGGCAGTGTACCCACTGTACGGTCCGTACCCACTAGAGTAGTCTGTGCTAGTGGAGTCGGGCTGGTAGCTATGACCGCCATAGGATCCAGCAGACTCATGTGTACTCATCCTCTCAAAGTCTGATAACATAGTGTCATAACTATGGGAATCCACTGGTTCACCTCTTCCTTGACTGCCAGGTGGAAAACCTTTGCCTTCTATTGTACCGAAGGGGGCACCATGACTGCTATCTTGTGTTGCACCCCCATAAAATTGCTCCTCTGTGAATGCCATGCCACCTCCTCCTCCCTCACCACCCTCACTCCTCTCCCTCACCACCCTCACCTCCTCCGCCCTGACCATCGTTACCACCTCCACCGTTACCACCACCGTCACCACCAGCATCTGAAGAACCACCTGCAAAGGCAATATCATTTGAACATTAGTTAGAACAAATACAAAATTACAAATACATTTTGAGGTAATTTTTAATACAAAATGATGGCCTACCAGTAGTCATCGAATCATGGGAGGCACTATTGGGCAATCGGGGTGAATCCAATGGAGACGGTGTCTCATCATCTGCATTTGGATCCAAAGTCTCTGCATCGGCAATGTCAAGTGATCTTCAACAACGGTAGCACCTTTCTTGCCTTTCTTGGATCCCCAACCAGAAAACCAACCCTTCTTTTTTTGTGCTGGGACGGGAGGTGGCTCTCGTATAACAACTCCTTTACTTGGCCGGGACTCTGTTGCACCAGTTTTTTTTCTGCGGGATTCTGTTGCTATTTGCTTCCCTTTTGCCAATTGAGATGATGTGGGAGCCCTTGTAGATTGTGAGGGAGGCGCATCCTGGGTAGATAAGCCTCTCCTTCTAGATTGTGTGCGGGGGAGGCCTTCCATCAACCTATCAAAATCATCATCATCATCATTACCTCCTCCTCTACCTGCAATAACCCCCAACATTATACATTAGGAAGTTAGCATAAATGCAACTGATAAAACATGTAAGATGAAAGAAAGAAATGACTCTCCCACCTGCAGTACGCGTCACATGCTCTACTTGTATGTCCGCAAGAAGATCCACCTCAGCCTCTGGATCCATCTCATAACGAGGGGAATATGGCTGTCCCACATTCCCACGATCTCCCTCCTCCTCTGCTGTTGCTTCTGCTACTGCCCTTGCCAAGAAAGTGTTAGGGCGAGGTGGATCTTCAGGGTCGTCTGCCTCCTCATCTAACTCATACTCCCCTCGCTCTGTTGTTGCTCGTGCAACCCATGCAACCATTGGGTCTTCTTCATCTCGTAGAAATCCAACATCAATTGGATCATACTCTACGTCCCCACGCTTCTTTGGATCTTCTGTAAGATGTTTGACCCTCAGCCTCATATTATAGTGGACGTACACCAATTGGTCCAAACGCCTATATGAGAGACGATTCCGCACTTTGGTGTGTATCAATGCAAATGTACTCCAGTTCCTCTCACATCCACTAGATGAGGAAGTCTGCGATAAGACCTTCACTGCAATTTTCCTCAATGTTGGCGCGGAATGCCCAAAGTTGAACCACCAATCAGCTGCATCCAAATTCAATTATGTCAATCAGATGTCAACCATCAAGTTGCAATGATAAAAATGTAAATGGGAAGCATATTACCGCCGTCTACACGCTCCCGACCAGCAATGGCAGATGGCTCAGCAAAGGTCCCAGTGGCTTCCCGAAAACGCTTCATCTGCATAGCATAAATTTATCATCAACTCCTATGAACTTCAAGTATTTGATTTAACTTTGGATGGAAGTTGATAATCCTATACTTGCCTCATCAATGGCATCTGCCGCTAGCACAGGACTTCTTGACAATCTCTCAACCACCCTTGCAAAGGCAGCCGTCAAATCATCAATATGCTAGCTCGTGTGCGTAATGGTATGCAGGGTGGAGATAGTATGCTGCAATTGAATAAAATACCATCATCAATACAATAAAATAGATTATTACAGAAATATGATTTATTTCCTTACCCGCCATATGGAGATCTCTACTCATCTGCCGGTCCCATCTATCGTCAACAACATCCAAAACCAAGTGTGCATGCCGAGGTGAGACTTCACGGATCTTTTTCCTCGCGGCTTCAAGCTTTGCATATACCAATCCTATAGATGGTCTCCTATCCCCATCCACCACCCTCAAACCTCATATAGAGGTTCAATGATCTGTACCAGCTTGAAGACCCGATCCCAAAAATTGGAGCTGTTGACGATGCCTTCCACCTCCTTTCCATCAGATGTACTAGCAAAATTACTCTGCAACCATTTATCACCCCTGAACATGCGTTTCAATCCATCCTTGTGCTTCAGTAGACTCTGTAGTGCCACAAAATTTGTTGCAAAGCGGGTGACACCGGCCTCAACAACTCTCCACCAGTGGACTCTCTCATCCACGCCAACACCAGATGATGATTGTAGATGAAACGTGTTATCTTCTGTCCTGCATCCACCACCATTTTCACAGGTTGCAGTGTCCCAATTTCTTTAAGCATAAATCAACACAGTGGGCAGCACATGGGGTCCAGTATAGATGAGGATAGATATTCATCAACTCCTCCCCTGCTTTCTTGTACGCAGCTCCATTATCCGTGACCACCTGCACAATATATTGCTCCCCAATCTCCCCACCACCTCTCGCATCAAACCCAATATGTATTCATAGTTGTGTACATGCTCGGATGCGTCAACTGATTTGTGATAGAAGACTTGTCTATCACAATACACTAGGAAGTTGATGAGGCTGCTCCTGGTGATGCCCGACCAACCATCACACATGATGGTGACACCATACTTCTCCCATTTCTTCTTAAATCCATCTATGTAAGACTTTATCTCATCAACTTCCTCCTGCAGATATTTCCCTGCCAAGTCCCTAGCTGTAGGAGGCTGCACATGTAGGCCTCCACGTTGAACCTCCTGTATTGCAGTTTTATAATAGGGACTGTTCGCTGCATTAAATGGTAACCCTGTATGGTGCCACCACTTGCAATTGCTCTCCCCACCTTGTATTTCGGCCCCTGCTGGTTGTATGAATCATCAATCCTAGTCTGCTTGCCATGCTCCCTAGGATACACATAAGGGTCCACATCCTCAATTTGCACACCTGTGGGTCTTTTGCTATGCCTGCCTTCTTCTGGTACTTGTGTGGGAGGGGGTCGAGTGAAATAATCTCCCACATTTGAAAATCGACGGGAGCCACTGCCACCTACCGCTGAGCCACTGCCACTGCCACTGCCAACCTCATGCTGAGCTCCCTGAAAACTCATTCTGTGCCCTGCCCTTTGATCAGCTTCCCATGCCTCAGCCCTGCTATGTGCTCTGGCTAGCCTTTCCTGCACATCAGGATCAGGAACATATTCTGCATACATTTGAACTTCATCATCATCATCTTCATCTCTTTGTCTTCCTGATATAATCCTCTCTGCTATCTCCTTATCTGCCTTCTTTCTTGCTGTCTCAGTTCGAACTTGCTTAATGTGTTCACTCATAGCCTTCTTGACTTCTTTTGGCACCGATTTACACCCCTGCACGTCATGGTACCCTGCTAGTCGACCACCAGCAAGGTGCTTCTTCAAACGGGAGACCCCACCTCCTTGTCCCACAAAACCACAATAATTGCACTTAAAGTTGTGCCTATTCTCCAACATGATGCCATGCTGCCACCCAATATCATCAGAACCTCTTTTCGGTGCCATCTACAATGACAAAAAATAAATAATAAATTAACAGTAAATTAAATTAAATTTCAGAATTTGAACACTAAAAGAAAGTATTCTTACTTCTTAATTGTTATATGATATTTTTTTAATATACATGAACACATGATCACAGAAATCCATTCACACATGCATATATATTTTCTGTAATTTCACATTTTATTTTAAAATACTTCTTATTAATCTAAGAATATAAATTAATTATTGCTCAACTTCTTATTTAATCAACTTCTAATCATGATGTACAAGTTATACAACACATTTCTATCAATTTTTGGTTGTTTACACTTTTTAAGATTTATAAATTATTATTCAAATTTTAATATAATTATTAATTATTTATGAACATTAATTAATTATACCTAAACTTCTTATAGAATCAAGTTCTAACCATGATATAGAACTTATAGAACACCTTCCTATCATTTTTTGATTGTTTAATTTTTTTTAAGATTTTTCAAATTATTTTTCAGAAAAATCATTTTTAGGGAAAATCATCAAATCTACATGAAAACCTTGTAGATCTTGATGAGAAATGGTTGCAAGTGAACATCAATCCCTTGCAACATCATTTCCTAACAAGATCTAACCCATACACCAAGAAAAGAACAGAAAAATGAAGAAATAAGGTTGCTTACCTTGAAAACCCTGTAGAACCTTCAAAAAACTTGAAGAACAAGGCTTCAAAGCTTCCAAATCCACCTCCAAATGGACACAAATTCACTTAGGAAGCCTCCTCCTGTGGATTTGCACCTAAATCTAGGTTTTCTCTTCAAAAAAACTGCAAACGGGGGGGAGAAGGGGCCTGCGGTTTCCTGCGCTGCGAATGGGACTGTTTGTCCCGATACGCAGCGCATCGCCGACACCCTTTAAGGGTGTCGGGCGGATCGCGCCCGATGCGACAGTGCCGGATCGCATCGCATCGCATCGGGCTCGATCCGCCTGCTAAGAAAGGATCCGGGCGCATCGGGCGAGTCGCGCATCGGATCCTCCCTGATCCGATGCGATTCGGGGGGATCGGCCCGGCTCGATCCGGCGCGCCAAACCATGCTCAAATTTCACCTTAGAAAAGTCCGAAAATCTATGCACAGGTGCTTGGGTTATAAGCTTCTTGAGATTACGAAAGGCTGAAGCAGCTGCCTCTTGTCCAGACAAAGGTTCCCTTTCGCATGCAGTCAGTAATGGGAGTAGTTACGGTGCTGAATCCTCTAATGAATCGCCAGTAGAAAGTGGCCAGACCGTGGAAACTACAAACTTCGTGAAGGTTTTGCGGTTCCGGTCACTCCACAATTACTTTGACCTTATCCGGGTCAGCAGAAACACCCATACCAGAGACAATAAACCCCAAGAAAGTAACTTGAGAGGTCACGAAAGTGCACTTCTTGAGGTTACCATAGAGGCTTTCACGGCACAGGGTGGTGCAAACTTGTCTCAGGTGTTCCAAATGGTCTACCCTTGTATGGCTGTAAATAAGAATGTCATCAAATACACTACGAGGAACACCCGATGAATGGGCGCAACACTTGATTCATAAGCCGCATAAAGGTGCTCGGTGCATTTGAAAGACCAAATGGCATGACCAGCCACTCATAGAGTCCGTCCTTCGTTTTGAAAGTGGTTTTCCATTCATCACCAGGTCGGATCCTCACCTGGTGGTAACCACTCCTTAGGTCAATTTTGGAGAACAGAGTAGCTCTCGCCATCATATCCAACATGTCATCCAAGCGGGGAATGGAAAATCGGTACCTCACCGTTATGCGGTTGATCGCACGGCTATCTATGCACATCCTCCAAGTTCATCTTTCTTAGGAGCCAGCAGTGCAGGAACGACACAAGGACTCATACTTTCTCTCACATGACCTTGCTTTAAGTACTCCTCAACCTGCCTTTGTAATTCAGCATGTTCAGTGGAATTCATGCGATAATGAGGCAGGTTGGGCAAAGAAGAGCCAGGGATCAGATCGATGGCGTGTTGGATGTCATGCATCAGAGGTAACCCTTCAGGAAGATCGTTAGGGAAGATGTCTGAAAATTCATAGAGGAGAAAGGTGACGTCCTCAAGCTGCTCACTCGGTGCCTCTTTGACACCTTCATCTTCAGCTTCCCTAACCATCAGAGCATATATGACGACATAATCAAAGAGCTTACGTTCGAACTCTCGGGCGGTGATCAACTGTAACGTCATCGATGTCGGAGTGCTCGTCTTAGGGGTACGAGCAGGAGGGGGCTTCCCGGAAAGGGACATCGAAGCACTTGCAGTAGCGCTCGACTGAGAAGAGCTCGGGTCGCCAGAGGCAACCACCTGAGGGGTGGCTGCAACAGAAGGGGAGCTGAGAGCAGGGCTCTCCAGAGAGGGGACATTACGAGGTTGAGAGGGATGGATAGTGATGCAGTGACCGCCATGCTTGAAAACACAAGTGTTGGACCGACCATAAAGAGCCGCATCCATATCATAGATTCATGGCCGGCCAAGGATAACACTCCCGACTTCCATAGGCAGGACATCACACCAGATCTGAGCCTCATACGATTGGAGATGAATGGACACGAGTACAGGAATTGAAGTGGTGTCCACCCAAGAGACTTGATAGGGGCGAGGATGATCCTCCGTCGCAAGGCCCAAATGAGCGACTGTGCTGGTGGAAATAGCGTTGATACAACTCCCACTATCAATGATGACACGGCAGACCCTCCCGCCCAAGTAGCAGTAGGTCTGTAAAATGGCTGTACGACGCCAATTCTCAGTTTCCTTGGGATGGGCGAGGATACATTGGACCACTCCTAGCCTGTTTTCTTTGGGCGCAACCACAAAGTTGGCGAGTTCGCCGACATCCGCAAACTCGACCTTATACTCGTCGGCCAGGTCATCACCCTCATAATTAACATCCACGAGGGGCTACTCCTGCTCGGAAGACTCGTCGTTACCAATAACTAGGGCCTTCTGGGGGCAATCAATCACATGGTGCCCTAGCCCCTGACAACGATAACAACGATCGCGGGACTTATCACTCGGACGTATGGTCTCCCGCATAGGCGCCTTTCCTCTATCATCGCGCTTGGCAGGCGGTAAGGCAGGAGGGACCTCCCCTAGGCGTTGTCCTTCCGGAACTCGATTAGTTGGGACCCTCGGGGTGGACCCCGGGGCGGTTCGCGGGTCCGGAGGACGTTGATACGTGGACCTAACACGAGAGGACTCCCATTCTTGCTCAAACTGCTCCATTTCACGCACAACCTGGTAGGCATGATCAAGAGTGGTCACATGTTGACGGAAGAGCTCTTGTTGATAAGCTCGACGTAAGCCTCTCCGGAAACGAGAAAGGGTTAGTGCACCTAAGGGTGTCAATGGGCTGGGTTAATTTGAAGTCCAATGGGTAGTCCACTCCAGACTCAATTTGGGTTAAAATATGATGGCCCATGGATCTCTTTTGAAGCCCATTTGTCAAACCCATCACTTGATGGGTTGGACTCGGGTTTGCCCATTAGGCTAAGAGACATCAATAACAACCATACCTATCAATAACCACCATACCTACACATGCATTAAAAACATGCTTAAATAAAGAAACCGGTTTCCACCACACCAACAGTTCCCTTTAAATTAAAACATACTTAAATTAAAATAGTGAATCTATCTACATATTAGCTCGATGGGCTGAAACGGGTCCCAATGGGCTACCATGGGTTTGTTTTACTTTGATCCATTAAATTTGGGTTGGACTTGGGTTGGGTTATTTTAGTGTTGGGCTAAACTGGGTTTAAATTGGGCCAGCCCAAGCCCACCCATTGACACCCCTAAGTGCACCCTCCTCACGGGCTCCACACCTCAATAACAGATCATCAAATTCATCAATATATTCCGACACTTTCCTAGGGCCTTGTGAGATGTTCTGCCATCTATTAATCAATTGATGACGGTACGTCACAGGGACATGCTTCTCACGAAGTCTGACCTTCATCTCATCCCACGTATCAATTGGCTCCTCAAACCTCTGAGCAAGACGCTCCTCAAGATTGGTCCAATAGATTAATGCGCGACCCCTTAACATGGTCTTGGCGAAGAAAGCTTGCCGAGGGTCTGACGTTCCCAACCAATCAAAATAGCGATTCATCTTAGCCTCCCAGTCCAGGTATTCTTGAGGTTCCAAAGAATCGTCAAAACTGGGAGCCTCGATGCGGGCATTCCGGATGTCATGGTCTTGATCCCGATATGCCCATCGCTCATCCTCATCAAACTCCCTGTCAGGCCTCCTACCATACCTCCCATATCTATGAGCAGTAGGGACCCTGGGGTTTTTATCAATCTCCTCTTCAAAATTATCCTTGTTGTAGTCATTGTATCGACCACGCCGATCACCAGCTAAGGTTGCCCTAGGTTGAGGGTGCCGAGTGGCAGCAGGGGAAAGGGGTCTTTGAGGTTGGGGTCTCTCAACGGCCTGATCTCTCCTCGGCTCACGAATAACCCCTTCCAAGGCCACAATGCGACCCACCATCCCTTGCACAGTATGGTTTGACTCAGTGACCCTCTCCTCTATACCGGTAAAACCCTCTCTCATACGTTGGTCCATTCTACGGATTTCCTCTCTGAGTTGCAGCACCACCTCGGTCAAGGTCAGGTCTCCAGGAGGGTTGGCATGAGCGCCTTGAGGGGGTAGGCGATCCCTGACATTGCTTGTGAGATCCAGACATCGGCACTGAAGTGTGGTATTCAATACCACTACGTGTGGGCATGAGACACAACTAACATGCAACGACTAACTGACGACACAACATTTTTTAAAAATAAAATATTAGAAATTGTAAAGCAAACTACTCGTAAACACTATAACCTACGACGACAACTACGACACAACGACATACAACGAGTGAGATCAGCAGAGTGAACTAATCAAGTTGCAGCAATTATTGTGTCGTGCACGTGTCCAGGAAGGTGAGTGCGCTTAAACAGACGCTACAAAACTCAGATTTTGATGTACTTTGCGATTCGAAACATTTTCCAAGCAATTAAAGATTTTTCCACATTTATTAATGATATTCCACTATTAATGTAACAAATTGATACTCAAGAGATGGTCACAACTAACTCACAAAATCCGCAGCAATAAATTTATACTGGCTAGATGTTCCTACCACACATTCACATCGGCAAATTTAATCGAATACAAGACGAACAAGAGATGAGAACGAGCCGTAAGCGCTAATCGACTCGCTGAAGAGCGAGGTCCACCGAGGAACGTGTACACACGCACGTCGCGTTCACGAAATCGAAGTCGAACGTCTGCTGCTGTGGGGCAGTGACCTGCTGTCCCGGTCCGGTTCAATCTTCAACACAGCAAGCAAGCGTTCTACGGACTTCATGTCTTGTCCCGCCAGAGGTGAAGCGACTGGCTGTTTGGGATGCTGGCGCAGAGGTGTACGCGGACGGCGTGGCTGAAAAATCTCGTGTGGCAGCGCTGGGAGGTAGACGAACACTGGGGGTTCTCCGTTGACGTTCGGTTCGCCGTGCAGGTTCATCTATCCTTGTTCTGGAACGGCACAGGAGATACGCGGGCTGCTGGCTGGCACAGTTGATGTGCGAGCATGATCGTCTTGATTCGGTCCATGCACAGAGACCGGCTGGTCGGGCCACTAGACGTATTGGGTGACTCGACTACTGGGGCCCGCATCAAGAGGCGATCGCGAGGGTGCCGCAGGGCTGTCGCGTCTTAGAAGGCGGGGTGGCTCCTCGCACAACTGTCGTGGAGTGAGGCAAAGCTAGTTTGCCCTTCCACATGGTTGAGTGGGATGCGCGCTCGAAGGGGAAAGAAGAGTAGCTACGTCGGCTGTGATTGCCACCCACTGCGGCTCCGGCGGTGGCAACGACGGAAGGCGGCTCTAGTGGTGGCGTGCCCTCCGTGCTTTGGCGCGGCGACGTAGGGCGCGAGTGACGTGGGGAAGGAGGCCGAAGCGGGCTGAAGCACAGTTGTGTGCCCCCGGCTGCTGGCCCAACCCCGCCTGTGCACCGGGGCGACGCGGGCGGAAGGCGTGCGAGGTCTTCTCACGGAGCGGAGTGGATCGACGACGGCCCTGCGGGGAATCGCGGAAGCTCGGTCTGCCCAAGCGACGCGGGGGAGGCGATAGTCACGGCGAGTCGCGAGGGAGGCGGTACGGCCCTCGCACACATGTTCGCGCTCTGGTGCGGGCAGGGAGGAGATCACAGCGACACGGCGGGGTTGCTCTCGTCTTGGCGGGTGGCGTGGATGAGGGTGCGTGGAGTGGAGCCTTCGCGCTCACGACGCGAAGAAGGTGGTGTCGCAGGCGACGTGCCTGGGCTTGTGCGGACGCCGGGAAGCTTGTAGAGTGGAAGAGTGGATCGGATGGTTCGCAAGGGAGAAAAGAAAAGGAAAATCGGAACGGGGCTCTGCGCGGACGGGAAAGGAGAAGACGGCTGCCCAGGACTCGGCTCCGTGGAAGAAGTCGATAACCTGGCGCTCTGATACCAAGATGATGCGGCACAGAGGGCGTGGAGGAAGAAGAAGATAGAAAACTTAAATGGTGAGGCGTGGAAGAAGAAGAAGAAGAACGAGGTTGGGCTTCTACCCTGGGGATTCCACCCCGCTGAAGGAGAAGACAAGAAGACTACGGTCAAAGCTCTCTTCTAATCATCATTACCCTAAAACAGGATATTACACTTTATTTATAGTGAGGGAACCTAATGGCCCCCATTGACACACACATGGACTAAAATACCCTCAAGCCTAAAATAAGTCCACATTTCGGACCCGAAAATACATAGAAAATAGAAAGAGCACGAATGGGCCTTATTACAACAACTAAATGCCCAAACTCATAAAATAAACATGCTAGTGGCTCAAAGGCAAGTCGCCAAGCCAAATGGACGCCGTCGTCGCCGCTCGTCGCCTCCGTCTGCGGTAAACTTGGACCCTGTCGGCCCGGTCCAGTGCTTGGGTGTCCCCACCAATTCGAGTCTGAGGTGAACCCTTGGTCATGTCCCTTACCTCTCAGCTTTGACCATATAGATCTTGATTTGTTTTTGCTCTATTGAAAATGAAGTCCGGAAATGATTCAGTTTTGTGCATCAATGATTGAAGATATTCTATGAAGCTCATTGCAACATATGTATGGAGAAAGTTGGATAGACCATAGCTACTTCAAGTCCCTTGTATTGGTTAGAAGATAGCAATATATGTCCAGATAAGAATGGGGAAAGATTGTGTTGAGGAACCAGCAGGCAGAAGTGGAAAGGATTTCATGAACAAGTTTATCTATTTAGTTACCTTTGTAGATGTCTCTCTGCAATGAGCATTGAGTTTTAGGAAATTGTAAACTTGTTTATATTAATGTCCTGTTTCTAATGTAGAAATTTTAAAATTAATCCCTAAAAATAATCCTATCCAATGTCTTATGAATTCATAAACAGGGCATGCTTAAAACTTGGACCTAGGGAAATGGAGACCAGATGTAATCCTTCTTTGTTAGAGCAAGTGAACCTTCAACAGTGAATTCTATGTGTAGAATTGGAGATGACCCAGTTTGAGGATACTACTGGCAGAAGGTGCCAGCTGGATACATCAATAAAGTTGCA
This sequence comes from Colocasia esculenta, assembly GCA_014218235.1. Taxonomy (NCBI): domain Eukaryota; kingdom Viridiplantae; phylum Streptophyta; class Magnoliopsida; order Alismatales; family Araceae; genus Colocasia; species Colocasia esculenta. The sequence goes on from CM024757.1 coordinate 72,975,971, forward strand.
CATTGGAAAAGTGTACTTGCAGGTGATTAATTGTAGGCCTAGACTACCAAGAAGCAAGACTTTCTGTAAGAAAATATATCCTCAGTTGGATATATCTTTTTCTAAGCACTCCTCCATGATACAGATACTGCTCTGCTGGCCGGTTCCTGTTTACTTTATGTGATTCTACTTATTGAACGCTCTTTGGATCTTTGATGCAAGATGTGAATAGGTAAGGTTCCCTCTCTCTAGTTTCTGATGAACAAACTGGCCCTATGTACAAGTTTGTGGTTGTTTCTTCCCGATAAATGAAGGCAGGATTCTTTGACAGATATTCATTCATTTGGGAAACTCTTTGTTATCCCCAGTAAAATATGCAGAATGTATGTATGTATTTAGTGGAGAATATATGACTGATTTTTGTTGGGTTGATACTGGCTCAACTAAGGACAGAGTCGTGAATGGGGGAAACCCTAGTGCGGCAGAGTTCTCTCGAGGGGTGGGGCAACCACCCCTCCATGCCTGTGGCCGGTGCTAAGATTCTGAACGTCCTATGGATTCATCGCCGCCCTGCGACGGACTGGTAGTGGGGGGAGTTGCCATCCGGCACTGCCACCCAACCCTCTTTCCCTTCCTCCTATCCCTCTTCTTTCCTGTAGTGTTTTCCTCTTCACCCTCCCCTTCTTTCCTCTCTGGTTGCCCCTCTGCCTCTCCTTCTAGACCTGGATCAGACCTTTGTGTTCTCTTCCTTTACCACATCGCCATCCTTCCCCCCCTTGCTGTTTCACCAAAGCCTCTGATCAGATCTGCTGCAGCCCTCCTTCTTCAACCCCTGCTCCTTCTTGCATCTCCAACCCCTGCTTCTCCAGTCAGATCTGCCATCTCCAACCCCTGCTTCTCCAGTAATGGTCCATGTAACTAAAAACAACTGAGTTAATTGGAAATACCCAACGCAACAAGTGAAAACATCCCAATGTTTTTGTTTCATCTTCTTTCTTTTGCACAGGTGCTGCAGAGCTGATCGATATATTGAAAAGCAATCATTGATCACATAATTTTCCTTTTGTTCATCAACTAATTTTTCTCGCATCTCATGCCATTTCAAAAGGAAACGGGCTATCAAAGTTCCTGACGCATTTGGTCTGTTTTGTTCTTGTATGGCATTTATTAGTGCTCATGGATTGGGGACAGCAGCGTTGTCGGCGAAGGAACCCGAGGCTCTTCCCTTCTGTGCGATTGCATATGCACTAACTGGAATATTTGGCTCTCTGATTTGTTCAGTGCCAGCAGTGAGGCAAAGCTTGCTTGCCATTGTTGGATAGACGCTCCATGAATTTTGATCCATGTCTCACCTCAGTCTAAGTGCTATTTGCCATGCTTGGACCGACTCAAGCACAATCTGCTATGTGAATCATGTGAGAACCGTCTCATAGATGATGTAAACAAACAATTGGCAAAATTTGAGATCATATTTGCTCAAAATAGTTGGTCCAACAACCGGTGATACTTTTGAGGAGTTTTACTTTATGAATGTTCATGACAGGTACCAGGGAATGCACTCGTCATGCATAGAATCCGATCTTATGTATTGTTAACCTCTGAAACATGAGAAGAGGGAAGCCATATGTTTTATTAAAGAGATTTTTAGTTTTCAACCCTTGTAATTACAGTTAATTTCTCAAATTTAGGTATTTATTTGTAGATCATCAAAATCTCACCTTATTTAGTAAAATACGTAGTATCATACTAATAAGCGCCTCAAATGTTGAAGAAACCCCTGAAAGGGGCGTTTAGCGCAGAAAATTAAGAGAGTAGTAGGGGTGGCAAGGACACGGAAAAAAGATTGACATGGACATGGATGAGGGATATCAACTACCTATCTTGGGAGCATAGAAGGGGATGAGAGAAGGTTAATGTGGGTGCCAATTGGTTTGGCCTTAAAGAAGACCAGTCTTAAAGAGGTTGTCTCAAGATTGAGGGATATTGCAATATGGGAAACTTTCATATATGCCCATTAAATATATCATATTAAGATGTATACTCTTGAAATCTTCATATTAAACTCTATATCTTGAAATGAAAAAAGTCATTAGTTGTATCTCTGCGGTTAACACTTCGTCAAAATAGAAGAAATATTCTATCAACATTTGAACCTAATTATTAAGGGTGAAGATGGGAGAGAGATGATTGGGTGGGGCTGTGGCTCAATAGTGAGGAAAGAGAGTGAGAGTGAGAGTGTGTTGGGGGAGTAGTGGGGTTGTGTGTTGGGGGGTCTCCCTATAATGTTATGGGTCTTATAAACCTAGATGTCAAATTGGTGAGTTAATTCAGGTTTTGGTGAACCTTAAGAGGAGGAGAGACTTGGTTTTTGAACTTGGAGATAGCAAATCTTTAGGCATTTTTGACGGACAGTTAAATGTGTCAACTCGATATGATGTCTCTTGAATGTGTCAGCCTAAGGTGACATGTTTAGGTCATTTGTCCGTTGTGGAGTCAGGGTGTCAGAGCAATTTGGTTGAAGTGTCAGATCCTTGTCGTGCAATTGCATCTAGGTGCCATGATGCATTTCGATTGTGCTACTTCATTGTCATATGTTTGACTCGGAATGCAAGTGTAGATCGACAATTGACTCCAATAATTATGAATAAAAGAAATATGAAAGAGTGATCGCCACCAAAATCATTGCAAGGGATAAAAGAACTAAACATATGCTAACTACCCTAGAAATCAAAGAAAAGAGTTAGAAGGCATACTTGGTTGAGAATGTGTCAGCCTTTGATGATGCATTCAAAATGCGTCACGCTCCCTTGATGCCTTCTACTTTAGAGGAGGAGCTCACATTTTTTTTTTCCTTCCTTGCTCCTTAATCGGTCATGGAGTGAGAGCCTAGAGCTCTTCCTACTTTGATTGAACTGCCAAAGTGTTCAAAATAGAGGAAAAATCCATTAGAAACTTGACTTTATGTATCATCTACCGTTAAAGAAAAATAAACATGAATTGTTGCACTCTATAGATTTTGATGATCACAAAACATTTAATTCTAATTCATGTTGAAAACAACACAAAGCACCAGTTTATATTCATGTTGATAACCCAACCATTTGATTTATTTATGTTTAATTGAGGGTCTAATTTGTGTGTTAAGTGTGCAACAAAATTGGCCAAAAGTCACATTTGATGTGGTCATTACAAAGGCCAAAGCATTGGATCGAACAGATTCAGAAGTTTATGCACTTCGTAGGAAATTGGACAACTGAATTCCAAAAATCGGTTGATTGAAAATGAGAGGCCGATCGATTGTTGAAGAGAACTCCTTCCGATTGGTGAAGAGGAGAAGAAGCTTCTGATTGGTGACCAAACTGAAAATCAGACGACCGAAATATAAAAATCGGTTGACCCAATTTAAGAGCCTACTGATTGGTGAAGGCCTACAACGATTGATGAAGAAAGGTTTGCTTCGATTGGTGAACAGTGAAGCTTCCAATTGGTGAACAAACAGAAATCGGACAATCGATCCAGGGGAATCGAATGACCGATTTTCATAGAAAGTTTGGATTGGGTACAGTGAAGAAATTGGACGACCGATTCTTGAATTCCGGCCGACCGATTTTCCCAAAAACATTGGTTGGGGGACAGTCCAAGAATCAGACGATTGATGTGACAAAATTGATCGACCGATTACAGAAATGCAGTTTCCTACACTGACATGACTCTTTCCTTGAGTGGGACTTTGCCATGGTTTGCACAAAGATGTCTCTCTAAGGTCTTCCGAGAATATTTTACTATAAATACAACTTGATTTTGAGATGTGGAAAAAGAGAGCCTCCTCCAAGAAATCAATTCGTGCCCTAGCTTTCAAAGAGAAGTCTTGTTCTGCCCATAAAGAGCCAACAGAAGCTCTGCATCTGTAGAACGTTGGAGAACTAGTCTTCATCGTCCAGAAGCCTTCCAGACATTCTAGAGAGTTGTTGCTCATCTGAAAGGCATGGACTTCGTGCTACATGTTGCAGGATTTCGATCTAAAGCTCTCTACATCGGTCAGTTCATCATTTTGACATCGTCGACAGAGACAACTACAAAGGCCGACTTTCTGTGACAGGAGAACACTATACGTTACTTTTTTAGTTGTTATTTCTCTTGTCCATGTTCTTAGTTATTCATAATTGAACCAAGAACTCATTATTATGTGGTTGGTGTGTGGTGCGTGCGGCGCGCTACACATTGGGTTATCTCATCCCCGAAAACGAGGTGGGTTGGTGTTGTCCCTGGAAACAACTGTGTGAGTGTGAGATTTATCAGCTTGTACCTAGAAATAAGTTAGTGAAACAAATCCTCACGGGGTGTGGGGTAGTGGACGTAGGCGCACACGTAGTGTGTTGGCCGAACCACTCTAAATCTTGCGTGTATGTGTGGTTTGCTTCCTTCTCTTCTGTGACGGCCCTCATTATATCGGTACGGTTATACCAACCCACGTCGGTATAGCGAGAGTCCCCACAGTGGGACATTTACCCAAACGATACATACAGCTGAGATGCACGCGAATATACAACAGAGTAGCGGAAGTAAAAGACAACTGTCTTCATTCATTCATCATCCACATTTAACATACATGAAGTTTGCAATTAACAATAAAGAACTAAAAGTTCACATAATTTAAATTGCTGAAATATAAATACATAATGGCCACACTTATACATTCTTTTCATGATACTCTAATACAACGTTCAAATTACATACTATGAAATGCACAAGTCACAAAGAAACTCCAAAGACTAATCTCCACGCTCAGAGTCCGTCTCCACTGTCTCCTCCAACGGTGCCATGTCACCAACTACACCTGTACGCCGAAGCAAGGAGTGAGTCTAAAGACTCAGCAAGCGACACTACTCATAACATACACGTATAAGTCATAGCGGTTTCTACATGCACATTCAAAATTTTCAACACATGGCATGCTAGTCATTTGAAAGTTGCAACCAATCATGAAAGTTCTACCATTTAATACATGGATCATGCTTTCAAATTTCTATGAATAAAACTTTACCTATCACATGCTCTCTATTCAATTTACTCATGAAATTTTACCTTTAAAGAACCAAGACATGAGAGCTACCAACACGAACACTATGCATATATGAAAGGAAAACACAACTAGCATGAGTTTTACATGTTTTTAAACACACCCATAGACATTTTCACATGCTTTAAGTTGCTGGTTTCACATGGTTTAATGGCTGTAAACCTACACATGAGAGCTACCATGTTGCTTAAAACATATCATGTGAACAACCAATTATGCTATTTTGTACCCGTGCCCATCAATTATCCCTAACATGGATTCTAGACATTTTTGCACATATAAACATGATGATAACAACATAAAATTTACTGATTTCACATGGTTTCAGATTTGTCTCACATGTATTTCAATATCATAACCTCACATTTAGAATTTCACATTTTCTTTACACAAGTTTCCTCTTTCACATGATTACACTTTGCACATACACATTCACATTGTTCACTTACACAATTACACATGAACACATACACATTACACATTACACATTTTAGGTGCCGTGACACATAGTCCAAACCACCAAAGAAGGACATATACACATCACATTACACATAGACGCCATCTAGGCATTCCAATGGCGACTCTTGGACTGCGCAGACCGGGAGAACAAGTCTCCACCCTAACCAGTGGTACTTGTCCACCTCCAGGATTTCCCCCTAATGCCCTTAGGGTCACTTACACACTGAACTTTCTCAGGGGGACTTTTCCCTGATACAGTTCCACTGCCCTCTACGGAAGCAGTGTCACATTGGCACAGTTACACATTTACACATTTTACCGATTTACACATGGTTTTACACATATCACTTTCCATCTCATTCACTTTCTCACTCACATGCATATCTCTGTTTTTCCTGACATGGCACTATAGATTTCAGGAGTTTAACACACAGTAAATTCACTAATCAGGTTGGGTTTAAACAATATCTAACCACTTCACGATAACATACACAGATTTTTACATTTCACATGGAAAATACATAACTCCTTATATACTGGTCCAAATGACCTGAAATTTTAACCACATGCTATTTTCGGGTTCAAGGTCATACATTCAATTTTTTAGATTTTTCTGAGCTAAATAGAATTTACAGAAAATCAAATACCTATTTCGCATGCCATTCACAATTTAGGTCGATATGGACTTATACACACAAGTCAAAATTTTAGCAAGCTATTGTCTGAACAGAGACTACTGTTATATGCATGATTTGTGAATACAGAATTACCCTAAATCATACATCTATAGATCGATCACCACAAATCATTCTTACATGCCTTTTTATTTACCGAACCGAATTTATTAGCAACTTATGCAAGCATGGACAATTTATCAAAATTTGAATATACGTATACTGATCCATTAATCTTCATGATCTGACGAAACTGAGGCATTCAGACTAATCCTAATCATGAAACATTGATTGGCAAGATTATCAACGAATCATGCTTACAAATTCATGGAATACACTTTTCTAACATCCACCACCACACATCACACTCATCCACACACCACATTTAACAGTATACATAGTGTATAGGGTTACCATATATCCTCATCACGGAAACCATACCGAAAATAGTTGTATAGGAAGGGCAGAACAGGTCACTGTTCTGTCCAGAGGAACTTGGCGGCGGTCTCTGGCCGCTGACTCAGTGTCAGCGGCATGGTCGATGGACGCCAAGCATGATCTCCGCGTCCATTGACCTTGCCGTCAATGCAGGTCTGTGCAGAAACACAGACCCGAGCTCTCAAGTTGGGTGAATGTGAGGGTCTAGGACTCGAGGGAAAAATATACAAAAATTGTAGAAACGACCTAGACACATACGGGGACATTATGGTTAGGTCACTTGCCTTTTAGAAAATGCTCCAATGGATCTAAGGTGCTCGGAGAAGCCCTCCTTGGGCAGTCCCAAGAAGGTGCAACTGTCCTCCTAGATCTTCTTCCTCCGGGCTCCTGGATGGTCTCCACACGAAGGGGATGTCGGGGAAGCCTCCTCCTTTGCTCCAGCTATCCTCTTGTCGTGGGAGATGGCCGGATCTAGCTCCAGGAAGTCGGATCTTTGGGTGCAAAGGGGTGGGTTTTCTCACAGCTCAGAAACTAGGGTTTTTTCTCCTGGTTTCTCTCTTGCAAAGGTGAAGAGAGGAGTGGGAGAAGGCAGATCCGGGTTCAGACATAAGGGGAGGCCTCTCTCCCACTCACAGGGTGACAAGACAGCTCTCAGAGCCGTTGGGGACAGCTCCCCAATGGGTGAGCTCCTTTGTTCCCGGAATTTTTGGCTCTGCAACGCATGCAGGCCAGAGAAATAGGCGTCCATATCGTTAGACGCCAGGATTAGTGTTGGCGTCCATGTCTGGACGCTGACACCACCTCAACGGCTAGGGGTTGACGCCAAGATGGCCTTCGGCCAGAAGTCTAAAATATGCAGAAAACCATGCATGCCATGCATATATACATGCAATATGCATATGGTAGTGTATCCATACTATCACCATTCAATACATGCATTATTTACATATAGTATAAACACATGCACACGTAATTGTACTAATTAATATGTACGTAAGTATGTATATACATACACAAGCACAAATATACACACACACAAATACAATTAATGCGACGGAAATTCGAGGGCCTTACATCTTCTATCTCCATTCTATGCACGTTAGGATAGTTGATTTCGCTGTTATAATTGCTATATTCCTTTGTGCATCTCACATAATAGATTTACTTAGTTAAGTTTAATATGTCTTGTGTGAAAGAATTTTAAAATAGATGATAACGAATTCACCCCTCCCCTCTTGGTTGACCATCGCATATACGTTCTTTATCCTTCATGAATAATATGAAGGGAACATATCAGGGGAGGGTTTTAAACCCTTGTGAGGGAAAGTATGGGTGTGCGTTCATGCTTAAGAAAGTAAAGCTACATGAAATTAAAAGGAAACCTAAGACATAGGATGCATGTAAACAAAAGAGGAAAGTGAGAGAGTGAAGAGAAGATTCCCAAGAGGGTCACTCCCTTGACTTGTGAGGGATGCAGAAGGATCTGGAGAGGTTGGTCGGTGTCTTCACGAGCTCTATTGGACATCCTCCTTGGCTCTTGAATCCTAGGGACCTATTGAAACCCTAATCTTGCACTAAGATGATAATCACAGTAAAAACCTATTTCTGGACAAAAAAAATCTTAAAAAATAGAGCCCGAACTATTTAGAGGATAAACATGAAGATTTTTGCCCAATTTTAAACCCTAAAATCCTTTAAATGTGACCTTGGAGAGATAATGATGAGAAGAGTTTGGTCACATAAAAACTACATGAAAAACCACGAATGTGTTATACTGGGATGATGCATTCATGAATGTTATGGGATTTTAATGAATTTTCAACATAAATAGCTAGAACACAACATGTTGTGTTGACACATTTAGGAGAGAGAAGGAAAACGTTTGTCAATGGACCTTGATGCTTTCAGACTCTATATGCATGGTGGACCTTGATGCTTTCATACTTTATATGCATGGACTTCAAATAACCAAGGGTTTTTGAGCTTAGAAGTGAGATTGGGCTTAAAATTAAAACACAATAGACTCATGATAGGCCAAGATTGGGCTCAACAACAATGATTAATTGGGGCATACATTAACCTCTCTTATATTTATCTCTGTGTTTTGGTGATAACTAAAACTCATGAATGATAACTAAAACTCACGAATATATTTAATAATATTTTTTCAAGATATTTATGTATAAGAAATAAGATAATTTCTATCGCCTTAAAAAGTTTTGCACTAAAAGTCCATATCAATTATAGTTCAATGTGTATCGATTAGAGACTAAAGTCCTACATCAATTACTGAAGAAGGTTTCTACTGATTAGAGAACAAAGGAAGTTTCTATCGATTATAGAAGAAATCTTCTATCAATTAGAGAACAAAGTGTTCTATCGATTGGAGAACAAAGTGTTCTATCGATTGACGTTTAAGTGTTCTTCTTAGTGGAGAACAAAAGTTGCTATCGATTGGAGAACAAAGTTTCTATTGATTGACGTTCAAGTGTCCTTCCGATTGGAGAACAAAATCGTCTATCGATTGGAGAACAAGTGTTATGCCGATTACTGAAGAAACTTTCTACTGATTAGTGAAGAAAAATTACATTCCAATTATACAAGAAACACATGTACCGATTAGTGATATATCACATCGATTATTGAACATTCTTCTTCCGATTACTTTGTTGGATTATGGGGTCCAACAACTCCCTTAGGGATTCGCTGTTACTACATGCTTGCTTGAGATCGGGTGTGTGCAGTGGCATCGGTGCTTGACAACCCAACCCCTCAGGTTGACCACAACGTTGACATGGGGTTCTGTGTTGCCATAAAGGAAATATGGTTCACCTTCACTATTAGCTCGAGCTTTTGGTGCAACGGTTGGGGTTTGATCCAACAAGTAGTATAAGAGCGAGGTTGCAGGTTCTAATCCCCTGGGTGTCACTAGGGGGGAGTTTGTTATATTATGGGGTCCAACAACTTCCTTAGGGATTTGCTGTTACTACATGTTGGCCTGGGATCAAGTGTATGTAGTGACATCAGTGTTTAACAGCCCAGCTCGCCGCAGGGACTTACAGCCTTGTGCGAAGCCCCTTAGGTTGACCACAGTGTTGACGTGAGATTCTGCGCTGCCATAAAGGAAATACGGTCCACCTTCACTATGAGCTAGAACTTTTGGTGCAATGGTTGGGGCTTGATCTAACAAATTGTTGAACCACTCTTATATTGTATTCCTTTATTTTGGTGATAACAAAAACTCATGTTTATCTCAAATCTATTTAATAATATTTTAAGAATATTCTTGCACTATTGCCTCATAGATTTGCACTGGAAAGCTCAATCAATTGTTGTTCAATGCATATCGATTGGTGACTAAGTGCCATATCGATTGGTATATAAGTTCCGTATCGATTGTCTTGAAGACAATTGATTGTTTTTTATTACATCGATTGTCTTGAATCACATTGATTGCCTTTCTTAATATCGATTGTTGAGCACATCGATTGCCCTTTATCACATCGATTGCCTTTGTGCAATATCGATTGCCTTTGAGAAATATCGATTGTTTTTATCGCATCAATTGTCTTTGTGCAATATCGATTGCCTTTGAGACATATCGATTGTCTTTAACTTATCACATCGATTGATGTTATTAGTAATTGTTCATATCGATTACTGAATAGAAGGTTCAATAAGATATCAATTACTATTATTCATATCAATTGTCTTTAAGTTCCATATCGATTATCTTTCTCATATCGATTGTTGTTATGAATCATACCGATTGACTTTTAAAATGTCTTGGCACCCAATGAAATTTTAAATGCACTTCATTTTATTAACTTAATATTTCTTTGACTAAAGTTACCTTTGGCTATCTCATAGGATTCCTCCTTCCTGCAAATAAAGAAAAGCTCCTACTTACTATTTCTAGTTATCAACAAGAAATATGGACAGAAGACAAAAGAGGTATGGGCCATCTGAAAAAAGACTTCTCAAGTCTAACATCCACTTTACAGTAAATGTCTGCAAGTCTATTCTACTCATAGTCAGCATCTTGGACCCGTTGGACCCTTGAAAGTGTTCACTAGCTGGAAGATTATCTTATGTTCCAAAGAGCTAGTAGATACAAGAAGATATCCGTTAGACTTAGAAGAAGGAGAACAGAAGAAGAGAGCCAAGAAACTCCAACGACCATCTGTCAATGGTCCTCTTCATCTTCTCCATAGAAGGATGAAGTCAAAGCAGAAGAAAAGAACAAGTAGAGCAAACCTGAAAAGCTTTCACAGAGTGGTACATCCAGTGAGCATCCAACTCGATACACACTCAAAGCAAAAGGAGAAAGAGCTCGAGCCCATTCAAGAAAGAAGAAGCACTCAAGTAGAAATCTTTTGAAGCATTCAAGCCTCTCTCTCTCTCTCCATTCTCTCTCTCTCTCTCTGTCTCTCTCTCTCTCTCTCTGTGTCATTGTGTTTCTGTGAGATAGATTTGTGGGTCTGCCTAAGAGAGTCTTTTTTGTGTACTCTTTTATCCTTAGGCATCGTCTCAGATCAAACATCTTCTTGTTTATCTTGAGCTTGATCTAGGGGCTTCGAGTCCTTGCTTCTGTTTAGAAGTATTCCTCTTCTTTTGAGAAGAGAAGACTAGCAGTGTGCTGGGTGGTGTGTCCGGCTGTGGGATTGTACACATTGTTCCTCTTTGATGGAAGAGAAGGCTTGATGTGCAAGCATTCCTCTTGATTAGAAGGGAAGACCACTTGCGTCTGGTTGTGTGACCAACTGGAGGTTTATACCAGTGAGTTGATTCTTAGCTCATAAAAAAAGCACCTGGATGAGGTGAAATAGTGGTGTAGTATCCCGACTTTCCGATCTGACACCTTGGATGACTAGCTCCTAAGGCGTCCGATCTGGGAGACACGTTAGTGTTGCGTCAGGAGTGTCCGACGCAACAGTCATCCTTGTCGTGCCTTGCTTGTGCGTCGCGTTCTTGTCATGCCCGGTCAACAGGATGCGACAGTCTTCCGTATCTTTGGTCATCTGACATCTGTCTGGGTGGTAGGCGTATCAGTACAACTTACCAGGTTGTTGCTGCGTCCCTGCGGGACACGTTGATGTCGCGGTCGGTTGACCCATCGCGTTAAGGTTCTTAACGCAATGCTTCGCCCTGTCGTGACTTGGGTGCCGAAGGCTTATAGCCTTGGCTGGCACTATTCCTCTTCTTCTCCCCCTTTCCTCCCCTCCAACGGGAGCTCCGCCTCCCTCTTGTTGCCCAGATAGCAAGCCCAGAGGGGGGATGAATGGATTGCTAAAAATTCGTCTTCGAAAAATACCTGTAAATAAAAACACTTAACAACTACAACGTTGGACAGTTAGTGCGGAATAAAGATAAGCAATCACACAAAGACACAGGGAATTATCCTGGTTCGGATCTCCTATCCCAAGGAGTCCTACGTCGAGTCCCCAAGCACAACTTGGGATTTCACTAACCAAGAGTACTGTCCCCCTTAAGGACTCTTACACATCCAACAGTAGCTGACCTTCTCTTCTAACCCTGAAGAGGTGCAACACAACACCTGATGCAACAAGTCTTCCTTCTTCAATGAAGGGAATAACTACCACATGTTCAACAACAGGTCTTCTCTTCACAACTGAAGAGGATCACACAAAGAATGTGAGTAAAAATGCGAATGGCCCCTAGACCAAGCTTATAGGAATTTGCTTGATCTGAGGCAATGTCTGAGAGACAAAGATTTGCAATAAGAAAATCTCTCAGAACAACAAGAGCTCTCAAAAGACTAAGCAAGTGAAGGCTGAGAGCTAAGAGCTGAAAAATGGTGACTGAAGCGAATAAGCTCTTCTTTCTGATGCTTTCCAGATGCTCGTGGATGTGTCTATCTCTCAGTGTATGTGAGTGTCTGTGTGTATATACTTCATGGAGTTATCAGTCTTCTATTTATATTCTGCACATTATTTTGACCGTTGTAGTAGCCGTTCAGATGACCATTGTCTCACAGCTTCATGCATGTTAGAGAGACATGGAGAGGTGAGCCTACAACTATAAGTGCTTGGATTGATCCTTGCATCCTCAGGAAAGATTTTCTGAATCTTTTATCCTTTCGACAAGTTGACAGATCCATCTTTGACGTGCTTTGCTACAAAAGCCCTGCATGTAATAAACACGGATACCTAGACAACTCCTTTTTGTCTACGTTGTCAGTCAACCCTAGTAGTCGTGCAGTATGGATATATGCTTCAGCTAGAAAGGTTATTCTGACATCACACAAATCAAGACTCTATGCAATACATCAAGTAAGCAAGAAGATTTCGTATGGAATGATCAAGATCTTAGTGTGAGCGGGAAGGTATTTGAAATCCATAGAATTTTAAGCATATGCATATTTAAATAATCTAATAAGATAAAGCAAGACTGTACAAGAGATATATACAGAGCATTCTGTATAAAGATGATATTAATACCAAATTGACGATATAATTATATGAAAATGTAATCCATGTTGGAACCAAGTCGATGTGAATATAGTCCATGTATATATATAATGAAATCGATGTTCTGTACAAAGTTGTTACTTACACAGAAATCGATGAGCAGATGAAATCATTGTTTTACTGAATTCAATCATTAAATTGTTATTTAAGCAAATCATTTCTTGACTAAGAGTAAATCGTTGTTTGAGCAAATCATTCTTTGACTAAAAGCAAATCGTTGTTGGAGTGAAAGCAAATCGTTGTTCAAGTAGATGCAAATCGTTGATTGCTATCAAATCGTTGTTTAAGTTAAGGTGAATCGTTGTTTCGACCAAATCGTTGTTGAAGTGATAGCGAATCGTTACAACGATCAAATCGTTGTGTAACTTACCGAATCGTTATAGCGATCAAATCGTTGTTTAACTTATCAAATCATTACAACGATCAAATCGTTATTTAACTTATCGAATCGTTACAACGATCAAATCGTTGTTTAACTTATCGAATCGTTACAACGATCAAATTGTTGTTTAACTTATCAAATCGTTACAACGATCAAATCGTTGTTTAACTTATCAAACTGATGTTCTATCAAGAAAATTGATGTGTACTTAGAATGAATGCTTTGAATTGTAAATAATAGTGTGTGAGGATAACTTACAGATTTTGCTTGACTAATTTCTGTGGATGAACTTCAGAAAAGATTGTTAGAAATATTTGTTAAAATTTTGTTAATAACAAAAAAATTACATATAATAAATAAAATTATATGGGGATGGACTGATCATCACCTCTCTTCTCTTTGTGTGTTTCAGGTGAGGAGGAGGGTTGTGCGTGGTGCCATGGCATTGTGGCGCTTGCATGGAGCGAGGAGGAGGTGGCCAATCCGACGTGAAGGGCCTCAACGGGTCTGTTTCTTCATTTAAGATAGGGATTGCTTGTGCCCTTCTCGATTTGGGTGGATTGGGAGCCCCTCGTGCTTTCTAAATAGTTTAAATATCTTCTCCATGCTCCCCTCCCTCTTGTGGTGTGTTTGTGGCTCCTGGGTGGCCCCGAGATGGAGCATCCTACGGGCCTTCCTTCTGGTGTCGCGACCACAGTGCGCGTTACGACACTAGAGGAGGTGTCTTCTAGGTAGGACGTGATCATGTCGCGATGCGCTGACCCAACGTGATGGCGTCGTGTTCTGGCAGTCGAACGAGATCATGTCGCGATGTGTGGCAGTCGAACGAGATCATGTCGTGACGTGTTTCCTCGTCGCGACAGGGTTGTTGTCGCGACACGCTTCCTTGTCGCGACAGGGTTGTTGTCGCGACGCGCTTCCCCGTCGCAACATGGTTGTTGTCGCGGTGTCTCTACCCATCATGATGGTATCTCGATGGTGGGGGAGGACGCAACAGTGCCTGGGTGGCCTTGGGTGTTTCCGTGGTTTCGATTGGGGTGTCGGTGTGTGCCCCAGGGTTGGCTTGTCCTTAGGACCTTCAGGTGGGGAATGCGACAGGTTACCTCACCGCGTTTAGTGACTGAAGGTGACACCTTTGTGGCCATGTCCTGGCGGCGGCGCCAGGAGGGTTACGTCTGTCTAATAATCGTTTGGCCGACGGTCAATCGATTATTAGCAGAGCGACATGCTTTCCATACCGACTGGTGGTGTTCCGAGGTTCTGGCTTGCTCGTGCGTGCCTTGATTGGCCAACAGCCTTCTCGAGGTTATGTGCATGCCTTGTGACTGATGGGCTTGTCGTGGGTTGCAAGCCAGCGGTTCAGTGTGGTTTTTGTTGTGCTTGCCCCGCCTATTCGTCCGGTGCTTGGCACTTGAGGGCTTATCCCGTTCAGAAATTGTCTCCATTTCCTAGAACCCCCATCCTCGTAGGCCTGTTGAAGGAGGTATCCGGGCTGCGGGCGTGCTCGAGTCTACAACCTAGTTGGCAGACTCTGATAGCGGAGGGGAAAACAAGGTTTGGATAGTGACGTTGAGTCATTTGTAGAGATCTCTTGCCTGGGGCGGGATGCCAAGGTTGTTGAGATGTTTTCTTTCCGGTGTGGCCTAGATAGTCCTTTTTTCTCACTGCCTATCTCTGCATTGGTTCCAGAGCCACGTAATCGTGTTAGGCATGGAGCCGCATCTTGTCCAGGTTGCAATGGTGCGTGCGTTCTTGTGGTGTTATGTGGCAGTTCTGTCTCGCTCTTCCAGGGAGGTTAGAGGCAGGAGCCAACTGGAGAGCAGAGTGAATGGCCGGTGTGTCCTCCTCTTAGCTGCCAGTGGCGGTGGCTTGGTTGCTGCTATTGTGATGACGTTTCCTCACGGTGTTTTCAGGTGCCACTCGTTGCCTTATCCTGCACGGTGGTTGTAGCCTGGCCGTGTCTAGCTTCCGTGGGCATTGTTAATTTGGCCTTGTCAACCCGTACTTCTGGTGGTTTCCACTTTGGTGTTCTCTCGGTTCTGTAGTCTTGTTCTTTGGTGCCAGTTCGTGGTGACACCGACGTGTGTGGTTTCCCAACCTCATGGTGTGTTTGGGGTCCAGGGTGGTTCTGTTTGTGGGGTCTCGACCTTGTGGAGGTCTGAGGTGGCTGTGCTTGTAGTGAGACATCCTTCTCACATGGTTGTCCCATGGTCTCCATGAGACCCCTATCTCGATAGACGTGCCGAGACTTGTTTCTGTGTTGTGCATGACTCCGTTGGTTTCTGCGGGAGTTGTGTGTGTGTCACGACCTTGGTTGGTGGTCGTCGCATTGCATTGTTCTATTCTGCTGCTTTCTAGTACCCTGCTATAGGTGTTCTTCACTTTACAACTTTCTAGTGTAATTCCCTGCTTTCAGAGTTTCTGCTGCTCTGGCCGGTGAGGAACTAGTAATCCCTACTGGGCTTTGTTCACAAGGCTCACCCCCTACTCTCTTCAGCTAGGGGCTAGTCGTCATGGGAGCTCAGTGTCGGACGGTTTGAAGAGATGGCTGTGGCGCCATGTGTTGTCAGCAACAGTGAGAGCGAGTGTTGTGAGCTGTTGTACTTGAGTGAGTTGAGAGTTGTGCTTTGCAAGTTTTCAGGGTATGTCCCTTAAGGACTACACCTTTCTTCTTGTAGCTGTACTTTTACTTGGGACACGTTGTACATATGTATATCCTATTATAGTTATTTAAATTCAGTACATATCTCCTTAGACTAGTCTTCTAAGCTTTTTGAATCTTTGGATCCGTGGGTGGTGGTGCAAACTTCGGGGTCCTTGGCGGGGGTCTAAGAGGTCGGGTCGTCACAGTTGGTATCAGAGCATGGGTGGTCTACTGAGATTTGTAATGAGCTAATAACTATAGTTGTTCGAAAGAAAGGTACTAGTACACTGCTGACACCGTCCATCTAGTGTTAGGCTTGTGCTTTCAATTGTTTTGCAGGTGTGCAGCTTCCCTGCAAGGTTCGTGTGCGTGCTGCAGGGGGGTTGCACCTGTTGCTATGTCGCGTGCGTGGTGAGTGTGGTCGCTTGGTGTGTTCGTGCTGTGGTGACACAAATGGCGGTGGACTCACTGGCAGTGGTCTTCCCCGTAGGGAGGACAGTTGCAGGCAAGTCCAGGAGCAGTGTCTTGGTCGTCTTTAGCGCATTTGGGTGCGTGTGTGTCGCGAAGGCTGAGAGAGCCTATGTGTGGTGTGGCCTTCACCAGTGCAGGGTTGCTGTCTGTGGACCCAGTCGAAGGTGTCCTTACCTTCTTGGCTGTCCCGCTGTTGTTGGGGTGTGTGCTGTGTTGGTTGTGTGTATGGTCTCTCTTGTCTGTGCACTGTTGTGCGTTGTGCTTTGCTCAGTTGACGTCATTGCTCGAGCTAAGCAGATGTTCTGTATGGCTGGTTGCGTGCCGTGGCACTTGGTTGTGCTTGTTTGTCGGCCTTGTGCTGGTTGGCTGTGAGCTCTATTAAGGTGCTCCCGGAGTTCTTCTCTATTGGTTCTAGCAGAAGTGAGGTTTCCCCATAGCTGTGTTGTGCTTGTTTCTGGTTGCTGTTGCATTGCCCTCTGGGTTGAGGTGCATCTCTTGGCTGCCCTGTGTTCTGGTGAGGTTTCCTAGAACCGTTTGTCATTGTCTTGGTGAGGGTTCATCTCAGGACTATTCTGCACTCATTTCTGTATGTTGCTGTGCTACCTCAGGGTCTGAGGTATGCTGTTGATTTGGCTGGTGCGTTCTAGCGGGTTTTCCCAGAACTGTGCCTTGGTGGTTCTGGTGGAGGTTCTCCCAAGACCGGCTTGCATTGCTTCTGCTTGCTGTGGTGTTCTCTCTGAAGGTCTATGTTGTTTGGTCATTTGGGTTGTGTGTTCTGGTGAAGGTTCTTCCCAGGATCGCCCTTTGTCGTTTCTGGCAGAGGTTCTTCCCAGGAGTGTTCTGTGTTCATTTTGGGTCACTGTTGTGTTGCCCCTGTGGTTTGAAGTGTGTCGTTGGTTTGGTTGTCTGTTCTGGTGAAGTACTCTTAGGATGATTTTCTGTCATTCCTAGTGGGGGATCTTTCCCAGGGCTGCTTCGTGATGTTTTGGTTGTCGCTGCTCTCTATCTCTCTCTCTGTAGAGATGAGCTATTGTTGTTGCCAGTTGGACTGTTTACGTTATAGTCTGCTTGGGCGTTTTCGATTAAAGTGTGGTGCCTTTGTCTGTGTGTCTGGCCGTTGCGTTGGCCAGCTCACCTTGTTGTTTGTTTCCAAGTTTTTTGATTGTGCTGGTGGGTGTAGACACGCTAAAAATGACACCATCGTAGACAAATTTCAAATTATGCCATAATGCCACAATGGCTCTCTTTTTGCCTTGCGAGAGTAGTTTTCCCAATTATTTAGGATCTCCCCCAATTTCTCCCACATTTCCAGGTGCTTCCCCTTCATATTTCTAGCGTACTGTAGGTTTTGGACAAAAATCCCAATATGCGACGGACACATTGGTCGCGATTCACTTCGACTGATGGAGAAGACAAAAACGTGTCAGGTCAAGCAGTCGTAATTCTTCATCAATCGATTGATCCCTATCGATTGCCTTTAACGCGCCAGGTCATGCCATCGCAATTATGTATCGATTGATGACCAAACATCGATTGTCAGAGGCAATAGTCGATTATTCTTAAACACGTCGGTCCCTCCCGTCGCGATTCAGAACGATTGTTGATCTGACAACCGATTAGTCTGCATCTATTATTCCTAAACGCGTCGGTTATGTACGTCGCGATTATAAACTATCATATTTTTGAGCAATTTCCTTATTTTATTTTTGGAAATACTTATTGCCTTTTATGAAACGCGTCTGGAAACTCTGACGTGATTTTGATTTCCATATTTAACATTTGGCAAGTTTCCATAAATAAAATTCAAGAATTCATAGACGCGTCGTATCGTACCATCGGGATTAAGGGTCAGAATCCAATTCCAATAGAAATTCTATGCACGCGTCCACCTGAGTCGCCGCGATTCAAAGTTAATAGCGACAACTGTGTCCATCGCGATTTACAATTATTGTCCATCCTAGAATTCGAGTCTGTCCTATATATACATCCCATATCTCATCTTCCCCAAGGTTGGAGCCTCCGGAGAGCCATCACGTCCAGTGAGTTTGAGAGAGCCAAATCCAAGGTGGATCCCTGCCAGACTGTTGTCTCAAGCTTCCATCGCCTCTTAGCTCCACCATCTCTTCCAGCAGCAGGAATAGCAGCCTCTGCAAGTTTTCAAGTTCTCAAGCTCCAGCAGCTATCTACACATACATCAATTGGGGAAGCACCTCCCTCCTTTTGTTTATTCATGCACATCCTTTCATCCAAGCCCCAATGTGGCCAACCTCCCTTTTTATTATTTTTAATCATCCAATCAACATAAGCATATTTTCATGCATATACACACAACACACCTATTTTTCTAAGGGTTTAAAAGCCACCAAAAGGTGAGATCTTCTCAATGTTATTCAAGTTATTTCATTTATTTAAGAGTTGATGCTACACATTCACTTGGCTAATCCTCCTCTTTTTAGTGTTTTACAGGGGTAATCATCAAGAAGAAACCTTCTACCACTGTCGGCCGTGCTCTTAGAAGAAGAAGCAGACCCATAATTTCTTCTGTGTAATCTCCCCGCTCACAAGGTATTTCTCTCGATCACTCTTTCTTTGCACACGCTACACCTCCTTTGGTAACCATGTATACCTGGAGATCACGATCACATATCAGGAGTTGTGCTCTGTTCTTTATTTTCCCATATTTTTCTCAATATTTTCCTTGTAGCGCTTCATAGTTCGAAAGAACAAAAAAGCGACATCTACAGTGGGACTGCGTGTCCTCGTTTCTCGCACCTGACGTGCTCTTGCAGATGGTGGTCTAGTGAGTGCAGTTAGTGTCTAGATGGCTGTGCTTCTTGTGGAAGTTTTAGTCTTACGTTGTGGTTTTATCTCTCTCGTGTGTAGAAGAGACTCGTTGTGTGTCTCCTTCTTCTGCTTTTCGTTGGTTGCTCGGGGTAGTGATGCTCCACTATGGTGTTGTGTCACCAGGGTGCGCATTGTTGCGACCTTCTGGTGGAGTTATCTTCCCTTGAGTTGTTTTTGGGTTGAGCTGATTCCTCTCCTCGTGCTGTCATTTCCTCGTGGCACCGTGGGTTGGTGGACCTGTTCTTGCTATTTGTCGTTGAGATTGTTTCTTGTTGCCTGCCTGGACAATTTGGGACATTGGGTCCCTGTTGGTTTGGTGCGAGGTACTATCATTTTCTTGTTGGGTTGCTTGCGTGAACGTTTTTCCACTGTGCATTGGTTTTTCTTTGTTGGCCTTGCTCGTGCAAGCGTTATTTTGGTGTGTGCTCATTTGTGCCTTGGCTTGTGCCTTGGAGACTTTTCGTGTCGTCATTTTGATGTTTGGCCTCTCCATCGGTCGCGATGGAGGTGATGCTTCTTGCTCTTGCGCGCCAGGGAGTTGCCGTGGTCTTTTGCTCCCCATGCGACAGAGTCGGTGCTCCGTTGTGTGCTTTTTGGAGCCAACGTGGTTGTTGCGATCTTGAAGTTGTTGGCTTTCCATGCGCTTCTCTTATGGGTCTTTGGTGGAGAGTCCCCTTCAGTGGGCCTTGTGTCGTCTCGAGCTGTTGGTGTGGTTGAGTGTACTGCACCTTGAACGTTTTTCGATGCTTCATGTTTTTGTGCCTCAAGGGTTGGGTCTGGTGTGGCCTATTGTGCTCTTTAAGGTTCACGGTCCTTCGCGTGTGGATTTTTGGTAGGTCTCTGGTGAAGAGTCCTTCTTATTAGCCCATGTTGTTTCGGCCGCTGGTGCACTTGTGTTGCACTTTGCCTAGTTTTGGTGCTTGTGGTAGCACCATGTATTCGTATTCGAGTGTTTTTGTTTTGTGCCATTTGGGGCCTTGGTGCATTTTTTTGTACCTTGGGTGGCTCTTGGTGCTGAGTTTAGCACCATGTATTCTGACGTGTGCCCTGATTGTAAGCTTCGTGGGCCGTTTCACGAGTTTGCTCGGTGTTGGAGGCATTGAGCTTTTCGCCTTTGGGGCACTTTGTGTTGGCCTGTGCCTTGTGGTTGTACCGTTACCACTGTGGGGTGGCTGCTTTGCCTTGTCTAGGTAGTCCTATCAGTGGTACTCCAGGCTTTGGTCGTAGCCTATGTCTGTGTTTTCCCTCTCGCTTTGGGAGCGAGTGTGTTCGGTTGTGGTACCCTGCTTCGGTCTGGGTCCCTCTGAGGTCCACGTATTGTCCTTGACCTCTACGGTTGTTTCGGTTCCCATTTGGTTGTGCGCCTTTCTGATGGTTGGCATGTTGGTACCCGCACTGAGCCATGTGTGTGCGTGGTGGGTGTGCTGCCAACTCTTCATTGGTTCTCTGGTTGTGCGTGGTGTTGGTGAGTCTGGAAGCCGATGGCGGAGTCTCCGGTTAGTTCGCCTTGGTGACAATGAGGCCTATTGGCTCGCTAGTACTCAACCACGTGGTTTGTCGACATTGTGAGGTGTCCAGTTTTGACTTAACCTTAGACGTCTTCCGTGCTTCCGTCGCGATGTTTCACGCTGTGGAGCAACTAGTTTCCCAGTTTTGTGGCTCCACGTGCATTTGATGTTCTTATCGGACCACGAGGAAGGTCTGGGTGAGAACTAGTGGTGGCTGTGGATGCCGTTCCATGTGCTGAGGATTCTCCGCAAGCGTGATGTTGCTCTGGTTCTTGTCATTCGCATGGCTTCTTGATTGGGATGGTGACCGATGCTAGCTGCTGATAGTAGCGTGAGGCTGTTCTCATGAGTGTTGTGCTTTGTTCTCAGACGTTTCTTGTGTTGTTGTTGGCAACTGTGTACTCTATCAGGTTTTGCTGGCGACAGAGTGGGTTGCTGATCGGTTGGTCCCAACAACGGGGTTTGTTGGGGCTACAGCCGTGCGGTTTTTGGCTCGCATTTTCTGCCGTTCAGGTCAGTTTTGGCTTGTTTGGCGCCTATAGAGTTGTCGTGTTCCATTTGGACTCCCTACGTTGTCCGGAGTAAGCCATTGGTTTTCGGTTTGGTGCTCCTCGTGCGTTTAGAGCATGTTGCATAAGCTGTTGGTTTTTTAGTTGGCTGCTTTGTGCACATTTGGCGATGCAGTTGTTGCCACGAGGAGGTCGTGGTGATACTTAGTGGCTCTTCACACCGACGCTTTGTTTGCTCCGCACGTGCTTAGTGGTGCGATTGTTGCCACGAGGAAGTCGTGTTGAGACTTAGTGGCTTCTTCGCATCGGTGTTGCATCCGCTCCCCGTGCTTCATCTCGTTCCTTGGGATTTCTTGGGCGTGCCCTAAATTTCGAGGATGAAATTTTGTTAACGGGGGAAAGATGTAGCATCTCGGCATTCCGGCTTTCTAATCTGGCGTCTTGGATGACTGGCTCCTAACACGTCCGATCTGGGCGATGAGTTAGTGTTGCGTCGGGGGTGTTCGACGTGACAGTCATCCTTTTCGCATCCTGCTTGTGCGTCGCATTCTTGTCGCCCACGATCAACGGGACATGACAGTCTTCTATGGCTTTGGTCGTCTGACATCTGTCTAGATGGTAGGCATGTCAGTATGACTTGTCAGGTTGTCACGGTGTCCCTATGGGACACGTTGGTGTCGCGGTCAGTTGACCCATCACTTGAAGGTTCTTGGCGCTATGCGTTGCACTATCGTGACTTGGGTGCCGAAGGCTTATAGCCTTGGCCGGCACTGTTCCTCTTCTTCTCCCCCTTTCCTCCCCTCTGGCGGGAGCTCCACCTCCCTCTCTTCTCTTTGTGTGTTTCGGGTGAGGAGGAGGGTCGTGCGTGGTGCCATGGCATTGTAGAGGTTGCGTAGAGCGAGGAGGACGTGGCCAATCCTTCGTGAAGGCCCCAACGGTCTGTTTCTTTGTTTACTATAGGGATTGCTTGTGCCCTTCTCAATTCGGGTGTATTGGGAGCCCCTCATGCTTTCTAGATAGTTTAAATAACTTCTCCATGCTCCCCTCTCCCATGTGGTGTGTTTGTAGCTCGTAGGTGGCCCCAGGATGGAGCATCTCGCGGGTCTACCTTTCTTTTGGTGTCGCACGTGTCGCAATACTAGAGGAGGCATCCGCCCGGTCAGGCGCGATCGTGTCGCGATGCATCGACCTGACGTAATGGCGTCATGGTTCGATGGTCGCCCGCGATCATGTCGCGACGCGTTTCCCCTTTGCGACAGGGTTGTTGTCATGATGAGCTTCCCCATCGCGACATGGTTGTTGTTGCGGTGCCTCTGCCTGTCGCGATGGTATCGCAACGGCCGAGGAGGACGTGACAGTGCTTGTGTTGCCTCGAGTATTTTCCTAGTTCCAGTTGGGGTGTCGTTGTGTGCCCTAGGGCTGACTTGCCCTTAGGGCCTTCAGGTGGGGAATGCGGCAGGTTACCTCACTGCGTTCAGTGACTAAAGGTGACACCTTCGTGGCTGTGTCCTGGCAGCAGTGCCAAGAGGGTCGCGTCTATCTAATAATCGATTGACCAACGGTCAATCAATTATTAGCAGAGCGACGGGCTTTCTGTACCGACTGGTGGTGTTATGAGGTTTTGGCTTGCTCGTGCGTGTCTTGATTGGCCGATGGCCTTCTCGAGGGTCCGTGTGTGCCTCGTGCTTGCTGGGCTTATCGTGGGTTACAAGCCAGCAGTTCGGCATGGTTTTTGTTGTGCTTGCCCCGTCTATTTGCCCAGTGCTTGGTACTTGAGGGCTTTTCCCATTCATAGGTTGTCTCTATTTCTTGGGAACCCCATCTTCGTAGGCCTATTGAGGGAGGTATTCGAGCTGCGGGCGTGCTCGAGTCTACGACCTAGTTGGCGGACTCTGGTAGCGGAGGGGAAAACGAGGTTTGGATAATGGCGTCGAGTCATTTGTAGAGCTCTCTTGCCAAGGGCGGGATGCCGAGGTTGTTGATGTGTTTTCTTTCTGGCACGGCCTAGGTAGTTCTTTTTTCTCACTACCTCTCTCTGCATTGGTTCCGGAGCCACATAGTGGTGCTAGGCGTGAGGTCGCAGCTTGGCCAAGCTGTGGTGGTCCGTGCGTTATTGTGGTGTTCTATGGTGGCTCTATCTCACTCTTCCGGGGTAATTAGCTGGAGAGCAGAGGGAGTGGCCGGTGTGTCTTCCTCTTAGCTGCCAGTGGTGGCGGCTTGGTTATTGTTGTTGTGATGGTGTTTCCTCACGGTCTTTCCAGGTGCGACTCGTTGCCCTAGCCTGTACGATGATTGTAGCTTCACCGTGTCTAGCTTCCGTGGGCGTTGTTAATTTGGCATTGTCGGCCCGTACTTCTAGTGGTTTCCGCTTCGGTGTTCTCTCGGTTCCGTAGTCCTGTTCTTTGGTGCCAGTCTGTGGTGGCACCGATGTGTGTGGTTTTCTGACCTCTTGGTGTGTCTGGGGTTTTGGGTGGTTTTTCTTGTGGAGGTATGATGTAACGACCCTGTAACATCCCGGGTTTTTGGTTGCCTTGCAGTTGTTCTTGGGATTGCGACATATCAGGCTGTCGCATTCTGAACGCGACATGTTCCGTGTCGCCTTCTGGTTGAGAAGGCGACGGCCTTTGTGTCACGTTCCTGTGGTCTTTTCTGGCTGGGTGCCACGTGTCCGTAGCTTGTGTGTGAAGGCGACGCGCTAGTTGTCGTGTTCACCTGAAGCACCTGCGTGTGTGACACGTGGCCTGGAGGTTGTCTGTCTGTCAGAAGGTTTGTCAGAACTTTTGAGAAGGCGACAAGATGCTTGTCGCGTTCTGGTTAAGAATGCGATGCCTATCTTGTCGCGACCTTAGTTTCAAGGCCTTAAGGCATGCAGACCCCTCTTTCTTCTTCTTCTTCTCCTTTCTCCTTTCTTCTTCCCCTCTTCGTGGTGGGGGAGTTTCCTCCCTTCTTCTCAGGCTTTGGGCATCGTGGAGGTGCCGGCATGCTCGTGGCGGAGCGTGGGAGCAGTGTGGAGCGAGGAGGAGGCGGCCATTTCGTTGTGAAGGGCCCCAACGGGTTTGGCTCGTCATTTCTTGGTAGGGATATCTTGCTCTCTCTTACTGTCTTGAGGAGATGGAGCTTGTTTTGAGCTATCCTCCCTGTGCTCGAGGCTTGCTTGTGGTTTTGCACGGGAGAAAGCTTGCCGGTGGTGCTCCCTCTTTGTGCTTAGTATTTAGTTCTTGTGGTTTGTGGGCGAGGAGAGGTGGCATTGGTGCCCCTCGAGCCACTTTTAGTTTCCTTTCTAAGTGTGCTCTCCTTCCCCCCTTGTTTGGGGGCATTGTTGTAGCTTGGGGGACCAGGGGATGCCCCCCATTCGTGGTTTGGGCTTCTGTCTGAGGTCGCGATAGGTCAACTGTCGCGACACCAGTCAGAAGGTGACGTGCAATCTGTTGCGTTCTGATGGCGACAGGTTGGCCGTCGCGTTCCCCTTTTCCCTTATGTTTCTCTATTTCCGATTTTGTTGGGGGTGACCCGTGTCCAAGTTGGTTAGAGGGAGGTCTCCCCAACTTGGCACGGGGTCTATCTTCTTGTTTGGTGGCTCTCCACTGTGGTTCCTTTGGGTGTGGATCTTGGGGTGGTTCTGCCCTAAGGGTCCCGCCTTCAGATGAGGAACGCGATGGATCTATACGTCGCGTTCTGAATCTGAAGGCGACACCTTCTTTGTCGCCTTCTGGTGGCGACAGGTCCCTGGTCGTGTTCTGGAGTCTTCGGGTCGCGACGATTTGCTTGTCGTCTTCTGCTTTCAGTGTTGTTAGGCTGCGGGTTTGCTGACCTGCTTGAGGTTCGGCCTTCTGATGCTGAACGCGATAGGTCGATACGTCGCGTTCAGATCAGAAGGTGACACCCCGGTCATCGCGACCTGGTTGCGACGGGTTGGTCGTTGCCTTTTGGTTCAGAAGGCGATGCCCCTGTGGTAGCGTTCTTTTTTCCGAGTTTCTGGCCATGGTGTGTGTGCCTGGGTTGGTTGACGGTCCTCCTGGGTGTTTCGGGAGGGTTGTCGTGCATGCCAGTGCCGGCTGGGCTTGTCTTGGTTACAAACGAGTTGTACCGTTTGCTTGTTGTGGTTGCCCCGCCTGTTCTCAGTTCGCCCGGTGCTTGGCACTCGAGGGCTTTTCCGTTGTAGAGGTTTCACCGTTACCTGGACCCACAGTCCCCACGCCCGTTGAGGGAGTTCTCCAGGCGGCGGACGAGCTCGAGCTCAGACTCTGATAGCAGAGGGGAAAACGGTGGTGGACAGCAGCGTGAGTTGTTTGTAGAGCTCTCTTAGCTGAGTCTGGGACGCCGAGGTGTTTTGGTTGTTCTTCCGGTGTAGATCAGCTAGTCCTTTCTTACTGCCTCTCTCGGCGTTGGTTCCAGAGCCATGTCGTGGTGTCAGGCGTGGGGCCGCAGCTCGGCTGGGCTGCGGTTGTTCATGTGTGGTGTTCTTTGTGGTGGCTCACTGGCCTCACTCTACCGGGGAGGTTGTAGGCAGGAGCTGGTGGCTGGCGAGCAGAGGAGTGGCTGATGTGTCCTCCTCTTAGCTGTCAGTGGCGGTGGCTTGGTTGCTCTTGTTGTGATGATGTTTTCTCATGTTGTTTCCAAGTGTGTCTCATTGCCCTAGCCTGCAAGGTGGGTGTAGCTTAGCTGTGTCTAGCTTCCATGGGCGTTGTCGGTATGGCCTTGTTGGCCTGTGCTCATGGCAGTTTCCACATCGCGTGTTCTCTCGGGGTGCCTTGTGCAGGCACCCGACTGCTATTTCCGTAATCTGTTCCTTAGTGCCATCCATGGTGGCACTAGCGAGTGTGTTTCCGTGACCTTGTGGCGTGTCCGGGGTCCAGGGTGTTTCTACTTGTGGGCCCTCGACCTTGTGGAGGTATGAGGTGGCCGTGCTTGTGGTGAGACATCCTTCTCACATGGTTGCTCGGTGTCGCTCATGATGACACCTGTCTTTGCCTTCCTGACCTCATGGAGGTCTGGGATGGCGGTGCTTGTGTCGTGCGACTCTGGTCTCACATGGTTGCTCCGATGTTCCGTGAGCCTCTTGTATCGGCGGGTGCGTGCCGAGGGATGCTTCCGCATCGTGTCTGACTCCACTATTTCTGCGGGAGTTGTGTCTGGCCCGACCCTAGTTGTGGGTCGTGGCGTTACTTTGTTCCGCTTCTTTGTAGTACTATGCAGTAGGTGTTTCTCGCTTGACTACTTTCTAGAGTAGTTGCTTCCGCTTTTCTTTGGAGTTCCTGCTGCTTTGGCTGGTAAGGGACTGGTTATCCCTACGGGGCCTTGTTCGCGAGGCTCACCCCCCTACTTTCTTCAGGTAGGGACTCGCTGTCACAGGAGTTCGTTGCCGGACGGTTGTGGTGGCGATTTGTTACGCCGTGCATTGCCAGCAGTGTGAGTTGTGAGCGTGAGAGCTCTTGTACTATGTGAGTTGAGAGTTGCCTTTTTGCAAGTTCTCGGGGTATGCTCCTTAAGGATTGCACTTTTCTTTCTGTACCTGTACTTTTATTTGGAACATGTTGTACATAATTTCCTTATTAATGTATGAACTTTCTTGTTATAGTTATTTGAATTCATTGCTTATCTCACTGGACTAAATTCTAAGCCTTCAGGGTCTTCGGATCTGTGGATGGCAGCGCGACCTTTGGGGTCCTTGGCGGGGGTTCGGGAGGTCGGGTCGTTACAGACCCCGAGAACCCGACCCTAGTTGATGACCAGATTTTCACGGTCGCCGCCCATGAATCTGGGGACCCGGAAGGGCTACAAACTAGTCTAACAAGATATGTAAGGGAAATAAACGTCAACTACTGAACTAGAAGCACAAGCGAAAGTAAGAGAGGAAAGAGCAAGAGTACTGTGTATCGCTCTCAGCACAGTCCCAACAGACAATGAGTATAAGTAAGCAAGGGGAAGAACAGTGCCCTTAGGGGCATACCCCGAGGGTGAAGTGCAACTGGAAGTAAAGGGGAGCCCACTGCTAGCTACGGGGACGACGACGATTGCCCCACCTACTCTGCCCGACGTGCACCTGGCTGCTGGTGAGAAGTCTTACCTGGAAAAAAGATGGATGAGATTCACAACAGAAGCTTAGTAGGGCCTACCAATCACCTACTAGCTATAACAGACAGGATAAAATTATAATTAAAGTAAATGACAACATTTATATATTCTACTCTAGCGCAGGAAAGTGCAGAAGGAAAGCTAACTAACTAGCAATAGTACGAAAACTATAACGCGGTCAGAAACACCGTACGACCTGTACGTCATGACCACCACACGACTGTAACACAGATAGAGAGAACCCTGCTTGGACAAACGACACTAGCTACGGAAGCAACTACCACTAGTCAACCGGTCAAGTGCGTCCACTGGCGTCTTATCCTCGACCGCAGTTCTGGCCTCCACGTCTCTTAAGAGTGGAGCCGAGGAACACAAGGTAACCACACAATAATTTCCGTAGTCTAGCCAGACTATGGTCCCATGCCTAGCCTCTCTTGGTGGTTCTGGGGCCACAAAGAGCGAGGCAGTGAGAAAAGGACTAGCTGGCCTGCGCCGGGAAGAACTCCAAATGACCTCGGCGTCCCACACCAACGACGAGAGCTTTGCAAATGACTCGACACCGCTGTCCTACCACCGTTTTCCCCTCCGCTCCAGAGTTCACGACCCGAGCACGCCCGTCACCTAGAGCACTCCCTCAACAGGTGCTTAGGGATGGGGGTCCCAGGTAAATAGTAACAACCTCTAACAGGACAATTCCTTAGGCTCCGAGCACCGGGCGAATGACTAGTGTAGTACCATACTAGGAACTAGCACTGGTGCCACAAGTACAGAAGAAATCCAGAGCAGGCAAAGACTCAACGAGAAACCGAATGACCTCGGTTGCCCCGTGGTCTCCGTGAGACCCCTATCTCGACAAGCGTGCCGAGGCTTGTTTCCGTGTTGTGCCTGACTCCGTTGGTTTCTGCGGGAGTCGTGTGTGTGTCACGACCTTGGTTGGTGGTCGTGGCATTGCATTGTTCTGTTCCGCTGCTTTGTAGCACCCTACTGTAGGTGTTTCTCTCTTTATAGCTTTCTAGTGTAGTTCCTTATTTTCGGAGTTCCTGCTGCTCTGGCCGGTGAGGGACTAGTAATCCCTTCTGGGTCTTGTTCGCGAGGCTCACGCCCTTACTCTCTTCAGCTAGGGGATCGTCGTCGCCGGAGCTTAGTGTCGAACGGTTTGTAGAGACGGTTGTGGCATCGTGTATTGTCAGCGGCAGTGAGAGTGAGTGTTGTGAGCTATTGTACTCGAGTAAGTTGAGAGTTGTGCTTTGCAAGTTTTCGGGGTATGCCCCTTAAGGATTGCACCTTTCTTCTTGTACCTATGCTTTTACTTGGGACACGTCGTACATCTGTTAATCCTGTTATAGTTATTTAAATTCAGTACATATCTCTCTAGACTATTTTCTAACCCTTCTGGGTCTTCGGATCCGTGGGTGGCTGTGCGAACTTCGGAGTCCCTGGTGGGTGTCCGGAAGGTCGGGTCATCACAAGTGGGCTGCCTTTTTTCCGGGAAAGAGAAGAAGACC
Source organism: Colocasia esculenta (assembly GCA_014218235.1). Lineage (NCBI taxonomy): Eukaryota > Viridiplantae > Streptophyta > Magnoliopsida > Alismatales > Araceae > Colocasia > Colocasia esculenta. The sequence continues at coordinate 73,005,030 of CM024757.1, forward strand.
AGTAGGGGTTGGGTGTTGTATGTTCTTAAGGGGGACTGTACCCTTAGTTAGTGGAAATCCCAAGAGTTGCTTGGGGATTGGACGTAGGTCTTCCATTTGGGAAGTGTCGAAGCAGGATAAATCTCTGTATTCTTTGTGTGCTTGCTTCCGCGCCTTTAATTTCCATTGCACATGTTTATTTATACTAACCAAACTTTTCAAGTGGTGCTTTTGTCTTTTAGATTTCAGAATTCCTATTCACCCCCCCCCTCTAGGCTATCCTTGCTGCCAACTAAGTGGGCCAACATACTTAACATCATTCCGATTACTCTTATGTTGTTCTGATTAGATAACAAGTGTTTTACTGATTACTGAATAAACTTTCTATTGATTAGAGAAGAAAAGGTTCATATCGATTATTGAAGAAACAATGTTTCGATTATAGAAGAAACGGTTGTTCCGATTAGTGAACAAACTTTATACCGATTGGTGAACACTTGCCTTTCCGATTAGTGTTAGAATTGTTCCGATTATTGAAAAAAGGTTCAATAACATAACGATTGGTGTTATCAGTATTCCGATTACTGAAGAAATATTTAGTAACATTTTGATTGGTATTATGAGTGTTCTAATTACTAAACAAAGGTTTAGTGGCATTCTGATTGGTGTTATGAGTGTTCCGATTACTAAACAAAAGTTCAGCAGTATTTTGATTCGTGTTATGAACATTCCGATTACTGAACTAATGTTCAACTCATTCTCATTTGTGAACAAAAGTTCAATAGTATTTCGATTGGTGTTATGAATGTTCCAATTATTGAATAAAGGTTTTATATTATTTCGATTAGTGTTATTCAAATATCGATTAGTGAACACTTAGATATATTGTTCTCGTTAGTGTTGTTCATGTGTCAATTACTGAATAGAAGTTTGATTAGTGAACATATTGGTTTAAAAACATTAGATGCACCGATTACTGAACATATCTTTCAATTGCTTCTGATATCTAGCCTCTTGGCAGGCAATGAAATTTTAAATGTCCTTCTTTCCTACTAGACAGAAAGGCAACTACCTAACACAACATGTTGTCAGTAGGAAATGTAAAAGATGTATAGATTGACTGACAAATGATCCTTTCCCCTAACTGTCCTCTTCTAGCATTAAAAGTCTGCAGGTCTACAACACTCATGCAAGACCTATGTGAGACCTGCTAAGAGGAACTCCGGAAATACACTTAACTGAAAAGGCAAGCAATGGGAAGAAGATGGAGTCTAATGGCTTTCTCCAATGGTCTTCTTCAACATCTTCAAGAGGCAACATGCAAAAGAAGAAGTAGTAGAAGAAGAAGAGCAATTGGAGAAGATGAATCCCCAACAGTATCTCAACGGTCTTCTTTATATGCTCCATAAAGACTTGAAGGCTTTGAAGATGAAGAAGATATCACACACCAGAAAGCCAAGAGCTCTACTCAGGCTTTCCAAGCACTCAAGTCTTCACTCTTTCTCATCTCTGTCTGTGTGTCATTGTAAATCTGAGAGAGAGTTTTCTGCCCAAGAGTCTGAGCTTCTTTCTTATCCTTTAGCTCTCAGGTTGCTGTCGAGATCAAGAGTGTAAAGTTCCTTTTCTCCTGAACTTAATCTCGACAGCTTGTTCTTTCTTTTCTTAAGAAAGACATGATTGTTCCTCTTCCTACGAGAAGAGAAGACCAATTGGTCGCTGGGTGATTTGTCCTGCTGAGGGACTATTCTCAGTGTTCCCCTTGTATAGAAGAACAGTTAAGGTACTGCATGTTGTGTCCAGTTGAGAGATTGTACTCAGCTTTCCCCTTGTGTGGAACAGAAGACTAGCAGATCGCTGGGAGTTGTATGTCCATTGGGGGGACTGCAACCCAGTTAGTAAAATCCCAAGAGTTTGCTTGGGGACTAGACGTAGAACTTCCATTTGGGAAGGGCCGGACTAGGATAAATCCTTGTGTCCCTTTGTGTGATTGTCCTTGTTTGATTGCTGCTTACTTCTCACTGTGCTTATTTTCTAACTAACATTGCCATATCAAAGTTTTTGTTTTTAACTATTAAATTTTGCATAACTCATTCACCCCCCCCTTGTTGTGCTGCCGTGGGCTGACAAGTGGTATCAAAATCAAGCTCTGTGAAGATGATCTAACAATCCAAGAGTAAAGATCCATGGCAGCCCAAGGCTACACTAAATGACAGTCTATCACAAGACCTCCTTTCTTTGATGGTGAAGATTATCCATACTAGAAGATGCGTATGGAATGTTTCGTGGAGGTACATATTTCGATCTGTGGTAGGTAATAAAGAAAGGTGACCAAAAACCCCTTGCTAAAAACTAGTCTGATTGGTCACTAGTTGACAAAAAAATATATTTCATTAAATTATACGACTAAAAACCATCTTTGCTGTGTTTTTTTTTAAATTGAATTTAGTAGAGTTTTTGCATGCAAATAGGCTAAAGAAATATGAGATACATTAAGAATAACCTATAAAGTAACAAATAAGGTTAAAGAAACTAGAATTGCTATCCTTGTAGCTAAATATGAGCAATTCAGAATGCAAACTGATGAAATATAACTCAAATGTACACAAGATTTACATACATTACAAATCGCTTGGCATCTTTGGGAAAAACCTTTACCTAAGGTGATTTAGTTAGGAAAATATTAAGATCTCTGTCAAAATAATGAATTCCAAAAGTAAATGCTATTGAAGAAGCAAATGACTTAACAATCATGATAGTTGAAAAACTTATAGGTTCATTAATAGCACATGAGATTAATATGGAACAATTATCTGAAAGCTCATCTAAGAAAATAGTTAATAATACTTTTAAAGTCATAGCTGCTCCTTCCACTTTTTCTTCTTCTAGTTCAGAAAATGTAGGTTCTGAAGACAGTGACATAGATGAAGTTCTATCAAAGTTTCAAAAAATTCCAAAGAAGAAGAAGAATGGATAAAAAAGGATCCATATGAAAGAGAAAAAGAAGAAGGAACTAGTTTGCTATGAATGTACATAGCCTGGACATCTAAGGCCAGACTATCCGAAGCTCAGAAGATCTGGTCAATGAGAAAAATATGAGAAGAAGAAAAGAAAAGAAATGAAGCACAAGAAATTCAAGAGAAAGCTATGGCAATTGCATGGGACAACGAAGAAGTCTCTTCTACAGATTCATCAAGTTTAGAATCTGAAAATGAGTAAGTGAATCTAGCCTTAATGGTAGGACTAGATGAGGTACAATCAGGCACATTTCTCAATTCTTGCACTGATTCAGACTCATATTCAAAAGATTAGAAGATATTTTTAATGAACTTTATGAAATACATAAAGCTGTCATAAAAGAATTAAATATTCCTAAAAATAACTTAGCTTACTTGGAAAACATTAATTCTGATCTTAAATCTGAAATAGAATAATTGGAAAAATAGTTAAAGGAAACTAATCATAATAATGATATTTTATGTAAAGACTTAAAGAACAAGAATAATAAAATATCAAAATGGGAAAATAATCATGAATAGGGAGAAAAACTAAATACTCTAACTAAAAAAAATACATATTTAAGAGAATCTGTTAAAAGATTAATCAAAGGAAAAACATCTCTTGCTTTATGCTTAGAAGGTTGTAAGTCTGACAACGACAAACAAGTACTTGGATAAAAAAACTCACGAAAAAGAAAATAAGTATCTAGATAAATATCTATTGCCAAAATTTGTGAGAGAAACTAAAATGCATCAAAAAAGGCTCTTATATTAAACAAGCGTCCACAAAAAAAAAACATAAAATCACTTTGGCTTATAAAACAAACTATATTCACTGTTATTCTCATTGTAACAAATTAGGCTACACAATTAATTCTTGGACCACTAGACACTTAATTTGGATTTCTAAAGATTATTTTTATACATCTAACATTCAAGGACCCAAAAAGATTTGAGTACCTATTTCTAAATGATTTATTTATAGGGTAGCTTAGCTTATTTGTAGAACACTATGGACAAAGGATGCTCAAGGCATTAGGGATTACCGGCTCTTCACTTCATTCAATCTGAAGAGGGAATAGTCATAGTCTAATACATTATAATTCCTGTTTACAGTGCTACTAACAAATTTCTTGCAAATTTCTTTTTAAGTCCAATACATGTGAATTATTTGAAGATCTAACATGTGACATCAAGTGAAATCAAGCCAACTTAACAAGTGGTAATCCAACAAGAAGTGCAACAATTCAGGGGGAGCCCCACACTTAGGGGGTGCCAACCAGAACTTCTCATAAAAATGGGGAGAATAGCGTCTCAATAGAAGATTGTTGAACCACTCCCTCACGATAAGAAATGGTAAGAAGTCCCTCTATAGAAACATGAAATTTCAAAAATAAATAAATAAATAAAAATAAAAACAATAAATATATAAAGCAATCGGAAAATCAAAGGAAAAAGAATTAAATAGAACCCATTAAAATGAAAAGAAGTGATGGGCTTTATTAAATGGATCACATAAAAGTTATTGGGCCAAAATAGAGATTTTTAAAAGAAGAATAATAGGAAAATATCCTAAATTCGTAACTCAAATAATACCTAAATAGAAAAGGGGTATTAAAGCATTAAAATAAGTAATTTGGGTTGGAATTGGATTCCAAACCCTACCCTAATTGGTTGACCACGAATTTGGATCCCAACCTAACCCAAATAGGAGATGGAAAGTTTGGAAGGAGGAGAGAAATTAGGAATCTCAGAATTAAATAGGAATTGGAGTTCTATTAGGAAATAGAAACCCAATAAGCTTAAATACTCTCTAAACACTCCATGGCCGGCCCTAACATGTTGCTGGGGCTTGCTGGACGAGGAGACGAGGCCAAGGAGAGGAGAAACTCGTGGAGAAGAGGATTGCTCAAGCTTCAACCCTCGTTCTTCAAGTTCTAAAATCCTAGGAGATCAAACGAGTCAAATGTAGGCATTCTCATGAGCAAAACCTAATTAATTACGACTGTAAATTGTTCCATCCACCAGGAACAAAAACCCTCTTGTTCCATAATTTTTCATCGAGCCAATCTTTTATTCCTGATTTTTGAAGTTCTGCAATCATCATGACCCCGAACCCTCATATAAATTCTAGATCTCCATGTATACTCGACACCATGCCATGAAATTTTAACTGGAGATACTGATGGATGTTAGGAGTCGTTTACCCCTAAAAGCCCTAATTTTCATCCATCCTACTTCGCGAATTAATTCTTTTATCTCTACTGTACACTGTACCATGTTCCTCGTGAATAAACTTGGTTGAAGCATGCCGAGATCATGTCCACTTTCAAATTCCTATTTACTGGAAGTACTCTTCATGTCTAGATCCGTTTAGAATTGGTTTCATGAATTTTCATCACCTGTGCAATTAGTTATGAACTTTTGAACAACCCTGTGTCAGAACAAGGAAGGTTAGGACCACAATCCAAGGCCTGTCCTTTTCCTGCTCGGACTTAGGCACAAGACCTGAGAACGCGAGGCCCGATAGGTCGCATTCTCAGGGCTGATCGCGACAGAGTCACCTGTCATGTTCTGAACGCGACAGGTGTTACCGTTGCGTTCTGGCAGCCTGCTCTAACAGACCTGTTGCGTTCCTTGCATGACCCTGTCGCGTTCTGATCAGACCCTGTCGTGACCCTTAAAGGGGTACATCACGATCTGGGGTTTTTGCATGAAAACCCATGCTTTGTTATGCTCTAACTCTCTACAGTGTTTATATCCCTTGTTAACAGTCATACACGCAGTAAATACACCAGTTATAAAATGAATGTATATTGAATGATTTAAAATACATACAGATGACCTCTTTCTGTACCGTTACCGACGCTCCACTGTTCTATAATTCCTCTAGAACGTCGGGCACTTGTTTCTATATACACACTTTCCCTTGACTTGGACGAACTCTCCGTCGGATATTCCTTCTGCCGAACTAGTGAATCCTTGTTCAAGGCCTCCGTAAGACTCCTCTGTCCATGGATTCCCACATGGTCGACGAGCTGGTTGTACCCTAACACCTATGATACCTTTTAGGGATCAGTAAGATCCAAACGGCTTTAGATTGCTCTCGCTCTTATCTTGAATCACGCCGGACCTCTGGACCTATGCATAACAGGGCCAGTGGAAGGTAGTGAATTCCACCTGACTGCCAACACCAATTGCACGTGTTGTGCAACTGTTACTATTGCCGTTACTCGACGTTTCATGTGCATTGACCCTTAGTTTTCATCTATTACTCTACTCGCTCATCTATTCACACTCTCTCTACTATCTCGTCTATTCATATAGTACTCTCATCCATTTCTTGGTACTCTCTATTGGCCATTGACTGATTGTCTAAAGATAAAAAAATATAACCAATGCCAGACAATATATAAAGGACCCGGTCTGGTCCTGGGATGTGTGCCCAAAAGTGCTATTTTACCGCGGGAGTTAAATGACTAGAGTGTTTGGCATTACACTCGAGTGCTATCTATCTCGACTATCTAATTGACAATCAAAAGTGCTATATTCTCTCGTTGTCCATTGACAACAAAGTGCTATACTATACACATTGTGCTATTTCTATACTTTGTGCTATGACCATCCTGCTATTTGTGCTATACTCGACGCTTGTACTATACATGGAAACTTGTGCTATTTCAATCACATGCTATCGTGCTATCTCTTACATTACTTGACTCTCTCGCTCTATCTTTAGTCACTCTGCCTTTTTAATACATTAATCATTTAAAGCATGCTTGATCCTGAGATTTAAGTCCTACTGGACATTATCGCTCACCCTGCGTTATTGGTTATGTGTTCTCAGGTGAGACCGAGGAAGATGCTTACACTCAAGAGGACGGGAATGACCAAGAGTGAAGTCAAGAGTACCTAGCGTCTTAGTATTATGTTAGAGTTGAAGTTTAGTCTTTTGCTTTATTCAATGTAATTGGGCCCTATAGAATGGGTATGATATTAGTGGTTGTAACTAGACATTTGAAAAATTATTAATGAGATGTATTTGCTTTAATATTTACTCTTGTCCAATGGTTTGATGTCTAGTACTCGCTCTGTACCCGTTTACTTGCAACTGCCTCACGTTCTGATATTCCGCGTCGGGGAGTGACAATTTTGTGGTAGAAATTAGGAATCTCAGAATTAAATAGGAATTGGAGTTCTATTAGGAAATAGAAACCCAATAAGCTTAAATACTCCCTAAACCCTCCATGCCGGCCCTAACACGTTGCTGGGGCTTGCTGGACGAGGAGAGGAGACCAAGGAGAGGAGAAACTCGTGGAGAAGAGGATTGCTCAAGCTTCAACCCTTATTCTTCAAGTTCTAAAACCCTAGGAGATCAAACGAGTCAAAGGTAGGCATTCTCAAAAGCAAAACCTAATTAATTACGACTGTAGATTGTTCAATCCATCAGGAACAAAACCCCTCTTGTTCCATAATTTTTCATTGAGCCAATCTTTTATTCCTGATTTTTGAAGTTCTGCAATCATCATGACCCCAAACCCTCATATAAATTCTAGATCTCCATGTATACTCGACACCATGCCATGAAATTTTAATTGGAGATACTGATGGATGTTAGGCATCGTTTGCTTCTGAAAGCCCTAATTTTCATCCATCCTACTTCGCGAATTAATTCTTTTATCTCTACTGTACACTGTACCATGTTCCTCGTGGATAAACTTGGATGAAGTATGACGAGATCATGCCACTTTCAAATTCCTATTTACTGGAAGTACTCTTGCATGTCTAGATCCGTTTAGAACTAGTTTCATGAATTTTCATCGTCTGTACAATTAGTTATGAATTTTTGAACAACCCTGTGTCAGAACAAGGAAGGTTCGGACCACAATCAAAGGCCTGTCCTTTTCCCACTCGGACTCAGGCGCAGGACCTGAGAACGTGACGGTCAGATAGGTCGCGTTCTCTAGGATGATCGTGACAGAGTCACCCGTCGCATTCTGAAAGCGACAGGTGTTACCGTTGCGTTCTGGCAGCTTGCTCTGACAAACCCGTCGCGTTCCTTGCATGACCCTGTCGCGTTCTGATCAGATTCTGTCGCGACCCTCACAGGGGTACGTCGCGATCTGGGGTTTTTGCATGAAAACCCATGCTTTGTTATGCTCTAACTCGGTACAGTGTTTATATTCCTTGTTAATAGTCATACATGCAGTAAATACACCTATTATAAAATGAATGTATATTGAATGATTTAAAATACATGCACATGACCTCTTTCTATCTATGATTTCTTTTACACATATACACACTTGAACCATCTAATATGGCGTAACTTGGCATGAAAACCTCTCATAATACATCTGGTAAATTATTTCAATTATATAATTAAATAGCCCTATTTTAAATGGACGTGTCTTCGTTTCTCGCTATGCTTTGGGAATACCGTTACCGACGCTCCACTGTTCTAGAATTCCTCTAGAACGTCGGGCACTTATTTCTATATACACGCTTTCTCTTGACTTGGATGAACTCTCCGTCGGATATTTCTTCTGTCAGACTAGTGAATCTTTGTTCAAGGCCTCCATAAGACTCCTCTGTCCATAGATTCCCACATGGTCGACGAGCTAGTTGTACCCTAACACCTATGATACCCTTTAGGGATCAGTAAGATCCAAATGGCTTTAGATTGCTCTCACTCTTATCTTGAATCACACCAGACCTCTGGACTTGTGCATAACAGGGCCAGTGGAAGGTAGCGAATTCCACCTGACTGCCAACACCAATCGCACGTGTTGTGCAACTGTTACTATTGCCGTTACTCGACGTTTCATGTGCATTGACCCTTAGTTCTCATCTATTACTCTACTCGCTCATCTATTCACACTCTCTCTACTATCTCGTTTATGTTAGGATCGGATGGGTGGATGGATCAGATCTAGAAGGGGGGGTTGAATAGATCTAACACCAATTAACGCGGAAGCTTAAGCAATTAGAAATTACTTCGAATCAGAGATCAATTCACCCAAACAATTTAACAATCTAAAGTGATTAGAGTGTGTGAGCAAATCAATTATAAGTGTGAACGAAATCCCTATGCATGCATCTAGCGAGATACAAAGGCAAACCACAATTCAAACCACTGCACAGAGGATTTTAGGTGGTTCGGAAATCACCTCCAGTGACTCCTACATCCACCCCTCACACAGTGAGGCCACACTACTCAAAACCTTGAGTACAACTCACACAGGAGCACGACGACTCCAAACACCCTTGAGCACGACGACTCAAGAAACACCTGGAGCACGACGACTTCAAACTGATCACGACGGCTCAAAACAACAACCGGAGTACGACGACTCCAAATTGAGCACGACGGCTCAACCCACACAGTGAGTGCGACGACTCACAAACAAGAGCTCGACGGCTCACAGTACGAAAGCTAGATCAAACACAAAAGAGATCAGATCGTCTAGCAATGATCTGATTCAAAACAGTTTCGTACACAGAAATTTGTGCAAAACTTCATGCACAAATCTCATTGACGAAATAAGGAAGAACAAACTCAGAAATAAGGCAAATAGATGTAGAAAGAGTGTTCTTCGATGAAGAAGCCTTGCAGACGCTTCAATTCAAGAGCCTTGATGGAAATCGATGGAGATTCTCCTCAATTGGTGATGCTCTGCTTTGATGGCATCTGAAATGCCAGAAATCCTTCTTCTCCTACGCCTCTTCCGTTGGATCTGCTCCCTTGCCTAGCACAGCAGGCTTCTCTCCAGGGATTCCCCTTGATTCCCTTGTCCTTCCTCTTGAAAGGATGGCTTGCAGCTTCTGGAGATGGAGACAGATCTGGAAAACCCCCTTTGGCCGCAAAAATGCTTCTTCTGGAAGTGTATAGGCTCTCTTACCTTTGGGGTACAAGGAACATGGGTATTTATAGCCCCATATGTCCATAAAGTGCCTTGGGGTGCATGGGCATGGAAACCTACGTCAAATCCCCTAAATCCCAAGTAGCCACGTGTACAGAGAAATTCACGATTTTGACTTTCAGCCGGAGTGTGTCAACCTGCCCTGATCTAGTGTCGACCTGCTGTCCCATTTCTGCAAAACTATTCTGCTGGAAACTGGGTCTAGTGTCGACCTGCCCTGATCTAGTGTTGACCTGGCCTTCTGGAATCTGGGACTAGTGTCGACCTGCCCTGATCTAGTGTCGACCTGCTATCCCATTCAGGCAAACTGATCTGCTGGAAACTTGGTCTAGTGTCGACCTGACTTGATCTAGTGTCGACACTACCAAGACAAAAATGTGTGAACCTGAAAATTTAACACATAAACCATTAGTACAAGATATTATCATTAAAATATGAGATATTAAACATCAAAAACATGTTGTTTAAGTATTATTGTGATATGTATAAAATGTATAACATGTTCAACATATCATCATCAAAATCACAACATGTCATCATTTTAACCACAATATGCCATCATTAAAATCACAACATGTCATCATTAGAATCACAACATGTCATCATTAAAATCATAACATGTCACAATATCTCATCATTAAAATCACAGTATGTCATCATCAATATCACAGTATGTCATCATTAAGATCACAGTATGTCATCATCAAAATCAAGGTATGAGTGATGTTCATTGGATATCATTAAAATACAACTTTAGGAAGTTCCAAAGCACACTCAACCCAACAATCTCCCCCTTTTTGATGATGACAAAACATATCTCCCTTGACTGCAATAACTCCCCTTGACCATATGCATCCTTTGAACTTTCTCCCCATAAAGAACATTCTCCCCTTAGAAACTTTTACTTTCTCCCCCTTTTTGACAGCATCAAAAAGATAGACAAGAGAGAGAGACACAATGATGGTCGGAGACCAAAAGATAAAAAGTGGGAAATGAAGGTTCATAAATGATCCAAATAAGTGAGGCAAAGTGATATTGTCAAATGAGAGAAAAGATAATGTTTTTGTTATTGTGCAACAAAGTTTAATCACAAAGACACACTCAGCACAAAGAATAGCAAATTATAATGAGCTGAATGTAGTTAAAATAATGATGCAAATGTGAAGAAAAGTGACTTATATGAATGAGCAGAAATATTTAACAAGGATGTTAGGAGCTTTAAGTTTAACACAATGTAAAATAATATATCTAAACTCAGTAGACATGAACTTAATTAAGGTCTTAAGCTTTTCTATCCTGTCTTTTTGATTTTCTTTCAATTTTAACTGGGAAAGAATACAAGAATAAATTAGTTAAATCTCACTTTTCAGTGCAAGAGATCACATTGATCAGATGCAAGACCTCCTGATTACTCAGTGGTTTAACTTTCATTATCTTATACAGAGTTGAAAATTTCGATTTCCACTTTTTGACGCGAAACAAATCACTTGTTAGGTGAAATGGCCCGGTTACTTAGTGGTTTAAGCATTTGCATTGCTCTGTTTGTATCTTTCCAGATTGATCATTTTTCTTTTGATATTTTGCAGGAATATGTTTATTTTGACCAGAGAAGTCAAGACTATGAATTTAGAAAGATTATTCTTAACATGTGGTAAAAATATGGCTTAAACATACACATGTGAAATATTAAAGCCACTCATGTGCCTATAATAGTGTTTTGCAAATCATTTTAAAAACATTCAGTATTATGATTGCTTAACCTTGAAATGATACTGAATCTTTGAAATTAAACTAAATGCACAATGAGTTTAGTTTCAATGTCTTAATTCTCTCATAAGAAAATAGCACAAGGACTCAAAAATTCTGATGATTTTGGGGTTCAAGATAGACAACAATTGTCAAGAGAAATTAGTGAAGAATAGACAATAACTCCTCCTCAACAAATACTCCCCCTCAACAATTGCATAAAGGAATCTTGATACTTGGCGGAGACATATACTCACGCATAGTGAAAGTGTCCAGACAAGCTTAACTTGCCTTTCTTCAAATTACTATTTGATATACCAAGAATACCAATGCAATGTGAGAGTGATGAATTTATGAGCTAGAATATTTGTCAACAAACTGAATGGGAGTTGATGATGAATCATATATGACAGAATATTTTTCCAGCAAATTTCTCCAGCATTTCACTCAAAGATTCTTTCGAATTCACTCCCCCATAAGATATGCATGATATGAAATGATCATTTAAGCAATTCAGATATGTTCATTCCAAGCAATTTGCACAGAAAGTGTATGAACATGATCAAGCATATTTCAACAGGCAATTTATTGAAGAAGAAGAGTTTTGCAAAGACTCAAAATAAAGTTTTTGAGATTTTCATTTTGCTTGATGACCTTTATGCAGAAAAGACTATTGATACTTGGCGGAGAATTTTTCTCACGCATGATGATAGTTTCCAGACAAGCCTAACTTGTCCTTTCACATTTCACCATTTGATATACCACATAGTCACTGCAAAAAGGGTCAATTACACTTTATTTTTAGCATGAAATTCATTGCATTTATTGAAGACATTTTTGCACTTTTTCAAATTTACTCCCCCTTAATATGTGCATGGAATAAAAAAGCTAGCAAACAATTCATACATGATTATGAGCACAATTAGCTTTAAGGATAACATGACTTTTGGTACTTGGCGGAGTATTTTACTCACGCATAATGATAGCTTCCAAACAAGCATAACTTGTTCTTCCACATGTCATTATTTGATATACCAAAAAGTCAAATCAGTTGACATGCACACAGAATCATGGTCATAGTTAAGCAAGCATGATAACATAAACATGATTCCAATTATTATGACATAAAGTTCATTATTGGGAGTAACATTGAACACATTTCTCATTGTTCAGATAAAAATTAAACATTCATTTCAATTCAAGCAATTCAAGTTTGAAATGATAAAGAAATTTTACCTGAACAGTCTTCATTTCTTTTTCAAAGATTTTACCTGTGTTCTCCAATCATTTCTAGCCTTGCACAGCCAATATCTTGAATCCATTTACAATGTATGGCTGCAAGACTCCTCAGCTTGTTGATCAAGCTGGTTTTGGGACCCACACTTGCTTGGGTCCTGGTGAGCTTTTCATTTTCTTTCATTCTCTTCACTTACTTTCCTTGTAGCCTTAGTCATTAAGCCTTCATCTTTAAATTGACTACAAGGATCCCTGCATCCAACATTCAAGCAGCACATTTCAGAACCCAAACTTGTTTGGGTCCTAAGGATCTTCCATGAATTTGCAACAATGATTTTTGAATCAAAAAATTTTATATTGGGTGCATTTTGCTGAAGACTAGAAACACTAGAATCTTGGTTTCTAATCTTAGAGTTATTGGTATAGAATGCACCACTGACATACTGAACATTTTGTTTTCTATTTTTTAGATTTTTATCATTGAGATTTTTAACATGGAATTCAGAAGAGATCTTTTGTACATCAGTTCCTTTTTCATGTACATAGAATTTCTGAGTGTTTTCAGCATGAACATGATCTTTATTCTTATGTACATTGACATGAAACATGGGAGCATGCACAAAATTATCAATTCTATGCCAACATTCCCTAGAAGTATGCCCAAATTTATAACAATGAAAGCATTGGACTGATTTGGCATGTTTATTGAAATGTTGATCTCTATTCCAACAAGATTTGGCTAAATGACCAGGTTTATTACAATTAAAGCAAGTGAGATCATTTCTTACCTGGTATTTACCTTGGCATGTATGCATTTGCTGGAATCTCCTTTTCATGTGAGGAGGCTTACCATGAGAAGAAGGAGGTACCTTTTGGTGGCTCTTGGCATGATGTAAATTTGGAACTTGCCTTGGAGCTTTTTGAACTGATGGAGAAGGTAGATGAATCTTCTTGACAGTAGCATTATCCTTTTTCTCTTTTTGTTTCTGAACAAGAACTTTCACTGGTTTTTCATTAGAATTAGCAGAGTTCTTGTTTACAGCAGCTTTAACAAATGTTATTGTGGTTTTCTTTTCGTTTTTCTTGGTTTTCACAGAAGCAAGATTTGTGTTTGTAGTGTTCTTCAATTCATGTTGAAGCTTCTGTTTTTCAGCTTCTAATGCAACAACTTCCTTTTCTGAATTTTGAAGTTTATTTAGCATTACATCTAAACCAATTTTCATCTTGTTCTTTTCAGTTTCAAATTTAGCAATTTGTTTTTTCAAATCAGAAATTTTATTACTTAAATTGCTACAATCATTGTTCAATGGTTTGTCATGCAACAAGCATTCAATCTTCCTTTTTAGATGATGATTTTCTTCAACAAGTTGTTTGCATCTCTCATTTATTTGATGATCATGAGCCATGTTAGAAATCTGTTTGGTTAATTGATCATTATCAAATTTGAAGTTTTCATTGAGATCAATCAATTTTCATTTTCATTTTTTAGATCAATAGCTTTTGATTTCAATAGCTCATGGTTTTCTTTCAATCCATTCAGTTTATTTTCACAGATTTGGACCTCATCTTCCAAATTCTCTTTCTCAGAATTTAATTTTTCAACTTCATTTTTCAACTTCTCATTTTCTTCTGAAAAATCTTTATCATTGTTCTGGAGCAATTCAAGTGTATTTGTCAAATTTTCAATTTCTTTATGGCAATGTTTTAAAGTCTTTTTCAAATCTTTATTCTTAGTGTTCAGCTTTGCATTAAGATTTTGTATCTTTTCACAGAACTCAACCAATTCAGCATAAGACATGCCTTCATCTGTATCAGAATTAGAATTCATAAATGGATCTGGAATTGATTTACCTGATCTTGTAGACCCATTTGAACTCTTGTTTTCTAGAGAGGATGCAGAATGCTCTGAGCTCTTGGAATGTGCAGTTAGAGCCAAAGTCTTTTGGATTGTTGATTTTCTGGATTCATTGAAGCTCTTCTTTGCCATTAAGTACTTGTGAATTTCTTTTGCTCCTTTTCTTTGTGAATTCTTTCCATCACTGCTGTTGGCCATAAAGCATAACTCCTCATTTGCTGAACTTGAAGAGTTCTCTTCTTCATCTTCACTTTGGTCTTCATCCGACCAAGTTGCAATCATGGCTTTTGACTTCTTCAATTTGTTGTTCTTCATGTATTTGTCCTTTTTGATCTCAGGACACTCACCTTTCATGTGTCCTATCTCATTGTACCTGTAGCAAACAATATCTTCATCAGTTTTTTGATTTCTGCTAGCATTAAAATTTGAAGAAGAAGCATTCCTTTTACTAGAAGAATATTTTTTCTTTGCATTGAATTTTCCTCTTCTTGATTTTAAAATTTTCTGAATTGTCTAGTCATGATGTCAAGTTCATCCTCATTAGACTCAGACTCATCAAAACTTGATGTTTCTTGATTTTTCTCTTTGTTGCTTGATGAAGTCTTAAGTGCTACTGGTTTAGCCTTAAGCATGTGTTCTTCATTTCTGTTCAGATTTATTTCATAAGTCATTAAAGATCCTATGAGTTCATCCAAAGAGATTTTGGATAAATCCTTAGAATCTTCAATCACTGTAGCCTTTGTGTGCCAAACAGATGATAGAGAGCGCAAAGTTTTTCTTACCAGATCAGCATCAGTGTATTCCTTACCTAATGCCGTCAGTCCATTGACAATTATCATAAACCTAGCAAACATTTCAGAAATCGATTCATCAGATTTCATCATAAACAATTCATATTCAGAAACAAGTATATTTGCTTTGATTTCCCTAACTTGAGATGTTCCCTCATACATTAATTCAAGTTTATCCCACATTTCTTTAGCAGATTTACACATGGATATTCTTGAATATTCTTTAGGGTGGACTGCACACTGAAGCATGTTCATGGCACTGTAATTAAGAGTAGCTTTCCTAATATGCTCTCTAGTCCAATTTTCCTCATCTCCCTGATTTTCATAAGGACCCACTTCAACTATCCTCCAGATTTCATAGTTTTGGGCCCTAAGAAAAACTTGCATGCGATTTTTCCAATAAGAGTAATCAGACCCATTGAAAAAATGTGGTCTATTAATGGAATGGCCCTCAGCTACAAATCCTTGAAAATCCATCAAACAATGAGAGACAATAAAAGAGCAAGCAAACAATTGAAGCAATTAATACAGAGATCAAACAGAAGCAATCAAATCAGATCAGAGATAGACATTAACCCGCTCTGATACCAATTGTTAGGATCAGATGGGTGGATGGATCAGATCTAGAAGGGGGGGTTGAATAGATCTAACACCAATTAACGTGGAAGCTTAAGCAATTAGAAATTACTTCGAATCAGAGATCAATTCACCCAAACAATTTAACGATCTGAAGTGATTAGAGTGTGTGAGCAAATCAATTAGAAGTGTGAACGAAATCCCTATGCATGCATCTAGCGAGATACAAAGACAAACCACAATTCAAACCACTACACAGAGGATTTTAGGTGGTTCGGAAATCACCTCCAGTGACTCCTACGTCCACCCCTCACACAGTGAGGCCACACTACTCAAAACCTTGAGTACAACTCACACAGGAGCACGACGACTCCAAACACCCTTGAGCACGACGACTCAAGAAACACCTGTAGCACGACGACTCCAAACTGAGCACGACGGCTCAAAACAACAACCGGAGTACGACGACTCCAAATTGAGCACGACGGCTCAACCCACACAGTGAGTGCGACGACTCACAAACCAGAGCTCGACGGCTCACAGTACAAAAGCTAGATCAAACACAAAAGAGATCAGATCCTCTAGCAATGATCTGATTCAAAACAGTTTCGTACACAGAAATTTGTGCAGAACTTCATGCACAAATCTCATTGACGAAATAAGGAAGAACAAACTCAGAAATAAGGCAAATAGATGTAGAAAGAGTGTTCTTCGATGAAGAGGCCTTGCAGACGGTTCAATTGAAGAGCCTTGATGGAAATCGATGGAGATTCTCCTCAATTGGCGATGCTCTGCTTTGATGGCATCTGAAATGCCAGAAATCCTTCTTCTCCTACGCCTCTTCAGTTGGATCTGCTCCCTTGCCTGGCACAGCAGGCTTCTCTCCAGAGATTCCCCTTGATTCCCTTGTCCTTCCTCTTGAAAGGATGGCTTGCAGCTTCTGGAGATGGAGACAGATCTGGAAAACCCCCTTTGGCCGCCAAAATGCTTCTTTTGGAAGTGTATAGGCTCTCTTGCCTTTGGGGTACAAGGAACATGGGTATTTATAGCCCCATATATCCATAAAGTGCCTTGGGGTGCCTGGGCACGAAAACCTAGGTCAAATCCCCTAAATCCCAAGCAGCCACGTGTACAGAGAAATTCACGATTTTGACTTTCAGCCGGAGTGTGTCGACCTGCCCTGATCTAGTGTCGACCTGACCTTCTGGAATCTGGGACTAGTGTCGACCTGCCCTGATCTAGTGTCGACCTGCTGTCCCATTCAGGCAAACTGATCTGCTGGAAACTTGGTCTAGTGTCGACCTGACTTGATTTAGTGTCGACACTACCAAGACAAAAATGTGTGAACCTGAAAATTTAACACATAAACCATTAGTACAAGATATTATCATTAAAATATGAGATATTAAACATCAAAAACATGTTGTTTAAGCATTATTGTGATATGTATAAAATGTATAACATGTTCAACATATCATCATCAAAATCACAACATGTCATCATTTTAACCACAATATGCCATCATTAAAATCACAACATGTCATCATTAGAATCATAACATGTCATCATTAAAATCATAACATGTCACAATATCTCATCATTAAAATCACAATATGTCATCATCAATATCACAGTATGTCATCATTAAGATCACAATATGTCATCATCAAAATCAAGGTATGAGTGATGTTCATTGGATATCATTAAAATACAACTTTAGGAAGTTCCAAAGCACACTCAACCCAACAGTTTATTCATCTAGTACTCTCATCTATTTCTTGGTACTATCTATTGGCCATTGACTGATTGTCTAAAGATAAACAAATATAACCAATGCCTGACAATATATATAGGACCCGGTCTGGTCCTGGGATGTGCGCCCAAAAGTGCTATTTGCCTGCGGGAGTTAAATGACTAGAGTGTTTGGCATTACACTCGAGTGCTATCTATCTCAACTATCTAATTGACAATCAAAAGTGTTATATTCTCTCGTTGTCCATTGACAACAAAGTGCTATACTATACACGTTGTGCTATTGCTATACTTTGTGCTATTTGTGCTATGGCCATCATGCTATTTGTGCTATACTCGACGCTTGTACTATACTTGGAAACTTGTGCTATTTCAATCACATGCTATCGTGCTATCTCTTACATTACTTGACTCTCTCGCTCTATCTTTAGTCACTCTGCCTTTTTAATACATTAATTATTTAAAGCATGCTTGATCCTAAGATTTAAGTTCTACTGGGCATTATCGCTCACCCTGCATTATTGGTTATGTGTTCTCAGGTGAGACCGAGGAAGATGCTTACACTCAAGAGGATGGGAATGACCAAGAGTGAAGTCAAGAGTACCTAGCGTCTTAGTATTATGTTAGAGTTGACGTTTAGTCTTTTGCTTTATTCAATGTAATTGGGCCCTATAGAATGACTCTGATATTAGTGGTTGTAACTAGACATTTGAAAAATTATTAATGAGATGTATTTGCTTTAATATTTATCCTTGTCCAATGGTTTGATGTCTAGTACTCGCTTTGTACATGTTTACTTGCAACTGCCTCACGTTCCGATATTTCGAGTCGGGGCATGACAGTTTTGTGGTATCAGAGCCTAGGTTGTTCTTAAGTATAGGATGATCTAGGTTGATCAGCCTCGACTAGAGTCAATTATCCTACCTATGTGAGTTGTGGGTAGAACCATGGGTAACTAGCTAAAATGAACTCACACACGCACAAATTAAATTCCACATCAATATCATAACAACAAGTTATTTTTGTAGGAACTTAAGCTAGCTAAGATGACTTCTGAACATGCTCAGATGAGGGGTATGCAACAAACCATCCAAGAACTCACTCGTGCGCTTCTGTAAGTGGCACACGGTGGAGGAAACCGCGGCGGTGCAGGCGAGCTGCATCGTAACTTTAGGAGCTTGAACCCGCCTAGGTTCAGTGGTTCCACGGATCTGGATGAGGCCGAGCACTGGCTAAAGGAGACGAAAAGAATTTTCCATGTTATACAATGTGCAGCAGGGGATAAGCTGCTACTAGCCACTTTCCAATTAGAGAAGGACGCCCGCGCTTGGTGGGAGTCGGTAGAAGCGACCAGAGCTAACGATCAATTTACTTGGGCCAAATTCAAGGAAGCCTTTAACTACAAGTATTTCTCGGAGCGTGTCCAAGAGAAGAAGGTTGCGGAATTTGCTGCTCTTAAATAGAGGAGCTTGACTGTGGCCGAGTATGAGCCCAGTTTTCAAGACTGGCATGTATGCTGAACATCTGGTGAACACTGAAAGGATGAAGGCTAAGCACTTTCTCAACGGCCTTAGGCCACAATACATCACTCAACTGGCCCCTCTCGACATCCAGACCTATGCCGAGATGGTAAAGAAAGCTCAACTACTAGAAGATGCTACGAACTTCACTGACCGTATCAAAGGGAAGTTCGTGAAGAAGGAAATGACATCTGGTCCATCACCTGCTAAGCCGACCAACAGCAATAAGCATCCCTTCAACATCACGGAGGGACCCAGCCAAGAAGGGAAACCCAAAGCTATTGTCCCCAACACTCCAGCAAAGAGCAACTGCAAGCACTGTGATAAGCCAGGTCACACAGCAGATGAATGCTGGAGGAAAGTCGGCGCATGTTTGCGCTGTGGAAGCCGCAAGCACCGCATCCCCGAGTGCCCGCTACTGAAGGAAAATGAAAGGCACCCTAATGAGCCTAAGAAATAGGGCAGACTGCAAGCCCTGCATGATGAAGAGCCCACTGAGGAAGGTGGCGTGGTAGAAGGTACCCTACAAGTTTTCTCCTTATCGGCATTTGTTTTATTTGGTACTGGAGTAACTCATTCATTCATATCTCAAAACTTTGCTGATACTCTTAATGCTAAACCTATATCCATGGGATGTGAGTTCTCTGTCACAACATTACTAGGAGAAAGGGAGAAATTAAATAAATACTTTCCATCTGCCGATGTAATGATCAGAGACCATAACCTAAAAGCCGACCTGGTGTGTATGCCCATGGAAGGCTATGATGTCATTTTGGGAGCCGACTGGTTGTCCACTTATGGGGCAAGTGTCGATTGTAAGAAAGGGAAAGTTACTTTAAGTGATTTTCCTAAATTGTCATTCACTGGGATTAGACATAAGAGACGGATGCCTCTAATCTCTTCCATAAAGGCCCACAATATGATAAGGAAAGGTTGTATCACTTTCCTTGCGGCCGTAGTAGTTGAAAAGAAGGGCTCTAAAATAGAAGACATACATATAGTCCAGAATTTCTCAGATGTGTTTTGTCACGTCCTGAGAATTATGCAGCGGATATTAATGATGCAGAATATAATTCGAGTCGATATCTCGAGACGTGAACAGTCGGCAAATAAGCCTCTAGCTAGCACACACTAAATGTATAACAACATACATCATCATAGGGCCCAAATATTGAACTCAATATAAATTGTATTCAATTCTCAACTTATTGTATGGAAACTATTACAGGACTAAGACTCAAATAAAGGGAACTTACACTTTTATTCCTCACTTCCTACTACATGAATCTAACACTCAAGCAAACTACTATTACTAGACTCATAGTTGGAATGCTCATCACTCGGACGCATTCCCATCCTCGACTTGCTCCTCCTCTTGGACATCATAGTCACCTAGATTGGGTAAAAGTAGGGGATGAGCAAACTAGCCCAGTAAGATTAATATCTCAATGTGCGGGCAATGATATAAGTGAATAATAATTTAGAACTAGGTAAGTACGATGAATGATATGCAAGTACGAATAAAATTCGTTTAAAACATGATACATGAACAAGCTAGATAGAGTGATCGTGATAGAACAAGATCTAGAACAAGATGACAAGATAAACTAGCAATAGATCACTTTGTACAAGCATGCAAGATTTCACTGGATGTCAAGAACACAAGATATCACTATTTGCATTAAATGCAGGATGGCCATATCACGCAAGCAAGCAAGCACGCACGAGCACGATCATGTAACACTAATCAGGCACGTAGACACTAATGTACACCAAGAAAAGATCCATCAAGAATGTACACCAGGACACGTGTATGTGGTTATTATATCTATCATTCAACAAGCAAGCAAGACTCCCAGCTCAGATGCAACGCCAGTAATCATTATACCCCATGGTTAACAGTATATTTATGACTCTCCGTCATTGGGGCTAGACTGGAGCCCTTGGACACTCGCCGTGCCCGGTCAGCATCTCATGTAAAATTTTAAATGTAGATACCCAGAGTCATTAATAATGGCCAATGAGAGTTTCAAGATGTAAGCATGTGTAATGTCATGTTCATGATGATGATGAGAACAAGTAATAAGTAATTGAACATGATTTCATGATAACAATGGTCAAGAGATAAATTCGGCAGCATAACAGTATAATTTATAATTTAGTTCAATCTTTACATTAATGGCTATAGTCTAGATTGTAAATCACACTCACGAGAACAAGAAGAGAAAGGAAGTGCACACTATCTCCAGGGAACTTCAATGGTACAACCAACTCGTCGGCCATGTGGTAATCCATGGTCAGAGGAGATTTACGGAGGCCTTGGAGAAAAAGGTCACTAGTCTACCGATTCGGAATGACCGGTAGAGAGCTTCCAAATTCCCAAGAAAGGGCTGCCTAACAGTGCAAGTGTGTAGTGATGTACGCGTGTCTCAATTCTCAAACCATCGGTTTCAAACTCGCGGAAAAACACTTAACAATATGACATGGAATAAAACTATGTGCTTTAACTAATCATGGTTTGCAAGATTTTAAGATAACAATTATCATTTAAATATGGTAGACTAGTAGGAAGATTAAATCATAAGTAGCATGAATGATCACGTCATTACGAAAGCAATTAGAATAGTATTCGTGTAATTAAAGCTTTTTAAATGGGTTTACCACTTTTAAGCCATTAAAATAACCATCATGCAATGATCAGACCTAAGACGTGAATTGCACACTAAATATCATATTTAAATAGACCTAAGGTATAACGGTAAGATTTGAAAGAAAAGAAGTGGTTTCATGTAAAAATCCTGAGATCGCGACGGACACTTGTAAAGGTCGCGACGGGGTCAGATCAGAACACGACAAGGGGATGTGAAGAACGCGACAAGGCAATCAGAACAGGCAGAGAAATAGCGACGGGGTCCTCGTCGCGTTCAGAACGCGACGGGTTTGCTGTCGCGACAAGACCTCAGAACGCGGCCTATCGGGCCGTCGCGTTCACAGAGTTTGCGCCTGAATCCGACAGAGAAAGGACAGTGCTTTGGATTGCGGACCAGACTTTCCCTGTTTTGACACAGGGTTGTTCTAAAATTAAGAACAAATTGTATAGTGCATGAAAAATCACGAAACTAGTTTTAAACCAACCTAGACATGCAAGGGTGCTTACAGTAAATCGGAATTAGAAACAAGGACGGTTTCGACAGTCTTTAATCAAGTCAAACACAAAACGTAAAACCAAGTGCAACCCGAAAACGTAGTGTCATGTAGAGACCCTCTTATCATGCTTATAACTCTCTAAATAATGATATTTAGACAAAACGTTCAACATAAGATATGACTATGACAACTATTAAAAAAACTTTCATGTTGTGAGTTTTCTCTAATTCGGTCTCAAATCACATGCAACATAAAAAGAATAGAAAACGCCGTGACAGTGCGCGACTTGGGGAAAACGCTTATAACTCAAAATCAACTCATGGAATTTGATGAAACTAGTGGGAAATGAAAGTTAACGTGATGCTCGACACATTGGTATAGGATATGTTAAGGTTTTGCCGAAGAAAACCTACCTTATGGGTTGAAGAAGTCCCGTTTTTCCAGAAAACCCGTATTCAGACCACTTGGAGGAAAACGCTTAATACTCTGTGTATACTGCATGGAATTTGGGAATTCCACTTGGGTTAGAACTTAGACTTGACCCTATTTCCAGGGGTATAGGCCTTGCAAGGTTTGGTTATGGTTTGACTCACCTTTGGTCGATCTCAAGTGGACAGTTTGTGCAGGTCGCAGCAGACGAGTTGGGGAAGAAGATGAGCTTCTTGTGGTCGTTCCACAGCTCCTCAGCCACCAAGAGCTCCTCCACACGACCCTAGCAAGTTCTAAGACTCGTCCCTAAGGTTTGGTGAAGAGTATTTAAGCAACCATGGTGTTTAGGAGTCCTATTATGACTAGGAAAACTAAGTTGCGGTTTTGACATGTTAGTTTCCTATTTTTGAGGATTTCTTCCTTCCTTTGAGTGTGTGAGGCTTTAGGAGACCTCCCACCATAGTTAGGCATGAATTTGGGTTGCCAAGAATGCATGGTTGCATCCCAATTCAACTCAAATTGCCTCTTTCTAATTTCAACCTATTTAGAGTTACGAATTTCTATGCATTTTCTTGCTTCATTTGATTTTTGGGCCAAATGATGTCCATTGGCCCAATTATGATATTGGGTCATTAATATATAATGTTAGAAGTCTCTCCAACATTTTTATTTAATTTATGGTTGCGTCGTATTTCCGTGTTAACGGTTTTTCGACTTGTTTCCTAATTTGGATAATCGGTCATAATAACTCTTAAACCTAGTCTAAATGATTTTTATTGACCCAGATTTCTTAATGGGTCGTTAGAGGATATTATTTGAAGTCCATATATGATTTTTATTTAATTTTCTGACTCATCCAAGTACGTGTGATAACGATTTGACGACTTATTTATGAATTACAATAATAAGTCACAAAACATTTTAAACTTGGCTAATCTGATTTTTCTTGGCACAAATTTCTTTGTGGAACATTTAGTAATAATGTTTAGGGTTGATTTATAATTTTTACGAAATTTTATGATGTGTTTTGGTACATACGATAATGATACGTATGTTTTAAATACTCTTGTATTATGAAAATTATTTATTACTATTTTTTTGTACTTGAAATTTTTGGGGTGCTACACCCTCCCCCACTTAAGAGAATTTGGTCCCCAAATTCATGTATAGAGATTTATAGTACAAGCGAGGTGTATTTACTTGTGAATAGCTCCGGATATCTTTTGCGCATTGCTTCCTCGGTTTCCCACGTGTCGTCTTCATCCATGCGTTGATTCCATATAACCCTTACCAGTGGGATGATCTTGTTCCTTAATTGGCGCAGTTCCCGGTCCACGATCTTAATTGGCTTCTCTTGATGTGTTTCGTCTTTGTTGAATTCCAGGAGTTCATACTCTATGACATGCCACGGATCCCTTATGTACTTTTTCAGCATGGATATGTGGAACACATTGTGTATTCCATCCATTTGTGGAGTTAAAGCGAGACGATAAGCCACCTCACCGATTCTTTCAAGAATTTCGAAAGGCCTGACGAACCTTGGTGACAACTTGCCTTTAATACCAAAACGCCTGATTCCACGGCCTGGAGACACTTTCAAGAATACATGTTCACCAGCCTGAAACTCCAGGTCTCTTCTTCTATTATCTGCATATGCCTTTTGCCTTTGCTACGCCACTGTCATTCTTTCTTTAATAAGCTTTACCTTCTCTGTGGTTTCCCTTATCATTTCTGGTCCTAGCATTTATTTTTCGCCAACTTCATACCAGCATATTGGAGATCGACAACTCCTGCCATACAGTGCTTCAAATGGTGCCATTTGAATGCTAGCTTGATAGCTATTATTGTAGGCGAACTCCACAAGAGGTAAGTGTTCGTGCCAGTTACCTCCAAAATCTAGGACACATGCTCTAAGCATATCTTCAATCACCTGGTTGGTTCTCTCCATCTGACCATCTGTCTGTGGATGGAAAGCCGTGCTAAAGTTTAGTTTAGATCCCAAGGAGTAGTGAAGTCCTTTCCAAAAGTGGGATGTAAACCTAGGGTCTCTATCAGATACGATAGACACCGGTACTCCATGTAATCTGACTATTTCCTTCACATATAATGCAGCCAGAACATCTACTGACCACTTATTCTTCACTGAAAAGAAGTGAGCCGACTTAGTTAAGCGGTCGACAATAACCCAGATACCATCGAATCCACCTCTAGATTTGGGTAGTCCGAAAATAAAGTCCATCCCTATACCTTCCCATTTCCATGTCGGGATTTCTAGGGGTTTGAGTTTACCTGCGGGTCGCAAGTGTTCCGCCTTGACCTTTTGACATGTTAAGCATCGGGCGACATATTCTGTAACGACCCAGAATCTGCATTACCAGTAACAACCAGTAACCCGAATTCTGACCCGCTAACCCACGAGACAAGCTCGGAAGGGTAGGAAGTGAAAGTCCGAGGAGACTATATGTAAGAAGATACACACCATGCAAAGCTGTAAAATTTCACTATATGAACATATCATATACAACCTCAGAGTCTGAGCAAAGTACAGAGTACAGAAGTACAATAAAAAAGTACTACTCACTGCAGCTAGGGAGCACCAACACCGGAGTGGCTAGACTCGCCTGGAACGGGAGTCGACGAAGACCCACCTGAAAGGGAAGGGAGTGAGTCTCAAGAAAAGAGACCCAGTAGGGAAAAGTAACCCCACCGGAAACAGAACTAAAGTGCGGAAAGTAAAGACTGAAAGTAAGTACACGTCGCACCACAACACAAAACTGTAAACCACGCGGCTCAGTAACACACACTCACACACACAGCAAGTAGGACTCAGCTAGGGTCTGTGGCTCGGCGTCCCGTCACCACAGAGGCTCTCAACCCCAGCCACGTGTGCACACTACAGACGCTCTCTCTTGCGTCTGGTCCACGACCGGTTTTTCCCCTACGCTTGACCCTAGTGGTAGGGAAGGGGCTCCACGGAGACCGGCTCAAAACCACCACAAGGAGTACGCACAGGACAGAGTCGCACTCGGCGTCCTGGCTCACTAGCGGAGGACAACCACACGCTAGTTGTCTAGACGGAGTCGCACCCACGCCTAGGTAACACAACAGAAACGGGTACACGGTAACGCAACGCGCGTACAACAGACGGAACACACTCAACGTCTGAAACCCCGTACGGTAAGTAAACACCTCGAGTCACAACTAGTCTCTCATGCGCACAGGCAGAGTCACACTCTAAGCCTGGCTCACATGTGTTATCAAGGCGGACATCACATGTCAATCGCCTTTAAACACAACACTTAAGTCTGCTGGGAAACAGGAGATTAACGGCCACATCGATTGCCGCCAATAAGAGGTAAACGGCACCCCTCATGACGTTAACAGTAACTAAACGGCAATCGACCTTGTGGTTTAAATCATCCCTGAAGATCTCAACGTCAACAGATGTGGACGTTAAGCTCTTCAGTCCCCCAAACCCAGAACTGAACCGAATCAGTTCAAATGGGCAGAAAAACTCAACAAAATTCCGACTGATGGAGGGAAACACTTCCTCTCATCAATCCACACTACCAGAACATCATAATAAAACATTTGAACACCTAGATTGTCCAATTCACCCTCAATTCCGGCATGATATAACCCAAACCCTAAACCATGATTTGCACACCAATTCACTTAATTGGGCATGCTGGTTTGCTGGGGAAGGTTATAGGGGTTAAGTCCCTACCTCAGAAAGCTTAAACAATCCCCGAACAGCCACTACTCGCGCCGGATTCCCTCGAAGACTCCGCGCGAATCGCACCAAAACCACGCGTTTTCCGCCCGATCAAGCAACGCCACACGATCCAGGGCCTTCCCACGAGCTCAAATCACCCAACAGAAGCTGTGGAAAACAAAGAAAAGCAAAGGTGGAAGAAAGGAGAGGAAAGGAGAAGAAGGAACTCTGCTCTCGGGCTGCCCTATTTCAACAGGACTGGTTAGTCGACGTCAACATCTCTGGTCGCCTACTGAACCGCCTACAGACTGACGTCCAGATCCCCTGTCGCTGAGTTCAACATCAGACGTCCACATCGTTGGACGCTGACTCTGACTCAACGGCAAGCCCTGGCCGTCAACCACACAGGACCTCTAACAGACCCAATAAGGATCCACTAAAGACCCGAGACCTTACAGCCCTCCCCCCTTAAGGAATTTTGCCCTCAAATTCAAACAACACAAGGAAAGAAGACTCACCAAAGAGGTACGGAAACTGCTCGCGCATTTCGTCCTCCCGCTCCCATGTCGACTCACCACCGGAGTGCCGCTGCCACGCAACACGAACTAAAGGGATAGCCTTGTTCCTCAACCTCTGAACTCGGCGATCCTCAATGTGCAACGGAAAACTCTGGTACAGTCAACACTGGAGTCACCTCAGACCACTCTGCACTCTGCAGAACGTGAGACTCGTCAGAAAGGTACCTCCGAAGCATCGACACGTGAAACACGTCGTGCACTGCTGCCAACTCTGACGGAAGCTCAAGTCTATACGCCAAACCTCCGACACGCTCAGTAATGGTAAAAGGCCCAATAAAGCGAGGACTCAACTTTCCACGCTTACCGAACCTCACCACTCCCTTCATAGGAGACACACGAACAAACACCTGGTCTCCTACCTGAAACTCGAGCGGTTGTCTGCGCTGATCTACATAACTCTTCTGCCGACTCTGAGCTGACTGAAGCCTTTGCCTCACAAGCTGAACTACCTCAACTGCCTGCTGAACCAACTCCGGCCCCGTGACAACTCGCTCGCCAACCTCGAACCAGTCAAGAGGAGTGCGACACGGTCGTCCGTACAAAGCCTCATATGGTGCCAAACCGATACTGGAGTGATAACTATTATTATATGCAAACTCGACCAACGGCAAGTGAACTGTCCACGACCCCTGCCACTCTAGGCAACAAGCTCTAAGCATGTCCTCCAAAGTCTGGATAGTCCGCTCTGACTGACCGTCTGACTGAGGGTGGTAGGCGGAACTAAAAGCCAACTCTGTCCCCAAAGCTCTCTGGAAACTGCGCCAGAACCCAGAAGTGAAGCGAGGATCCCTGTCTGACACAATAGAGATCGGCACTCCATGCAAAGGAACAATCCGCTCTACGTACAACGCGGCCAACCTACTCACACCCCAACTAGTCCTGACAGGCAAGAATCTGGCAGTCTTCGTCAATCTGTCCACAAGAACCCAAATGCTGTCAAAACCTCCAGCTGTCCTCGGCAAACCACAAACAAAGTCAGTCGTCACGTGGTCCCACTTCCACATCGGAATCTCTAACGGCTGCACAAGTCCTCCCGGACGCTGATGTTCGGCCTTCACCTGCTGACAGACCAAACACCTAGCAACAAAAGCCGCTATGTCTCTCTTCATCCCAGGCCACCAAAACTGACGTCTCAACCTGTGGTACATCTTGGTCGCCCCTGGATGAATAGAGTACCTGGAACCATGTGCCTCCTGCAACACGACTCTCCTGATAGACTCCTCAACAGGAACATAGAGTCTATCTCGGAACCTAACAGTCCCGTCCTCACAAAGCTCAACCTCTGGGAGAAGCAACACACTGTGCAACTCGGGATCTGCCTGCTGGCCTCAGCAACCTGTCTCACAACTGCGGGAGCTGCTAACAAACTGCCCAACACACACTGACGACGACTGGACGAAACTCTGAAAGACCCCTCTGTCGCAGACTGCCACAACTGCCACTCTCTAAGCATCAAATGACTCATCTGTGCTTTCCTACTCAAGGCATCTGCAACTACATTCGCCTTTCCAGGCTTATACTCAATGCTGAAATCATAGTCTTTCAGATATTCCATCCATCGACGCTGCCTCATATTCAGATCCCTCTGAGAAAACACATATCTCAAACTCTGGTGGTCGGTACGGACTACAAAACTCACTCCGTACAGGTAAAGACGCCAAATCCGCAAAGCAAACACCACAGCTGCAAGCTCTAGGTCGTGGGTCGGGTAACTCTCCTCGTGGGGCTTAAGCTGGCGAGACGCATAAGCCACCACTCGGCCTTGCTGCATCAAGACCGCACCCAAACCAACACCTGAAGCATCTGTGCAAACCTCAAAACCCTCCTCACCTGAAGGTAAGGCAAGAACTGGCGCCGACGTAAGCAGTCGCTTCAACTCTATGAAGCTCTGCTCACACTGCTCCGACCACACAAACGGAACTCCCTTTCTCGTCAACCGAGTCAAGGGTGCAGCAACCTGAGAAAAATCTCGAACAAACCTGCGGTAGTAACCTGCCAAACCCAGAAAGCTACGAATCTCAGACACAGATCTGGGACTCTCCCACTGCAAAACTGCCTCAACCTTCGCTGGATCCACAGAAACTCCCTCACCTGAGATCACGTGCCCCAAAAAGTGAACCTGTTGTAGCCAAAACTCACACTTACTAAGTTTGGCATACAACTGGTGCTCTCGCAAGGTCTGCAACACGATCCTCAGGTGCTCGGCGTGCTCCTCCTCCGAAGCGGAGTACACCAGAATGTCGTCAACAAACACTACGACAAACCGGTCCAAGAACTGGTGGAACACCCGGTGCATCAGATCCATGAAGGCTGCTGGAGCATTGGTGAGCCCAAACGGCATCACCAAAAACTCAAAGTGTCCATATCTGGTCCGAAAAGCAGTCCTCTCAATGTCCGAATCTCTAATCCGCAACTGATAGTAGCCCGACCTCAAGTCAATCTTCGAGAAGACACGAGCAGACTGAAGCTGATCAAAGAGATCATCAATCCTAGGCAAAGGATACCTATTCTTGATGGTCACTTGATTTAGCTTCCTATAATCAATACACAACCTCAGGCTACCATCCTTCTTCCGGACAAACAAAACAGGTGACCCCCACGGAGAAAAGCTAGGACGAATATAGCCCTTCTCCAACAACTCCTCAAGCTGCCTCTTCAACTCCCTCAACTCTGCTGGTGCCATACGGTACGGTGCCTGTGCAAAAGGTACAGTGCCAGGAACCAACTCTACAGTAAACTCAATCTCTCTCTCTGGTGGTAGACCAGGCAACTCTTCCGGAAAAACATCCGGAAACTCACACACTACGGGAATGTCCCCCACTCCCGAGGCAATCTGGTCAAGAGTCACTGCAGAAACTAGGAAACCCTGACAACCAGAAGCAAGTAACCTCCCTGCCCTCAAAGCAGAAACTAAAAAGCGAGAAGTAAGAGGTACGATACCCTGGAAGTAGAACGCCGCTTCCCCAGGTATCCGCAAGTGCACCCTCTTCTTCTGGCAATCCATCACTGCACCATACCGCTCTAACCAGTCCATACCCAAAATCACATCATAGTCATGTAACTGCAAGGCAAACAGACGGGCTGACAACAACTGATCCTGCAACTGCACAGGTACCTCCTCGAGACAGTAGGACGTAAGGACAAAGTCCCCTGTCGGCAACTCTACTGCTAACTCAACAGACTCTCCCGAACTCAACTCTCCAAGGGAGTCTAAAAAGTCCTCAGACACAAAAGAGTGAGAGGCACCGGAATCAAACAAAACTCTAGCTGCACAACCAAAAACTGAAACAGTACCTTCCACCAGGTGAGCTGCCTCCGCGTCTGCACGAGTCAAGTGGGTAACACGACCTCTACCTCTCGACCCACCAGAACCTCCGGTCTGCTGACGCTGCTGCACAGGTGCCTGCTGCTGCTGCTGCTGCACTCGGGGCTGTGACTGGGTCTGCTGCTGCGGCACACGAGGTAGCAAAGGACAATCTCGCGCCATGTGACCCATCTGGTCACACCGGTAACACTGACCAGCAAAAGTACGCTGTACCTGCTGCGAAGGCTGACCTGTCGGCTGCTGAACACTCCCAACCGACTGCTGCCTCTGCTCTGCCTGCCTCCTATCACGCCGAAACTTCCTCCGAGATCCTGACTTCGCCGTCGTCCCAGTAGAAGTGGACGCGTAGGAAGTCGCAGTCCTCGGGGTCGTCTGCACAATACCCTGCTGCTGGTGAGGCTGAGAAGGAACTACCTGCGTCTGAACCTCTGCACTCCGAGCACGAGTCCGCAAGGTGTCTGCCTCCAACGCTGCCGCTGTCTGATAGGCCGCATCCAAGTCTGTGACACGAGCAACTATCAGCGCCTGCCTGAGCTCTGGCCTCAAGCCTCTCACGAACTGCTGAGTCCTCAGACCCTCATCTCCCATAATCTGCGGAGCATAACGCCCTAGCTCCACAAATCTGGCCCTGTACTGCACCACAGTAGAGTCCCTCTGCTGCAAGTCCAGGAACTGGTACAACCTCTCCGTCCGGACGTAAGTAGGACAGAAGGCTCTCTCAAAAGAAACGACAAACTCCTGCCACGGAATCTGTCTAAGTGGGCGAGACTGAAAAGTAGTCTCCCACTCAGCGGACCACCAAGTCAACGCCTGCGCCTGCAACTGGTAACTGGCTAGCAGCACTCGCTCCTCTGGAACACACTCCATGGAACGAAAAGTCCGCTCCACTGCATCTAACCATGCTCGCGCTGCATCTGGATCAGGCTGGCCCAAAAACTGAGGAGGCTGAAACTGCAAGAACTCCCTCAACACCCTCCCAGTACCACCCTGGGGT
The DNA here is from genome assembly GCA_014218235.1 of Colocasia esculenta. Taxonomy (NCBI): domain Eukaryota; kingdom Viridiplantae; phylum Streptophyta; class Magnoliopsida; order Alismatales; family Araceae; genus Colocasia; species Colocasia esculenta. Next base: position 73,036,592 of record CM024757.1, read on the forward strand.
ACCGGCGCGTCACGGTGCTGAGCAACAAACTGAGCCATCCCCTCAAGAAATCGAGTCATGTCTAATCCCTGAGCTACCTGAGGTGGAGGTGGCGGCGGCGGAACAATACCACTATGTGCGTCCTGTGGCAAAGGCTGCGTCTGCTGAGGTGGCGGAGCATCTCCAACCTCCTGACGAGTCGCCTGCTCAGCTACTCCCTCTCTAGGACGTCGCCTAGGCGCCATAGAACTACACACAGAACAAAATACACACATAAATACACTAACTAACTCCGGGCTACATAGCTGCAACTGTACTCTTTATACTCTGAGTTAACATGATAAGTATTTCTTATATATATCTCATCAGACCAGGCTCTGATACCAAACTGTAACGACCCAGAATCCGCATTACCAGTAACAACCAGTAACCCGAATTCTGACCCGCTAACCCACGAGACAAGCTCGGAAGGGTAGGAAGTGAAAGTCCGAGGAGACTATATGTAAGAAGATACACACCATGCAAAGCTGTAAAATTCACTATATGAACATATCATATACAACCTCAGAGTCTGAGCAAAGTACAGAGTACAGAAGTACAACAAAAAGTACTACTCACTGCAGCTAGGGAGCACCAACACCGGAGTGGCTAGACTCGCCTGGAACGGGAGTCGACGAAGACCCACCTGAAAGGGAAGGGAGTGAGTCTCAAGAAAAGAGACCCAGTAGGGAAAAGTAACCCCACCGGAACAGAACTAAAGTGCGGAAAGTAAAACTGAAAGTAAGTACACGTCGCACCACAACACAAAACTGTAAACCACGCGGCTCAGTAACACACACTCACACACACAGCAAGTAGGACTCAGCTAGGGTCTGTGGCTCGGCGTCCCGTCACCACAGAGGCTCTCAACCCCAGCCACGTGTGCACACTACAGACGCTCTCTCTCGCGTCTGGTCCACGACCGGTTTTTCCCCTACGCTTGACCCTAGCGGTAGAGAAGGGGCTCCACGGAGACCGGCTCAAAACCACCACAAGGAGTACGCACAGGACAGAGTCGCACTCGGCGTCCTGGCTCACTAGCGGAGGACAACCACACGCTAGTCGTCTAGACGGAGTCGCACCCACGCCTAGGTAACACAACAGAAACGGGTACACGGTAACGCAACGCGCGTACAACAGACGGAACACACTCAACGTCTGAAACCCCGTACAGTAAGTAAACACCTCGAGTCACAACTAGTCTCTCATGCACAGGCAGAGTCACACTCTAAGCCTGGCCCACATGTGTTATCAAGGCGGACATCACATGTCAATCGCCTCTAAACACAACACTTAAGTCTGCTGGGACACAGGAGATTAACGGCCACATCGATTGCCGCCAATAAGAGGTAAACGGCACCCCTCATGACGTTAACAGTAACTAAACGGCAATCGACCTTGTCGTTTAAATCGTCCCTGAAGATCTCAACGTCAACAGATGTGGACGTTAAGCTCTTCAGTCCCCCAAACCCAGAACTGAACCGAATCAGTTCAAATGGGCAGAAAAACTCAACAAAATTCCGACTGATGGAGGGAAACACTTCCTCTCATCAATCCACACTACCAGAACATCATAATAAAACATTTTAACACCTAGATTGTCCAATTCACCCTCAATTCCGGCATGATATAACCCAAACCCTAAACCATGATTTGCACACCAATTCACTTAATTGGGCATGCTGGTTTGCTGGGGAAGGTTATAGGGGTTAAGTCCCTACCTCAGAAAGCTTAAACAATCCCGAACAGCCACTACTCGCGCCGGATTCCCTCGAAGACTCCGCGCGAATCGCACCAAAACCACGCGTTTCCCGCCCGATCAAGCAACGCCACACGATCCAGGGCCTTCCCACGAGCTCAAATCACCCAACAGAAGCTGTGGAAAACAAAGAAAAGCAAAGGTGGAAGAAAGGAGAGGAAAGGAGAAGAAGGAACTCTGCTCTCGGGCTGCCCTATTTCAACAGGACTGGTTAGTCGACGTCAACATCTCTGGTCGCCTACTGAACCGCCTACAGACTGACGTCCAAATCCCCTGTCGCTGAGTTCAACATCAGACGTCCACATCGTTGGACGCTGACTCTGACTCAACGGCAAGCCCTGGCCGTCAACCACACAGGACCTCTAACAGACCCAATAAGGATCCACTAAAGACCCGAGACCTTACATATTCTGCCACCTCTCTCTTCATATTGGGCCACCAAATGCTTCTTTTCAAATCTTGATACATTTTGGTAGTTCCAGGATGAATGGTATACCTGGTCTTGTGAGCCTCATCCATAATCATTTTCTTTGTCTCCGCATGGTCGGGTACACAGACTCGATCCTGGAACAATAGTCTTCCATCTTCAGTTAATGAGAAATTCGGCCTCTGGTCTAGATTAGCCTTAATCTCCACAAGTACAGGGTCATTGTCTTGGAGTGTTGTGATGTCCTTCAATAGTGTAGGTTGTGCTCTAACACTAGCAACAAGGCATCCCTTCTCTTTGATGTCAGCATCAATATTTAACTTGGCGAAGTCTTCTAATAACTTCCATTCGTCCACCATTAAACTTGACAATGTGATCATTGGCTTTCTACTTAGACCATCCGCCACAACATTTACTTTTCCTGGATGGTATTGGATCGTGAAGTCGAAGTCTTTGAGATACTCCAACCACCTCCGCTGTCTCATATTCAAGTCCTGTTGAGAAAACAGATACTTCAAGCTTTTATGGTCAGAAAACACAATGAATTTCTCACCATATAGATAATGACGCCATATCTTCAAGGCGAGGACTACAACAGCTAGCTCCAGATCATGTACAGAATAATTATCCTCGTGCTTCTTCAATTGTCTGGATGCATAGCATATAACTTTCCCATTTTGCATCAGCACACAGCCTAGGCCGATCCCGGATGCATCGGTGTATACTTCAAAACTACCCCCAGCAATTGGCAGTGTCAGTACGGGTGCCGAGGTAAGGTGCCCTTTCAATGCCTTGAAACTTTCTTCACATTCATCAGTCCATGCAAATGGATTCTCCTTCTTGGTAAGCCTGGTCAATGGTACAACTATCTTTGAGAAATCTTTAATGAAGCGATGTTAATAACCGGCTAAACCCAGAAAGCTCCTAATCTCCGACACAGTTGTCGGCCTTTCCCAGTTCTTTACCGCCTCCACCTTAGATGGATCCACAGAGATTCCCTCCTTGGATATGATGTGACCAAGGAAAGACACTTCCTCCATCCAAAATTCACACTTACTAAGTTTAGCATAGAGTTGATTATCTCTGAGCACTTGCAGAGCAACCTTCAAGTGTCCCTCATGTTCTTCTTTGGATTTGGAGTAAATAAGGATGTCATCAATGAACACCACTATAAACTGGTCCAAGTATGGCCTATAAATATTGTTCATAAGTTGCATGAAAGCCGCTGGAGCATTTGTTAAACCAAACGGCATGACCACGAACTCATAGTGACCATATCTACTCCGGAATGCAGACTTGTGAATATCCTCCTCCTTTATTCTTAGTTGATGGTAGCCTGATCTTAGATCTATCTTGGAGAAATGTTGTGCACCGCAGATCTGGTCAAATAGCTCGTCGATGCAGGGCAGTGGATACTTATTCTTTATTGTCAACTGGTTTAACTGACGGTAATCAATGCATAGCCTTATTCTCCCGTCCTTCTTTCTGACAAATAGCACTGGTGCTCCCCACGGGGATGTGCTAGGCCTAATAAAATCCTGATCTAGCAATTCTTGGATCTATCTTTTCAACTCCTTCAATTCAACAGGGGACATGCGATACAGAGCCTTTGAAACTGGGGCTGCCCCAGGGAGTAACTCAATGGTGAAGTTTACCTCCCGCTCAGGTGGTATACCAGGTAATTCCTCTGGAAATACATCAGGATAGTCCCTGGCTATTGGAATGTCATCTAGGGTTGGTTTCTTCTTTTCAGTTGCCAAGACAGAAACTAGGAAAGCATCACAACCCTGGTTGATTAGCTTAGAAGCCTTTAAGGAGGATATCAAGATAGGGTGTTTGTGATAACAGGTGCCAAGTAGCGATAGAGTTGGAAAGATTGGTCTTTTAAAAGTGACCCTCCTATGGCGACAGTTTACATCGGCATCATATTCAATTAGCCAATCGACACCCAAAATGGCATCATAACCCTTCATGTCTAAACAGATAAGGTCGGTAGGGAGATTGTGTCCTCCAATTATAGTTTCACATTTCGGAAAGTAGTGAGTGAGTTCAGATTCTGAGCCTAGTGGAGAGGCTACAGTGATCTTGGATTTCAAGGGTACATGTTTGATAGGTAGAGTTGCAGAAAATGTGGTGGAAATAAATGAATATGCAGCTCCAGTATCAATAAGCACAAATGCAGGTTGCGAGTGTATGAAAATGGTACCTTCCACCATACCCCTTCCTCGGGTAGGTCAGCTTCTAGGACAGCATTAAGGTGTCCTTGATGTCGTGGTACATTCGGGGCTTTGCCTGGTTGGTCCTTCATCATTGGACAGTCAGGAATATGGTGGTCACGACCACCACATCTCAAGCATGCCCCGAGCTTCTTCGAGCATTCTTCAGCTCGGTGCCCTGGTTTATCATAGAATTTACAGTTTTCAACCAACTGCATACCTTCCACTTTGACTCTCTTTTCTCCAGTAACATCTCTTCCGACATTCGGCCTCTTGTTGTTGTTGTTGACGTTGTTGTTACGAAAAGTTGGAGCAATATTAGGTGCTCCCTTCTTGACGAAGACCGGCTTGGAGTTGTCCTTGCCCCTCATGCCTCTATTTGGCCATGGTGTCTTCTACCAGCTGAGCTCTTTGGACCATCTCAGTGTAAGTTTGAATGTTGTGTGGTCTGAGCCTTTCAATGAACATGGGCCTGAGCCCATCCATGAACTGATTTGCCTTAAGTCTTTCAGTTCCCACCAAGTGTGGGGCATACACAGCAAGACGCGTGAACTGAGCCTCATACTCAGACACGGACATTCCTTTCTGTTTTAGTGCGGCAAACTCCGCTGCCTTCTTCTCCTTGACTCTCTCAGAGAAGTACTTTCCCCGGAATATCTCCAGGAATCCGGCCCACTCCAGTTCGCCAACATTAGGCAGGTGGGCCGATGTGGCCTTCCACCATGCTCGGGCATCCTTAGTGAATTGAAAAGTGGCCAGTACCACCTTCTCCATATTAGTGCATTGCATGACTTGGAAGATCCTTTCTATCTCCTCCTGCCAGTTCTCTGCTTCGTCCGGATCAGGGGATCCAGAGAAACGAGGAGGGTTTAAACTCCTAAAATTACGGTGCAGATCACTGACTCCATTTCTAACTGAAGCAGCCTGATTTCCAGCCTGAACCACATTTTGCAGGGCCTGAGTCAATCCAGCTACTGTTTCTTGCATAGCTTGCCATTGGTTGCGAGCCATTGCAGTTGAGTGTAAGAGTTATGAGGGTTCCTGAGAAAAGGATGGAAACCAATTAATGTCTCTAGATACATTATCAGAGTCATTGGGTAGGAGTGTTTAATTCTTGCTAACATATTCCCAGTCTCTACCCATTCTCACCAGGTACTGTATTTAATTTTCATGACCTAGGTTCCATAGGTATCCTCTATTCCTGAGACATATATCCTATTTGGTATTCCTAGGCTCTGATACCACTAAACTGTCACATCCCGAGAATTACGCAGCGGATATTAATGATGCGGAATAATCGAGTCGATATCCCGAGACGTGAACAGTCGGTAAATAAGCCTCTAGCTAGCACGCACTAAATGTATAACAACATACATCATCATAGGGCCCAAATATTGAACTCAATATAATTGTATTCAAATCTCAACTTATTGTATGGAAACTATTACAGGACTAAGACTCAAATAAAGGGAACTTACACTTTTATCCTCACTTCCTACTACATGAATCTAACACTCAAGCAAACTACTATTACTAGACTCATAGTTGGAACGCTCATCACTCGGACGCATTCCCATCCTCGACTTGCTCCTCCTCTTGGACATCATAGTCACCTAGATTGGGTAAAAGTAGGGGATGAGCAAACTAGCCCAGTAGGATTTATATCTCAATGTGCGGGCAATGATATAAGTGATTAACAATTTAGAACTAGGTAAGTACGATGAATGATATGCAAGTACGAATAAAACTCGTTTAAAACATGATACATGAACAAGCTAGATAGAGTGATCGTGATAGAACAAGATCTAGAACAAGATGACAAGATAGAACTAGCAATAGATCACTTTGTACAAGTACGTAAGATTTCACTAGATGTCAAGAACGCAAGATATCACTATTTGCATTAAATGCAGGATGTCCATATCACGCAAGCAAGCAAGCACGCACGAGCACGATCATGTAACACTAATCAGGCACGTAGACACTAATGTACACCAAGAAAAGATCCATCAAGAATGTACACCAGGACACGTGTATGTGGTTATTGTATCTATCATTCAACAAGCAAGCAAGACTCCCAGCGCAGATGCAACGCCAGTAATCATTATACCCCATGGTTAACAGTATATTTATGACTCTCCGTCATTGGGGCTAGACTGGAGCCCTTGGACACTCGCCGTGCCCGGTCAGCATCTCATGTAAAATTTTAAATGTAGATACCCACAGTCATTAATAATGGCCAATGAGAGTTTCAAGATGTAAGCATGTGTAATGTCATGTTCATGATGATGATGAGAACAAGTAATAAGTAATTGAACATGATTTCATGATAACAATGGTCAAGAGATAAACTCGGCAGCATAATGGTACGATTTATAATTTAGTTCAATCTTTACATTAATGGCTTTAGTCTAGATTGTAAATCACACTCACGAGAACAAGAAGAGAAAGGAAGTGCACGCTATCTCCAGGGAACTTCAATGGTACAACCAACTCGTCGGCCATGTGGGAATCCATGGTCAGAGGAGATTTACGGAGGCCTTGGAGAAAAGGTCACTAGTCTACCGATTCAGAATGACCGGTAGAGAGCTTCCAAATTCCCAAGAAAGGGCTGCCTAACAGTGCAAGTGTGTAGTGATGTACGCGTGTCTCAATTCTCAAACCATCGGTTTCAAACTCGCGGAAAAACACTTAACAATATGACATGGAATAAAACTATGCGCTTTAACTAATCATGGTTTGCAAGATTTTAAGATAGCAATTATCATTTAAATATGGTAGACCAGTGGGAAGATTAAATCATAAGTAGCATGAATGATCACGTCATTACGAAAGCAATTAGAATAGTATTCGTATAATTAAAGCTTTTTAAATGGGTTTACCGTTTTTAAGCCATTAAAATAACCATCATGCGATGATCAGACCTAAGATGTGAATTACACACTAAATATCATATTTAAATTGACCTAAGGTATAGCGGTAAGATTTGCAAGAAAATAAGTGGTTTCATGTAAAAATCCTGAGATCGCGACGGACACTTGTAAAGGTCGCGACGGGGTCAGATCAGAACGCGACAAGGGGATGTGAAGAACGCGACAAGGCAGTCAGAACAGGCAGAGAGATAGCGACGGGGTGCTCGTCGCGTTCAGAATGTGACGGGTTTGCTGTCGCGACAAGACCTCAGAACGCGGCCTATCAGGCCGCCGCGTTCAAAGGGTCTGCGCCTGAATCCGACAGAGAAAGGACAGTGCTTTGGATTGCGGACCAAACTTTCCCTATTTTGACACAGTGTTGTTCTAAAATTAAGAACAAATTGTACTGTGCATGAAAAATCACGAAACTAGTTTTAAACCAACCTAGACATGCAAGGGTACTTCCAGTAAATCGGAATTAGAAAACAAGGACAGTTTCGATAGGCTTTAATCAAGTCAAACACAAAACGTAAAACCAAGTGCAACCCGAAAACGTAGTGTCATGCAGAGACCCTCTTATCATGCTTATAACTCTCTAACTAATGACATTTAGACAAAATGTTCAACACAAGATATGACGATGACAACTAGTAAAAAAACTTTCATGTTGTGAGTTTTCTCTAATTCAGTCTCAAATCGCATGCAACATATAAAGGATAGAAAAAGCCCTGACAGTGCGTGACTTGGGGAAAACGCTTATAACTCAAAATCTAGTCATTGGAATTTGATGAAACCAGTGGGAAATAAAAGTTAACTTGATGCTCTACACATTGGTATAGGATATGTTAAGGTTTGGCCAGAGAAAACCTACCTTCTGGGTTGAAGAAGTCGCATTTTTCCAGAAAACCTGTATTCAGACCACTTGGAGGAAAACACTTAATACTCCGTGTATACTGCATGGACTTTTGGAATTCCACTTGGGTTAGAACGTAGACATGACCCTATTTCCAGGGGTATAGGCCTTGAAAGGTTTGGTTATGGTTTGACTCACCTTTGGTCGATCTCAAGTGGACGGTTTGTGCAGGTCGCAGCAGACGAGAAGGGGAAGAAGATGAGATTCTTGTGGTCGTTCCACAGCTCCTCAGCCACCAAGAGCTCCTCCACATGACCCTAGAAAGTTCTAAAACTCGTCCCTAAGGTTTGGTGAAGAGTATTTAAGCAACCATGGTGTTTAGGAGTCCTATTATGACTAGGAAAACCAAGTTGCGGTTTTGACATGTTAGTTTCCTATTTTTGAGGATTTCTTCCTCCCTTTGAGTGTGTGAAGCTTTAGGAAACCTCCCACCATAGTTAGGCACGAATTTGGGTTGCCAAGAATGCATGATTGCATCCCAATTCAACTCAAATTGCCTCTTTCTAATTTCAACCTATTTAGAGTTACGAATTTCTATGCATTTTCTTGCTTCATTTGATTTTTGGGCCAAATGATGTCTATTGGCCCAATTATGATATTGGGTCATTAATATATAATGTTAGAAGTCTCTCCAATATTTTTATTTAATTTATGGTTGCGTCGTATTTCCGTGTTAACGGTTTTCCGACTTGTTTCCTAATTTGGATAATCGATCACAATAACTCTTAAACCTAGGTTAAATGATTTTTATTGACCCAAATTTCTTGATGGGTCATTAGAGGATATTATTTGAAGTCTATATTGTTTTTATTTAATTTTCTGACTCATCCAAGTACGTGTGATAACGATTTGACGACTTATTTATGAATTACGATAATAAGTCGCAAAACACTTTAAACTTGGCTAATCCGATTTTTCTTGGCACAAATTTATTTGTGGAACATTTAGTAATAATGTTTAGGGTTGATTTATAATTTTTACGGAATTTTCCGATGTGTTTTGACACATACGATAATGATACGTATGTTTTAAATAATCTTGTATTATGGAAATTATTTATTTCTATTTTTTTGTACTTGAAATTTCTGGGGTGCTACATGTTTCTCGAAGATCTTCCATGGATTCCCCCGGAACGAGATGTCAACTTCGCCATAGAGTTGATCCCTGGAGCTGCCTCGGTATCACGACAACCGTACCGAATGTCACCTACCGAGCTAAAGGAATTGAAGGCGCAACTGATGGAGTTATTAGAGAAGGGGTTCATCAGACCAAGTACTTCCCCATGAAGAGCACCTGTGCTATTCGTTAAGAAGAAAGATGGATCGATGAGGCTATGCATCGACTATCGTCAACTCAATCAGCTAACCATCAAGAATAAGTATCCATTGCCTCGGGTCGATGAACTTTTCGACCAAATATCTAGAGCTCAATATTTCTCCAAGATCGACCTTCGATCTGGCTATCACCAAATGAGGATCAAGGATGATGATATCTTCAAAACAGCTTTCAGGAGCAGGTATGGACACTATGAATTCGTCGTTATGCCTTTTGGTCTAACCAATGCTCCTGCAGCCTTTATGCAACTCATAAACAGCATATATCCGCCATACCTTGATAAGTTCGTGGTCGTCTTCATCGACGATGTCCTTATATATTCAAAGACCAAAGAAGAACATGCAGAATATCTGAAGGTAGCACTGCAAGTCTTGCGAGACAACAAACTGTACGCAAAACATAGCAAGTGCGAATTATGGCTCGAAGAAGTGTCCTTCTTGGGCCATGTCATCTCAAAGGACGGCATCTCTGTTGATCCCTATAAAGTCTAAGATATACTCAATTGGGAGAGACCAACCAACGTCACAGAAATTAGAAGCTTCTTAGGACTGGCTGGCTACTACAGGCGGTTCATAAAGGACTTCTCAAAGATCGCCGTTCCTCTCATGCGTCTGACACGAAAGGAGAATCCCTACTCTTGGAGTAAAGAGTGTGAGAAGAGTTTTTATATTCTAAAAGACTGTCTTACCTCAGCACCTATTCTCGCTCTTCCAATAGAGGGAGAAGGTTTCTCTGTCTATACCGATGCCTCAGGAATTGGGCTAGGTTGTGTATTGATGCAAAGGGAGAAGGTCATTGCCTATTCTTCAAGACAACTGAAGATGCACGAAGTCAACTACCCTGTGCATGATTTAGAGTTGGCTACCATGGTCTTCACCTTAAAAATCTGGAGACATTATTTGTATGGAGAGCAATTCACTGTCTACTCAGACCACAAGAGCTTGAAGTATTTATTCTCCCAGAAGGAACTCAACATGAGACAGAGAAGATGGCTAGAATACCTAAAGGATTTCGACTTCAACATCCAATAACATCCAGGCAAGGGAAACGCCGTGGCTAATGCTCTTAGTAGAAAGCCAATGACATCTGTTTCAAGTCTAGTCCTTGGCGAGATGCGACTACTAGAACAATTTGCAAGGTTAGACTTGAATATTGAACATAGGGATGATCGAGTCTTGATTGCCAATATCAAGATTCAATCCGACATGCTGGAAGAGATTAAATCTCAACAAGACAGTGATCCATTCTTGGTTCGCATCAAGGAAACCATAGCCGAAAGACCTGACTTTGCTATGACAAAGGATGGTAGGCTGGTGTTCCAAGGGAGGACTTGCATCCCCGACAATGAAGAACTGAAGAGAAAGTTAATGGATGAAGCTCACAAGACGAAGTGTACTATTCACCTTGGAGGTACCAAAATGTATCAAGACATGAAAAGAATGTTTTGGTGTCCGAACATGAAGAGAGAGGTAGCTGAACATGCCACTCATTACCTTACTTGTCAACAGGTAAAGGCGGAACACATGCGCCCTGCTGGCGTACTTAGACCACTAGATATCCCGGAGTGGAAATGGGAAAGCATTGGCATGGACTTCATCATGGGTTTACCCAGAACTCGTGGTGGACTCGACGCCATATGGGTCATTGTCGACCGATTGACCAAATCTGCACACTTTCTAACTATAAAGAGTAAGTGGTCTGTGGAAGTATTAGCTGCTTTATATGTCAAGGAGATAGTATCACGTCGCGAGAATTATGCAGCAGATATTAATTCGGATAATTCGAGTCGATATTCCGAGACGAGAACAGTCGGTAAATAAGCCTCTAGCTAGCACGCACTAAATGTGTATCAACACAACATCATAATAGGGCCCAAATATTGAACTCAATTGAAATTGTAATCAAATCTCATCTCTTTGTATCATAGTGAACTAATACATCTGTTAAACATTGTATAACAGGACTAAGACTCAATAAAAGGAAAAGTACATTTATTCCTCACTACCTACTACATGAATCTAACACTCCAGACAAACTAACTATAGGTAGACTCAAGTGTTGGGACGCTCATCACTCGGATGCATTCCCATCCTCGACTTGCTCCTCTTCTTGTATTTCATAGTCACCTAGAATGGTTAAAAGTAGGGAATGAGCAAACTAGCCTAGTAGGATTTATATCCAATGTGCGGGCAATGATATAAGTGATTAGAAATTTAGAACTAGGTAAGCACGATGATCAAGATATGCATGTACGAATAAAACTCATTAAAACATGATACATGAAACAAGCTAGGTAGAATGATCATGATAGAGCTAGATCTAGAACGATATAACGTGCAAGATGGTATCAATAGTGAGGCATGTAACAAGCACGCAAGATATCACTTTAAATTGTAATAAATGTAGGATGGCCATATCACGCAAGCAAGAAAGCACGAGCACGAACATTTAACACGATTCACTTAATCAGGCATGTAGACACTAATGTACACCAAGGAAAGATCCACCTTGAAATGCACACAAGGACACATGTATGTGGTTATTGTGTCTAGCATTCAACACGCAAGTACTCCCAACGCAGATGCAATGCCAGTAATCATTATACCCTATGGTTAACAATATATTTATGACTCTCTGTCATTGGGGCTAGATTGGAGCCCTTGGACACTCGCCATGCCCGGTCAGCATCTCACTATTTTTAAATGTAGATACCCACAATCATTAATGGCCAATGAGAGTTTCAAGATGTAAGCATGTGTAATGTCATGATCATTATGATGATGAGAACAAGTAATAAGTAATGTGAACATGATTTCATGATAATAATAGTCTAGAGATAATTTCGGCAGCATAACGGTGCAATTTATACTTTAGTTCACTCTTTACATTAATGGCTTAAGTCTAGATTATAAATCACACTCACGAGAACAAGAATTACGGAGTTCTTAGTGGAAAGGTCGCTAGTCTGCCAATACGAAATGACCGACAAAGAGCTTCCAATCCCCCAAGAAAGGGTTGCCTAGATGTGCAAGTGTGTAGTGAGTACGTGTCTCAATCCACAATCCATCGGTTTCAAACTTGTGGGAAAACAATTAACATGATGGCATGAGATGGAACTATGCAATTAACTAACCATGGTTTGCAATATTTTAAAATAGCAATTAATCACCTTAACAAGCTTAGAACAATAGATGATTCAATCAATAGTTTGCAAGAATAGATCGTAGCATTAATGAACAATTAGAATAGTCTTCACATCATTACGTATTTAACATGGGTTACTGGCTTTTAGGTCATTAGATAGACTGTACCATGCATCTTAATAATATATCATGCAAGACTAATATTAAACACTGTAAAAATAGGTCTCGGGTAGGCCTTGAAATCACGTCCTACACAGTGGACGCATTTAATAATGCAGTATACAGTCGAGAACATGACTAACTGTGAAGGATTAAAATCGTGTCGGCTTACATGGCTGCCTTTTAACTTGAATCACGATGGGATACCCCATCGCGTTCATGAATATCATTAAAATACCAATATAAAAATCGGCGAAAAACTTTGAGCAGGAAAACCTGTTAAATCGCGTCGGGTGTTCCCGTCGCAGATCAAACCGGTGTAGAAAACCACGCGGCGTGAAGTTTCACACGGACCGTTGACTGGTCAGACTCTGAATCGCATTGGACTTCGTGGTCTCAGTTTACTGAATTGTGTCGGCCAAGGCCAACGTGATATCAGGCGCTGGAATCGCGTTGCCTGGACCGGACGCGGTTCAAACCCAAAACCCGAAAACGAAGGAACCAGCAGTGCTCCTCTTACCATGCTTATATCTCTATATCTACTGAACTTTAGACAAAACCTTCAACATGAAACATGACGAGGACATCTAGTAAAAGGACTTTCATGTTGAAGGTTGGATCTAATTCGGTCTCGAATCACATGCAACACATGAAGAACGTAAAAAGCCCTAACAGTGCGCGACTCTTGGAAAACGCTTATAACTCAAGATGTACTCAATGAAAGTCGATCAAATTACTTGGACATTAAACTAGACTCGATGCTCTACACATTGGTATATGATGTTTTAAGATTTGACCCGAGGAAACCAACCTTTTGGGTTGAAGAAGTCACATTTTTCCAGAAAACCCACGTTCAGACCACTTGGAGGAGAACGCTTACTGCACTCGATCTACTGAATGAAAAATAGTCAAACCAGTGGGATTAGGAAGTAGACTTGACCCTCTTTCCAGGGGTATATGTCTTGCAAGGTTTGGTTAAGGTTTGACCTACCTTTGGTCGACTCCAAGAAGGGCTTTCTGCACAGGTTGATGCAGAACGCAGCAGAGAAGAAGCTCTGAGTTGGGGCGGTTTCCTCCTCCTTTGGGAGCTCAAGAACAGCCTCCCACGACCCCAACAATGTGTATTTTCGTCCCCTAGGGTTTCATAGCATGTATATATGCATCTAGTGTGTTTTAGAAGTCCCATTGGGTGAAGGAAAGGCAAGGTGCGGTTTTGGTCTTCCACCTTCCATATTTTGGTGATTTCTCACCTTAATAGTGTGTGTGAGGCTTTAGGAAACCACCGACCATGGTTAGCCAGGAAATTGGGTTGCCAAGAAAGCCTAATTGCCTTGGGATTTTCCCTAATTACCTCATTCTATTTTCAGCTCAATTAGGATTGCGAATTTCTATGTATTTTTCTTGCTCCATTTTATTCTTGGGCCAAAAGTGATCCATTGTCCCAATTCTGATAATGGGTCATCAATATATGATGTTGGAAGTCTCTCCAACATATTTATTTAATTTATGATCGGGTTATATTTCCTGGTTAACGATTTTCTGACTTAGTTTTCTAATTTGGATAATTAGTCACGTTGTGACGTATGCTTGGCCAATCAGTTTTTTGTTGCACGAATTTCTTCATGGAACATTTAAGGATAATGTTTGAGGTTGATTTATAATTTTTACGGAATTTTCCGATGCGTTCTTGCACATACGATAATGGTACGTATGTTTTAAACATTCAAATATTATGGAATTTATTTATTTCCATTTATTTAAAATTTTAAATTACTAAATTTTCCATGGTGCTACACCCTCCCCCACTTAAGAGAATTTGGTCCCCAAATTCAAAGATCATTAATTGGTTCTTGATAATTGTGATCCTTGAGGTCGTTTCAGATTTAATTCCTCTAATCTTGTTTCAACATTCTAGCTCATGGATGCTAGTTCATCATGTACACCTATGGCCACCCGTACTATTCATTTGGTTTCTTCCACTCCTATTTCCTTCCATGGTTGTTATAACTCCATCTTAATCCACCATATGAACATATAGCTACTAGATTATTCTTTTCCAATTTCTCCTAAACCATCTCCCCCACTTAGAAATGTACTAATAAGAAAAGCATCTTAAGATCAGTCTAGGGGTTTAACAATCATACCTCCTTCTGGGAGATCCGCTTGCGTTATTGCATTCACACGTCCTTGACGCTTTACCACTCCTTGGTTCCTTCCAGCTTGGTCTTTTAGCATGGGACAGTTCGGTATACGATGTTCATGACTCCCACATCGCAGGGAAGCCCCGGCCTTCTTCCAGCACTTGTCCGTTTGGTGCTCAGGCTTGTCGTAAAATTTACAATATTCCACCATCATGGTTTCTTCTACTTTGATCTTTTTCTCCATGCCATAGTCCTTCTAAGTGGTTGGCCTTTTGTTGTTGTTGTAGTAGTAGTAGTAGTTGTTGTTGTTATTGTGTAAAGTTCTAGTTGTATCGACTGATTCTCTTTTTATAAAGGTCAGCTTTGAGATGTCTTTCCCCCTTATGCCTTCCACTTTAGCCATGGTGTCTTCTACCAGCTGAGCTCTTTGGACCATCTCAGTGTAGGTTTGGATGTTGTGAGGTCCGAGCTTCTCAATAAACATGGGCCTGAGCCCATCCATGAACCTGTTGGCCTTCAGTCTTTCCGTGCCCACCAGATGTGGGGCATACACCACCAGACGAGCAAACTGAGCTTCATACTCAGCCACAGACGTGCTCTTTTGTTTTAGTGCGGAAAACTCCGCCGCCTTCTTTTCCTTAACTCTCTCAGAGAAATACTTTCCCCGAAATATTTCCAGGAATCCAGCCCACTCCAGTTCAGCTACATTGGGCAGATGGGCCGATGTGGCCTTCCACCATGCTCGGGCATCCTTAGTGAATTGAAAAGTGGCCAGTACAACCTTCTCCCTATTGGTGCATTGCATAACTTGGAAAATCCTTTCTATTTCTTCCTGCCAATTCTCTGCTTCGTCCGGATCAGGGGATCCCGAGAAACAAGGAGGGTTCAAACTCCTAAAGTTGCTGTGCAGATCACCGGCTCCGTTCCTAGCAGCAGCAGCAACCTGATTTCCAACTTGAACCACATTTTGTAATGCCTGGGTCAAACCAGCTACGATTTCTTGCATAGCTTGCCACTGATTGTGAGTCATTGCAGTTGAATGTAAAAGTTATGAGGGTTCCTGAGAAAAGGATAGAAACCAATTAATGTCTCTAGATACATTATGAGAGTTAATGGGTAGGGGTGTTTTGTTCATTTTAACATATTTCCAGTCTCTACCCATTCTCACCAGGTACTATATGTAATTTCCATGACCTAGGTTCCATAGGTATCTCTTATTCCTGAGACATACATCCTATTTAGTTTTCCTAGTCTCTGATACCACTAAACTATCACGTCGCGAGAATTATGCAGCAGATATTAATTGGGATAATTTGAGTCGATATTCCGAGACGTGAACATCCGACAAATAAGCCTCTAGGTAGCACGCACTAAATGTGTATCAACACAACATCATAATAGGGCCCAAATGTTGAACTCAATTGAAATTGTAATCAAATCTCATCTCTTTGTATCATAGTGAACTAATACATCTCTTAAACATTGTATAACAGGACTAAGACTACATAAAAGGAAAAGTACATTTATTCTTCACTACTACTACATGAATCTAACACTCCAGACAAACTAACTATAGGTAGACTCAAGTGTTGGGACGCTCATCACTCGGACGCATTTCCATCCTTGACTTGCTCCTCTTCTTGTAATTAAAACTCATTAAAACATGATACATGAAACAAGCTAGGTAGAGTGATCATGATAGAGCAAGATCTAGAACGATATAACGAGCAAGATGGTATCAATAGTGAGACATGTAACAAGCACGCAAGATATCACTTTAAATTGCAATAAATGCAGGATGGCCATATCACGCAAGCAAGCAAGCACGAGCACGAACATTTAACACGATTCACTTAATCAGGCACGTAGACACTAATGTACACCAAGGAAATATCCACCTTGAAATGCACACAAGGACAAGTGTATGTGGTTATTGTATCTAGCATTCAACATGCAAGTACTCCCAACGCAGATGCAACGCCAGTAATCATTATACCCCATGGTTAACAGTATATTTATGACTCTCCGTCATTGGGGCTAGACTGGAGCCCTTGGACACTCGCCGTGCCCGGTCAGCATCTCACTATTTTTAAATGTAGATACCCACAGTCAGTAATGCAATGAGAGTTTCAAGATGTAAGCATGTGTAATGTCATGTTTATTATGATGATGAGAACAAGTAATAAGTAATGTGAACATGATTTCATGATAATAATAGTCAAGAGATAATTTCAGCAGCACAACGACACAATTTATACTTTAGTTCACTCTTTACATTAATTGCTTAAGTCAAGATTATAAATCACACTCACGAGAACAAGATGAGAGAGGAAGTGCACGCTATCTCCAGGGAACTTCAATGGTACAACCAACTCGGTCTCCATGAGAGAATCCACGGAGTACGGAGAATTACAGAAGTCTTAGCGGAAAGGTCGCTAGTCTGCCAATACGGAATGACCGACAGAGAGCTTCCAATCCCCCAAGAAAGGGCTGCCTAGATGTGCAAGTGTGTAGTGAGTATGTGTCTCAATCCACAAACCATCGATTTCAAACTTGTGGGAAAACAATTAACATGATGGCATGAGATGGAACTATGCAATTAACTAACCATGGTTTGCAATATTTTAAAATAGCAATTAATCACCTTAACAAGCTTAGAACAATAGATGATTCAATCAATAGTTTGCAAGAATAGATCGTAGCATTAATGAACAATTAGAATAGTCTTCACATCATTACGTATTTAACATGGGTTGCTGGCTTTTAGGTCATTAGACAGACTGTACCATGCATCTTAATAAAATATCATGCAAGACTAATATTAAACACAGTAAAAATAGGTCTCGGGTAGTCCAGTTTATAAGTCTCACTCACGAGAACAAGAAGAGAAAGGAAGTGCACGCTATCTCCAAGGAACTTCAATGGTACAACCAACTCGTCGGCCATGTGGGAATCCATGGTCAGAGGAGATTTACGGAGGCCTTGGTGAAAAGGTCGCTAGTCTACCGATTCGGAATGACCGGTAGAGAGTTTCCAATTTCCCAAGAAAAGGCTGCCTAATAGTGCTAGTGTGTAGTGCGGTACGCGTGTCTCAATTCTCAAACCATCGGTCTCAATCTCGCAGGAAGCACTTGACAATATAACATGGAATAAAACTATGCACTTTAACAAGTCATAGTTTGCAAGATTTTATGATAACCATTATCATTTAAACGTGAAAGAACAGTAGGAAGATTAAATCACAAGTAGCACGAATGGATCATAACATTTAAGGAGCACTTAGAATAGCATTCATGTAATTAAAGCTTTTTAAATGGGTTAATCGCTTTTAAGCCATTAACAACAATCATGTAATGATCAGACCCAAGACATGCAACTTACACAGTAATTATCACGTTTAAACAAACCTCGGGTATATGCGGTGAAACTTGTAAGAAAACATGGGGTTTCAGGTAAAAATCCTGAGATCGCGACATGGGCATGTAAGGAAGGCGACAGGGTGTCATATTGCGACAGGAGAAGGGCCGCGAAGAGATGGCTAGAAGGCGACATGGGGTTGTGAAGAAGGCGACATGTCTGTCAGATCAGGCAGCCATATAGCGACATAGTACATGTCGCATTTCAGAAGGCGACAATAGGGCTGTCGCAACAAGCCCTCTGAAAGCGACATATCGAGCCATCGTGTTCACAGGGTCTGCGCCAGATCCTGCCAGAGCAAGGATATGTTCTTGGATTGAGGTCCAGGACTGCCATGTATTGACACAAGGTGCTTCCGAAATAGAGAATAAATTGTATAGTGTATGAAAATAACGAAACCAGTTTTAAAACAACCTAGACATACAAGGGTACTTCTAGTAAATCGGAATTGAACAATAAAGATGGTTTCGATAGGCTTTGATCACAGAGAACACAAGGTCAGACCAAGGGTAACCTGAAGACGTAGTTTTTATGCAGCAACCCTATTACCACGCTTATAAATTTCTAACTAAAGAGATTTAGACAAAACGTTCAACATGAAACCTGACGAGGAAAACTAGTAGAATAACTTTCATGTTATGAGTTTTCTCTAATTCGGTCTTGAAACATGTGCAACATATTAAGAACGGGAAAAGCTCTGACAGTGCGCGACTTTGGAAAAACACTTATAAATCAAGATCTACTAAATGAATTTGATGAAACCAGTGGGAAATGAAAGTTAACTTGATGCTCTACACATTGGTATAGGATATGTTAAGGTTTGGCCCGAGAAACCTACCTTTTGGGTTGAAGAAGTCCCATTATTCCAGAAAACCTGTGTTCAGACCACTTGGAGGAAAACGCTTACTACTCCGTGTATACTGCATGGAATTTGGGCATTCCACTTGGGTTAGAACGTAGACTTGACCTTCGTTCCAGGGGTATAGGCCTTGCAAGGTTTGGTTTAGGTTTGACTCTCCTTTGGTCGACTTCAAGAGAGTGGTTTGTGCAGGTCGCAGCAGACGAGAAGGGGAAGAAGAACGGCTTCTTGTGGTCGTTCCACAGCTCCTCAGCCACCAAGAGCTCCTCCACAGACCCTAGCAAGTTCTAAATTCGTTCCTAGGGTTTGGGTGAAGAGTATTTAAGTAACCATGGTGTTTAGGAGTCCTATTATAACTAGGAAAAGCGGATTTCGGGATTGGCATGTTTGGTTTCCTATTTTTGATGATTTCCTCCTCCCTTTGAGTGTGTGAGGCATTGGAAACCTCCCCTCATAGTTAGGCACGAATTTGGGTTGCCATGAATGCATGATTGCATCCCAATCTAACTCTAATTGCCTCTTTTTAATTTCAGCTTATTTATGGTTACGAATTTCTATGTATTTTCTAGCTTTATTTGATTTTTGGGTCATATGTGGTCCATTGGCCAATTATGATAATGGGTCATCAATATATAATTTGGAAGTCTCTCCAACATTTTTATTAAATTTTTGATTGCGTCGTATTTTCGTGTTAACGTTTTTCGACTTGTTTCCTTATTTAGATAATCGGTCGCAATAACTCTTGAACCTGCCCAAATGATTTTTATTGAATCAAATTTCTTGATGGGTCATTAGAGGATATTATTTGAAGTCCATATATGATTTTTATTTAATTTTCTGACTCATCCGAGTACGTGTGATAATGGTTTTACGACTTATTCATGAATTATGATAATAAGTCGCGAAACACTTTAAACTTGTCTAATCTGATTTTTCTTGGCACAAATTCCTTTGTGAAACATTTAGTAGTAATATTTAGGGTTGATTTATAATTTTTACGGAATTGTCCGATGTGTTTTAGCACACACGATAATGGTACGTATGTTTTAAATACTCCGATATTATGGAAATTATTTATTTCCATTTATCTGAATTTTTATGTAATTAAAATTTCCAGGGTGCTACACCCTCCCCCACTTAAGAGAATTTGGTCCCCAAATTCATGTATAGAAAATTATCGTACAAGTGAGGCGTACTTACTTGTGAATAACTCCGGGTATCTTTTGCGCATTGCTTCCTCGGTTTCCCACGTGTCGTCTTCATCCATGCGTTGATTCCATCGAATCCTTACTAGTGGAATAACTTTGTTCCTTAGTTGGCGTAGTTCCCGGTCCACGATCTTAACTGGCTTCTCTTGATAGGTTCCGTCTTTGTTGAATTCCATAAGCTCGTATTCTATGACATGCCATGGATCTCGTACATACTTCTTCAACATGGATATGTGAAACACATTGTGTATTCCATCCATTTGTGGTGGTAAAGCGAGACGATATGCCACCTCGCCGACTCTTTCGAGGATTTCGAAAGGCCCGACAAACCTTGGTGACAACTTGCCTTTAATACCAAATCGTTGATCCCACGGCCTGGAGATACTTTCAAGAATACATGTTCACCAACCTGAAACTCCAGGTCTCTTCTTCTGTTATCTGCATATGCCTTTTGTCTTTGCTGCGCCACTGCCATTCTTTCTTTAATAAGCTTTACCTTCTCTGTGGTTTCTCTTATCATCTCAGGTCCTAGCATTTGTTTTTCGCCAACTTCATACCAGCATATTGGAGATCGGCAACTCCTGCCGTAGAGTGCTTCAAATGGTGCCATTTGAATGCTAGCTTGATAGCTATTATTGTAGGCGAACTCCACAAGAGATAAGTGTTCATGCCAGCTACCTCCAAAATCTAGGACACATGCTCTAAGCATATCTTCAATCACTTGGTTGGTTCTCTCCGTCTGACCATCTGTCTGTGGATGGAAAGCCGTGCTAAAGTTTAGTTTAGATCCCAAGGAGTAATGCAGTCCTTTCCAAAAGTGGGATGTGAACCTAGGGTCTCTATCAGACACGATAGACACCGGTACTCCATGTAATCGGACTATTTCCTTCACATACAACGCAGCCAGAACATCTACTGACCACTTATTCTTCACCGGCAAGAAGTGAGCCGACTTAGTTAAGCGGTCGACAATAACCCAGATTCCATCGAATCCACCTCTAGATTTAGGTAGTCCAAAAATAAAGTCCATCCCTATACCTTCCCATTTCCATGTCGGGATTTCTAGGAGTTTGAGTTTACCTGCGGGTCGCAAGTGTTCTGCCTTGACCTTTTGACATGTCAAGCATCGGGCGACATATTCCGCCACTTCTCTCTTCATATTAGGCCACCAAAAGCTTCTTTTCAAATCTTGATACATCTTGGTAGTTCCAGGATGGATGGTATACCTGGTCTTGTGAGCCTCATCCATAATCACTTTCTTTGTCTCTACATGGTCGGGTACACAGACTCGATCCCGGAACAATAGTCTTCCATCTTCAGTCAATGAGAAATCCGGCCTCTGGTCTAGATTAGCCTTAATCTCTACAAGTACAGGGTCATTACCTTGGAGTGTTGTGATGTCCTCCAGTAGTGTAGGTTGTGCCCTAGTACTAGCAACAAGACATCCCTTCTCTTTGATGTCAGCATCAATATTTAACTTGGCGAAGTCTTCTAACAACTTCCATTCGTTCACCATAAACTTGATAGTGTGATCATTGGCATTCTACTTAGAGCATCTGCCACAGCATTTGCTTTTCCTGGATGATATTGAATCGTGAAGTCGAAGTCTTTGAGATACTCCAACCACCTCCGCTGTCTCATATTCAAGTCCTGCTGAGAAAACAGATACTTCAAGCTTTTATGGTCAGAAAACACAATGAATTTCTCACCATATAGATAATGACGCCATATTTTTAAGGCGAAGACTACAGCCGCTAGCTCCAGATCATGTACAGGGTAATTGTCCTCATGCTTCTTCAATTGTCTGGATGCGTAGCATATAACTTGCCCATTCTGCATCAGCACACAGCCAAGGCCGATCCCGGATGCATCGGTGTATACTTCGAAACTACCTCCAGCGACTGGCAGTGTTAGTACGGGTGCTGAGGTAAGGTGCTCTTTCAATGCCTTGAAACTTTCTTCACATTCCTCAGTCCACGTAAATGGATTCTCCTTCCTGGTAAGCCGGGTTAATGGTACAGCTATTTTCGAGAAATCCTTAATGAAGCGACGATAATAGCCGGCTAAACCCAGAAAGCTTCTAATCTCCGACACAGTTGTCGGCCTTGTCCAGTTCTTTACCGCCTCCACCTTCGATGGATCTACAGAGATTCCCTCCTTGGATATGATGTGGCCAAGGAAAGACACCTCTTCCATCCAGAACTCACACTTACTAAGTTGGCATAGAGTTGATTGTCTCTAAGCACTTGTAGAGCCATCTTCAAGTGTTCTTCGTGTTCTTCTTTGGATTTGGAGTAAATAAGGATGTCATCGATGAACACCACTATAAACTGGTCCAAGTATGGCCTATAAATATTATTCATAAGTTGCATGAAAGCCGCTGAGCATTTGTTAAGCCAAACGGCATAACTACGAACTCATAGTGACCATATCTACTTCGGAATGCAGACTTATGAATATCCTCCTCCTTTATTCTTAGTTGATGGTAGCCTGACCTTAGATCTATCTTGGAGAAATGTTGTGCGCCAGAGATCTGATCAAACAGTTCATCAATGCGGGGTAGTGGATACTTGTTCTTTATTGTCAACTGGTTCAACTGACGGTAATCAATGCATAGCCTCATTGTCCCGTCCTTCTTTCTGACAAATAGCACTGGCGCTCCCCACGGGGATGTGCTAGGCCTGATAAAACCTTGATCTAGTAATTCTTGGATTTGTCTCTTTAACTCCTGCAATTCAACCGGGGACATACGGTACGGGGCTTTTGAAACAGGGGCTGCCCCAGGGAGTAACTCAATGGTGAAGTTTACCTCCCGCTCAGGTGGTATACCAGGTAATTCCTCTGGAAATACATCAGGAAGTCCCTGGCTATTGGAATGTCTTCTAGGGTTGGTTTCTTCTTTTCAGTTGCCAAGACAGAAACTAGGAAAGCATCACAACCCTGGTTGATCAGCTTAGAAGCCTTAAGGAGGAGATCAAGATAGGGTGTTTGTGATAGCGGGTGCCAAGTAGTGATAAAGTTGGAAGGTTTGGTCTTTTAAAAGTGACCCTCCTATGGCGGCAGTTTACATCAGCATCATATTTAATTAGCCAATCCACACCCAGAATGGCATCATAACCCTTCATGTCTAAACAGATAAGGTTGGCAGGGAGATTGTGTCCCCAATTATAGTTTCGCATTTCGGCAAGTAGTGAGTGAGTTCAGATTCTGAGCCTAGTGGAGAGGCTACAGCGATCTTGGATTTCAAGGGTACAGGTTTGACAGGTAGAGTTGCAGCAAATGCGGTGGAAATAAATGAATAAGCAGCTCCAGTATCAATAAGCACAAATGCGGGTTGAGAGTGTATGGAAATGGTACCTTCCACCATACCCCCTTCGTCGGGTAGATCAGCTTCTATGACCGCATTAAGGCGTCCCTGACGCCGTGGTACATTTTGGGCTCTCCGGCTGGTCCTTCAGCATAGGACAATCTGGAATACGGTGGTCACGACCACCACATCTCAAGCATGCCCCGAGTTTCTTCCAGCATTCCTCAGCTCGGTGTCCTGGTTTATCACAGAACTTGCAGTTTTCAGTCAACTGCCTACCTTCCACTTTGACTCTTTTATCTCCCGTAGCATCTTTTCCAGCATTTGGCCTCTTGTTGTTGCTGTTAAAGTTGTTATTGTTGCTACGAAACGTTGGAACAGTGTTAGGTGCTCCCTTCTTGACAAAGACCGGCTTAGAGTTGTCCTTGCCCCTCATGCCATCCACTTTGGCCATGGTGTCTTCTACCAGCTGAGCTCTTTGGACCATCTCAGTGTAAGTTTGAATATTGTGTGGTCCGAGCCTTTCAATGAACATTGGCCTGAGCCCATCCATGAATCGGTTGGCTTTCAGCCTTTCTGTGCCCACAAGATGTGGGGCATACACTGCCAGACGAGCAAACTGAGCTTCATACTCAGCCACAGACATGCTCTTTTGCTTTAGTGCAGCAAACTCTGCTGCCTTCTTCTCCTTCACTCTCTCAGAGAAATATTTTCCTCGGAATATCCCCAGGAATCCGGCCCACTCTAGTTCTTCTATGTTTGGTAGGTGGGCCGACGTGGCCTTCCACCATGCTCGAGCATCTTTAGTAAATTGGAAAGTGGCCAGTACCACCTTCTCCCTATTAGTGCATTGCATTACTTGGAAGATCCTTTCTATTTCTTCCTGCCAGTTTTCTGCCTCGTCTGGGTCAGGGGATCCAGAGAAACGAGGAGGGTTTAAACTCCTGAAATTCCGGTGCAGATCACCGGCTCCATTCCTTGCAGCTCCAGCTTGGTTTCCCGCCTGAACCACATTCTGCAGGGCCTGAGTCAAACCAGCCACGGTTTCTTGCATAGCTTGCCATTGGTTACGAGCCATTGCAGTTGAGTGAGAGAGTTATGAGGGTTCCTGAGAAAAAGAATGGAAACCAATTAATGTCTCTAGATTTATTTTAAGAGTCAATGGGTAGGAGTGTTTAATTCTTGCTAACATATTCCCAGTCTCTACCCATTCTCACCAGGTATTGTATTTAATTCCCATGACCTAGGTTCCATAGGTATCTCCTATTCCTGAGACTATATCCTATTTGGTATTCCTAGGCTCTGATACCACTAACTGTCACGTCCCGAGAATTACGCAGCGGATATTAATTCGAATAATTCGAGTCGATATTTCGAGACGTGGACAGTCGGCAAATAAGCCTCTAGCTAGCACGCACTAAATGTGTATCAACACAACATCATAATAGGGCCCATATGTTGAACTCAATATAAATTGTATTCAAATCTCAACTCATTGTATTTCAAATAGAAACTATTACAGGACTAAGACTCAATGAAAGGAAAGTACATAATACTTCTCACTTCCTACTACATGTTCTAACCTCAAAACAAATTACTATAACTAGACTCATAGTTGGAACGCTCATCACTCGGACGCATTCCCATCCTCGACTTGCTCTTCCTCTTGAACTTCATTGTCACCTAGATGGGGTAAAAGTAGGGAATGAGCAAACTAGCCCAGTAGGATTTATATCTCAATGTGCGGGCAATGATATAAGTGATTAACATTTTAGAACTAGGCAAGTACGATGAATGATATGCAAGTACGAATAAAAATCGTTAAAACATGATATATAAAACAAGCTAGAGAGAGTGATTACGATAGAACAAGATTGATGAACAAGATGACAAGAGAGAACTAGAAAAGATCACTTTGTACAAGAACGCAAGATATCATTAAATTGCATTAAATGCAGGATGGCCATATCACGCAAGCAAGCAAGCAAGATTTCACAAGCACGATCAAGTAACACTAATCAGGCACGTAGACACCAATGTACACCAAGAAAAGATCCATCAAGAATGTACACCAGGACACGTGTATGTGGTTATGTATCTAACATTCAACAAGCAAGAAAGTACTCCCAGCGCAGATGCAACGCCAGTAATCATTATACCCCATGGTTAACAGTATATTTATGACTCTCGTCATTGGGGCTAGACTGGAGCCCTTGGACACACGCCGTGCCCTGTCAGCCATCTCATGAAAATTTTAAATGTAGATACCCACAGTCATTAATAATGGCCAATGAGAGTTTCAATAAGTAAGCAGGTGTAATGTCATGTTCATGATGATGATGGGAAGAAGTAATAAGTAATTGAACATGATTTCACGAGTACAATGGTCAGGAGATAAATTCGGCAGCACAACGGTACGATTTATACTTTCGTTCAATCTTTACATTAATGGCTTAGTCCAGTTTATAAGTCTCACTCACGAGAACAAGAAGAGAAAGGAAGTGCACGCTATCTCCAAGGAACTTCAATGGTACAACCAACTCGTCGGCCATGTGGGAATCCATGGTCAGAGGAGATTTACGGAGGCCTTGGTGAAAAGGTCGCTAGTCTACCGATTCGGAATGACCAGTAGAGAGTTTCCAATTTCCCAAGAAAAGGCTGCCTAATAGTGCTAGTGTGTAGTGCGGTACGCGTGTCTCAATTCTCAAACCATCGGTCTCAAATCGCAGGAAGCACTTGACAATATAACATGGAATAAAACTATGCACTTTAACAAGTCATGGTTTGCAAGATTTTATGATAACCATTATCATTTAAACGTGAAAGAACAGTAGGAAGATTAAATCACAAGTAGCACGAATGGATCATAACATTTAAGGAGCACTTAGAATAGCATTCATGTAATTAAAGCTTTTTAAATGGGTTAATCACTTTTAAGCATTAAACAACAATCATGTAATGATCAGACCCAAGACATGCAACTTACACAGTAATTATCACGTTTAAACAGACCTCGGGTATATGCGGTGAAAACTTGTAAGAAAACATGGGGTTTCAGGTAAAAATCTGAGATCGCGACATGGGCATGTAAGGAAGGCGACAGGGTGTCATATTGCGACAGGAGAAGGGCCGCGAAGAGATGGCTAGAAGGCGACAGGGGGTTGTGAAGAAGGCGACATGTCTGTCAGATCAGGCAGCCATATAGCGACATAGTACATGTCGCATTTCAGAAGGCGACATCAGGGCTGTCGCAACAAGCCCTCTGAAAGCGACATATCGAGCCGTCGCGTTCACAGGGTCTGCGCCAGATCCTGCCAGAGCAAGGACATGTTCTTGGATTGCGGTCCAGGACTGCCATGTATTGACACAAGGTGCTTCCGAAATAGAGAATAAATTGTACAGTGTATGAAAAATAACGAAACTAGTTTTAAAACAACCTAGACATACAAGGGTACTTCCAGTAAATCGGAATTGAACAATAAAGATGGTTTCGATAGGCTTTGATCACGGAGAACACAAGGTCAGACCAAGGGTAACCTGAAGACGTAGTTTTTATGCAGCAACCCTATTACCACGCTTATAACTTCTAACTAAAGAGATTTAGACAAAACGTTCAACATGAAACCTGACGAGAAAACTAGTAGAATACTTTCATGTTATGAGTTTTCTCTAATTCGGTCTTGAAACATGTGAACATATTAAGAACAGGAAAAGCTCTAACAGTGCGCGACTTTGGCAAACGCTTATAAATCAAGATCTACTAAATGAAATTCGATGAAACCAGTGGGAATGAAAGTTAACTTGATGCTCTACACATTGGTATAGGATATGTTAAGGTTGGCCCGAGAAACCTACCTTTTGGGTTGAAGAAGTCCCGTTATTCCAGAAAACCAGTGTTCAGACCACTTGGAGGAAAACGCTTACTACTCCGTGTATACTGCATGGAATTTGGGAATTCCACTTGGGTTAGAACGTAGACTTGACCCTCTTTCCAGGGTATAGGCCTTGCAAGTTTGGTTTAGGTTTGACTCACCTTTGGTCGACTTCAAGAGAGTGGTTTGTGCAGGTCGCAGCAGATGAGAAGGGGAAGAAGAACGGCTTCTTGTGGTCGTTCCACAGCTCCTTAGCCACCAAGAGCTCCTCCACACGACCCTAGCAAGTTCTAAATTCGTTCCTAGGGTTTGGGTGAAGAGTATTTAAGTAACCATGGTGTTTAGGAGTCCTATTATAACTAGGAAAAGAGGATTTCGGGATTGGCATGTTTGGTTTCCTATTTTTGATGATTTCCTCCTCCCTTTGAGTGTGTGAGGCATTTGGAAACCTCCCCTCATAGTTAGGCACGAATTTGGGTTGCCATGAATGCATGATTGCATCCCAATCCAACTCTAATTGCCTCTTTTTAATTTCAGCTTATTTATGGTTACGAATTTCTATGTATTTTCTAGCTTTATTTGATTTTTGGGTCATATGTGGTCCATTGGCCCAATTATGATAATGGGTCATCAATATATAATGTTGGAAGTCTCTCCAACATTTTTATTAAATTTTTGATTGCGTCGTATTTTCGTGTTACCGGTTTTTCGACTTGTTTCCTTATTTAGATAATCGGTCGCAATAACTCTTGAACCTCGCCCAAATAATTTTTATTGAATCAAATTTCTTGATGGGTCATTAGAGGATATTATTTGAAGTCCATATATGATTTTTATTTAATTTTCTGACTCATCCGAGTGCGTGTGATAATGGTTTTACAACTTATTCATGAATTACGATAATAAGTCGCGAAACACTTTAAACTTGGCTAATCTGATTTTTCTTGGCACAAATTCCTTTGTGAAACATTTAGTAGTAATATTTAGGGTTGATTTATAATTTTTATGGAATTTTCCGATGTGTTTTAGCACACACGATAATGGTACGTATGTTTTAAATACTCCGATATTATGGAAATTATTTATTTCCATTTATCTGAATTTTTATGTAATTAAAATTTCCGGGGTGCTACACCATCGGCCAAGGCTGACGCGATACCAGGAGCTGGAATCGCGTCGCCTGGACCGGGCGCAGTTCAAACCCAAAACCCGAAAACGAAGGAACCAACAGCGCTCCTGTTACCACGCTTATATCTCTCTCTCTACTGACATTTAGGCAAAACCTTCAACAAGAAACATGACGAGGACATCTAGTAGAAGGACTTTCATGTTGTGGGTTGGATCTAATTCGGTCTCGAATCGCATGCAAACACGAAGAACGTAAAAATCCCTAACAGTGCGTGACTCTTGGAAAACGCTTTTAACTCAACATGTACCCAATGAAATTCGATGAAACCACCTGGACATGAAAGTAGACTTGATGCTCTACACATTGGTATGTGATTTATTAAGATTTGGTCTGAGAAAACCTACCTTTTAGGTTGCAGAAGTCATGTTTTTTAGAAAAACCACGTTCAGACCACTTGCAGGAGAACGCTTACTGCACCCGATCTACTGAATGAAAAATAGTCAAACCAGTGGGATTAGGAAGTAGACTCGACCCTCTTTCCAGGGGTATATGTCTTGCAAGGTTTGGTTAAGGTTTGACCTATCTTGGGTCGACTCCAAGAAGACCTTTTTGCACAGGTTGATGCAAAACGCAGCAGAGAAGAAGCCTCGAGTTGGGGCGGTTTCCTCCTCCTTTGGGAGCTCAAGAACAACCTCTCAAGACCCCAACAATGTGTATTTTCATCCCCTAGGGTTTCATAGCATGTAAATATGCATCTAGTGTGTTTTAGATGCAACACCCCGGAAATTCAGTAATTAGAAAATTAGAAATAAATCGAAAACGATAAATTCAATATTGTGAAATAGTAAAAACGCACGTGCCATTATCGTACATGCAAAATGCCATTAGAAATTTCAGAAAAACCATATTTCAACTCTAAATAATACTCCCTAATGACCCACGAAGAAATTCGTGCAAAGGAAAATCAGATGGTCCAAGTTTAAGGCGTTTTGCGATTGAGTATCGTAATCAAGGAATAAGTCGGGAAATCATTATCACACTTACTTAGAGGAGTCAGAAAATTAAATAAAAATCATAGATGGACTTAAAACAATATCCTCTAATGATCCATCAAGAAATTTGGGTCAATAAAAGTGATTTTGGGTATATTTAAGAGTTATTGTGACTTATTATCGTAATTAGGAAATAAGTTGGAAAATCCATTATCATGTGTATAAAATGAGATCATAACTAAATTAAAAATTTATGGTTGACTCCAAACAATATGTGGGGATAGTCCATAAAATAAATTGGACCAATGGATAACTTATGACCCATGAACAAATTCAAGTATGAAAATAGTAAATAAATAATTTCCGTATTATCGGAATGGTAGAACATACGTTCCACTATCGTACGTGGGAAACATATCGAAAAATTTCTTAAAAATTATAAATCAACCCCAAACATTATTCTTAAATGTTCCATGAAGAAATTCGTGCAATGAAAAATCCGATTGGCCAAGTGTATGTCACAATGTGACTAAATATCTAAATTAGGAAACAAAGTCGGAAAACCGTTAACGCGGAAATATAACACAACTATAAATTAAATAAATATGTTGGAGAGACTTCTAACATCATATATTGATGAACCATTATCAAAATTGGGCCAATGGATCACTTTTGGCCCAAGAATAAAAATGGAGCAAGAAAATACAAAAACATTTGTACATGTAAATATGGGGTAATTAGGAAGGGTAAATTAGGGTTTAAAAGTGTGCTATTAGCCAGCATAGTAGGCCAAATCGTGGCCAACCATGCTTATCACTTTCTTTGGGTGTGGCTACTTCATTTGGGAGGAGAAATCCAAGATTTTGGTAAGTACCCAACTGATCCCACATGCCACCTTTCCTAGTCTCATTAGGGCTTGGATTAAAACCTAAAACTATAATAAATCACCACAAAACTTTTGGGGAAGGTTTGACATTGAATTGGGGTCGTGAGGAGCAAGTTTGGGGCACTGGAGGAGAGGAGAACGGCTGGGGAAACCATGGTTCTTCCTCAACTTCGCTCTGCATCGACCTGGGTTGTTGTGTCTCTTACATCCATCTAAAGGTAGGAGATCTCGGGCTAAAACTAAATCAAACTTATACCCTCTTTTAGTTCTGCATGTCTAGTCTCATACGCACTTGATTAGACCAATTTTCATGGTGTGTACGTCGAGTTCTAAGTGTTTTCCCTAAGTCGCGCAGGTTTAGGGCTTTTTACGTTCTCCATATTTTTCATGAGATTTGAGACCGAATTAGGTCCAACCCAAGTTATGAAAGTTCTTATATTAGTTGTCCTAGTCATCTTTTGTGTTGATAGTTTTGTCTAAATGTCATTATATTTCAGGTTATAGGCCTGACATGACGGTTTCAACAAAGTCACATATGTTTAGGACTTTTTATGTTCTTCAGAGGTTTCACGTGAATTGAGACCGAATTAGATCTAACCCAAAACATGAAAGTTTTTATACTAGTTATCATCGTCATTTTTTGTGTTGAGTGTTTTGTCTAAATGTCATTATATTTCACGTTACAGGTCTGACATGAAGGTTGCAACAAAGTCACATATGTTTAGGACTGTTTTTTCGTTCTTCAGAGGTTTCATGTGAATCAAGACCGAATTAGATCCAACAGAAAACATGAATGTTCTTCTACTAGTTATCATCGTCATCTTTCATGTTGACAATTTTGTCTAAATGTCAGTAGATAAAGAGATATAAGTGTGGTAAGAGGATCACTGCTTGTGCATATGTTTCAGTTTTGAAGTTTGAATCGCGGCCAGACCAGACGACGTGATTCCAGCGCCTGATATCACGTCGGCCTTGGCCGCCGTGATTCGGTGAAATGCATCTATGAGATCCGATGCAATTCAACGTTTGACCAGTCAATGGCGCGTGTGAGACTTTGCGCCGCGTGGGTTTCTGCACTGGTCTGATACGCGACGGGAACACTCGACGTGATTATGTATGGTTTCCCGCTCAAAGTTTTTCACCGATTTTTATATTGTTATTTTAATGCGTTTCATGAACGCGACGGGGTATCCCGTTGCGATTCAAGTTAAAGGCGACCACATAGGTGGACGCGATTTTGATTCTTCATAGTTAGCCCTGTTTAACTGTACACCGTGTTGTGAAAAGCGTCTACTGTGTAGGACGCGATTCAAGGACTGACCCGAGACTTTACTTTTTGCTAGACAGTCAGCCTATTTAATCTATTAGTCTGTAAGCATGTCACTTAGTGTGCATTGGCCTAAAAGTAATCAACCCACTTGAAATTGGTAATGACTTGAATATGATTCTAAAGTGTATTAAGTGATTGATCTTATGTTCATTTGATTTTCTTCTTGTGATCTACCTTAATGTGAAATGGACATGATAAGAATATGTGATGAATACATGCTTAGAATGGACTTGTTTAGTTAAGTTTCCGATCATGATTTGCATGTGGGTTTTTCTTTATTTATGTGCTTTCCGATGTTCCGTTCATTGTTCATCAATTGCATACATGCATAGGAAAGATCTGTGACACGTCACTTACACATTTGCACGACTAGGCACACCCCTCTTGGGGAATTGGGAGCTCTCTGCCGGCCATTCCGTATTGGCAGACTAGCGATTTTTCCTTAAGACCTCCGTAAGTCTCCGTACTCTATGGATTCCCTCATAGAGACCGAGCTGGTTGTACCATGAAGTACCCTGGAGATAGAGAGCACTTGTACCGTGTACGATCTGCCATTAGTCACCCTCTTGTCAAGGCATTAATGAATTATGAAACATAAGATACGTCGTTATGCTGTCCAATTGATCTTTTGAACTATTGTTGTGACGGAATGCCTCGTTCAAGCCCGTTAAACCACTAACGAACTTGATCCGAGTCCGCCTCCCGTGAACGAGCCGAAGCCTCGCAAGGGATATCATACACACGTCCGTGAAAACACAAAGGAACACACCAATATGCATTTTTTTTTTTTCACAAGTTTACATAGCCATACTTCACAAGAGTGTAAAGAAGTACAAGAGCTTGGGGTATACCCTGAGGTACAACAGAAAGAAAACTAACTAACTACACTGCTGGAGGTGCTGGTCCAACATTGCTACGACGCGGCTCCGAACTGGACGACGGTAACGAAACGTCCTCCTCGCCCTGACCTGTGGGGGGTAGGGGTGAGCCTCTCTAATCACTGGCTCAGTAGGGAACTCCCCCAACACCGAGCAAACCAAAAACAGGTACGGAAGCAGTAAACTGCGCTAGCAATTTATAGAACAACTAAGCAGGATATTAAAGTTGTAAATGTACTCACCGTTTGCCGACTACGTAAAGCAACTGTAATAAATAAACGGAAAACCCAAACAGGTGTACGAGCTACAGTAGAGACTGCCACACACGAGCCACGTGAACTGGTTTGCGACACCAGTGACTGACTCAGACAAACTAACATAGGTCTACCTCTCAGTCTCGCAGCCACGGACGAAAGGTCCAGCTGCCGCTCCACGTGGAAAAGCCAAACAACTGTGGAGACCAACTAAACACCACTCCTACAGACACACAACCGAAGGCCCATGCCTGGCACCTTTAGGGTCTCTGGCCGGAGCACCCTAGAATGAGGCACTGGAAAGGACTAGCTGGGGACCAGTGTCGACTACTGGTGACCGTACCCCCAACTAAGAGCGCACTACAAGTGACTAAAAACAAACTCAAGAGTCACTGTCCCACTTTCGTCTTTCCCTCACCGGACGTACAACTCAAACAAAGGAGTGAGGGTGTCCAGGACAGACGACACAGACCTCGACGGTACAGCACAAGTACCGGGACAAAGCCCCGAGCTAACAGCCTGGCTCACAGAGAACCTGGGGCACCCAACTAGAGAGGTAACCACGGTAGGCATCGTACTACTTGCCACGCACACAGAACCACGTGCACGTCACACACAAACCACGTGAAACGTCACGTAAACCTCAAGTAACAACTGTTCACAACACGTGAACACAACACTGCTTGCGTGAACACAACGCAACTACGCAAAGAACCAGCTAGCTACACAACCGAAGTGCTAGCTTCAAGAACCATGCACTCTCAGAGTGCCACAAGTGCCAATGCACCGCTCATTATCGGTAAACACATCACATAACGATATTCGGATAACCCAATCGCATGAGCCATGCATGCATAGACCTCTAGGCTGAAGTCGCGACAGGGTCTTGCGTCGCCTTCAGATAGCGACAGCCCGATAGGTCGCCTTCAACACATTAACGCGACATACAAACAAGTCGCGTTCACAACCTGAATGCGACGGGTCGGCCCGTCGCCACCTGATCGCGACAGGGGGTTCCGTCGCCTTAGCAGTCGGAAACCCTAATCCGGGATCCCCTCCACGGATTACCAACCCACACCATGCAAACCA
Source organism: Colocasia esculenta (assembly GCA_014218235.1). NCBI lineage: Eukaryota > Viridiplantae > Streptophyta > Magnoliopsida > Alismatales > Araceae > Colocasia > Colocasia esculenta. The sequence goes on from CM024757.1 coordinate 73,070,836, forward strand.
CCCTTAATTAGTGTTTTTCATGCTTTAATGGGTTCCTAGGCATGATATCTATTGTATAAAAAGCATTAAACTGATCAAACCCTGCATCCCACGCGATTCTCACCCGAAAATGGGAGGAGTCACCCTACCTCGCGAAGAACACGCGATACGACGCTCCTCCGGCGTTTCACTCGCTCCACGTGAGCTTCCCACGGCACGATCACGCCGAAATCATGAATTCCCACAAGAATCGCCGCAGCTCCCCTTCCCCTGGCCGAGCAGAACTCGCTGCAGTTCTGTCCGACTGGGGTTTCTTAAAAACACCCAGCGGTTGGGAACGCGACGTATCATCGCGTCGCGACCTGATCGCGACGGACCTAGGCGTCGCCTTCCTGCCTGCCGCTCTGCGCGCTACACGTGGCGCACATGCAGACGATCAACGCCCCAAGGCAGTCACCAGAACGCGACGGCCACCTCTGTCGCGTTCAGAACGCGACACTCCTCCCTGTCGCGATGACAGGCTGAGGACACTGGGGTGCTGCAGGCCCAGACTATCGGCCCAATAAGCCCTTGAAACACGCACACGTACCACACACAAACCACATTGGCCTCACGATAGCCATCACAACCACTAAACACAGGATCCACGAGGATCCGAAAAACGCGCGACGTTACATTACTATCATCTAAAAAGAAATTTCGACCTCGAAATTCATAACTCAAATACAAGAAGTTTCATCACACATATTTACAAGTACTATCATCTAAAAAGAAATGCAGAACCTTACTCAAATAAGTAAGGATACCCTTTATCCATTTCCTCGGTTAATTCCCAGGTATCCTCACCACCCAATCTATTCTCCCATCTCACCTTAACTAATTCAATTTCTTTATTTCTCAGCTTCTTTGTCTTACGGCCAGTAATCTGCACCGGATACTCTGGCATAGTCATATCCGGTCTCAAGTCACCACCTTGGTAACTGATTATCTGCGCTGGATCTTCAATGCACTTTCTTAACATAGAAACATGGAAAATATCATGAACATCTGCAAAGTCAGCTGGCAAATCAAGTCTATAAGCTGTTTCCCCAATTCTTTCTAACACCTGAAAGGGTCCCACATATCTCGGGCTCAACTTTTCGGTCTTGCCAAACCTCATAATACCCTTACTAGGGGAAACTCTTAGAAAAACAAAGTCTCCCACTTCAAACTGAAGTGGTCTTCTCCGATTATCGGCATAACTCTTCTGCCTGCTTTGAGCTGCCTGCAACTTTTCTTTAATGAGCTTCACTATTTCCGTGGTTTGCTGAATTAATTCAGGACCCACCATCTGCCTTTCCCCCACTTCATGCCAGTTCAATGGGGTTCTACATGGCCTCCCATATAGAGCTTCATATGGTGCCATCCCAAGACTGGTATGATAACTATTGTTATAGGCAAACTCAACCATACCTAAATGATGCTCCCAGCTACCTCCCCAAACTAAACAACAAGCTCGTAACATGTCTTCAATGGTCTGGATAGTCCTCTCTGTCTGACCATCCGTCTGGGGATGATAAGCGGAGCTATATCTCAACTCAGTGCCAATTACCCTTGCAACTCTCCAAAAACCAGAAGTAAACCTTGGGTCCCTATCAGATACAATAGTCTTCGGAATACCATGCAGTGGAACAATTCTATCAACATAAACTCTTGCTAATCTGTCCACTGACCAGGACATACTTACTGCTACCAACCTGCATACCTTGGTTAATCTGTCAACAAATACCCATATTCCATTATGTCCTGAGTGCTTGGTAAGCCTGCCACAAAGTCCATAGCAATATCATCCCATTTCCACTGTGGAATGGGCAACGGTTGCAATAGACCTCCAGGCTTCTGATACTCTGCCTTAATCTGTTGACAGATAGCACATCTTGCGACAAATTCTGCTATTTCTTTTTCATATGAGGCCACCAAAAGTGCTTTTCATATCCTGGTACATTTTAGTACTACCTGGGTGAATAGTGTACCTGGATTTATGGGCCTCTTCTAATACTCTCTGCTTTACTTCTCTTTCTGCTGGCACAATAACCTGCCTCTGAGCCTGACCACACAGTTATCATCAATAGTAACTTCTTCCATTTTCACTATTTCAGCTAAATTCACATCTGCTTTTTGGGCCTCAACAATTTGCCAATACAGTGACGGCTCCACAGCACTACTAGCTAATATTGCCCGTCGTGACTTGCTTGGCACATACAGGGAGTTCTCTGCTATTCCTCATATAACTTCCATTCCTTGATCATCATTTGGCTTAAATAGGCTTTTCTGCTTAGGGCATCAGCCACCACATTGGCCTTACCCGGATGGTAAGCCAAACTAAAATCATAATCTTTTAAATACTCCACCCATCTACGCTGACGGAGATTCAAGTCTTTCTGGGAAAAGATATACTTTAAACTTTTATGATCTGTAAAAATTTCAAATCTTTCACCATAAAGATAATGCCTCCATATCTTTAAGGCAAACACAACTGCTGCTAACTCTAAATCATGAGTGGGGTAATTCTCTTCTGCTGGTTTCAATTGCCTGGACGCATAAGCTATTACCTTGCTATGCTGCATTAGCACTGCGCCAAGCCCCCTTCTAGATGCATCTGTATATACAACAAAACCACCATTACCTGTTGGTAATGTCAACACAGGTGCCGCTGTAAGCCTCTTCTTTAATTCCATGAAACTTCTTTGACATTCACCAGACCATACAAATGGTACACCCTTTCTAGTCAGTCTAGTCATGGGTGCCGCAATCCTAGAAAAATCTTGAATGAAACGCCTATAATAGCCTGCTAACCCCAAAAAGCTTCTAATTTCAGTAATTGTCTTAGGCACTTCCCATCTCATCACTGCTTCCACTTTACTTGGGTCAACTGCCACTCCCTCAGCTGATATGACATGGCCCAAGAACTGAATTTCCTTTAACCAAAATTCACACTTACTGAATTTGGCAAACAACTGATTATCTCTTAATAACTGCAAGGCAAATCTCAAATGCGCTGCATGCTCCTCTTCAGATGCTGAGTAAATCAGAATATCATCTATAAAGACCACAATAAATTGGTCCAAATACGGATGAAAGATTCTATTCATCAGATCCATAAAAGCTGCAGGAGCATTGGTTAACCCAAATGGCATAACCACAAACTCATAGTGACCATATCTGGTTCTAAATGCTGTTTTATCTATATCTTCCTCCTTAATCCTTAACTGATGGTACCCAGATCTCAAATCAATTTTAGAAAATACCTTTGCTGACTGCAACTGATCAAACAGATCATCTATTCTCGGTAATGGGTACTTATTCTTAATGGTCACATCATTCAACTTCCTGTAATCTATGCACATGCGAAAACTGCCATCTTTCTTTTTCACGAACAACACCGGTGCTCCCCACGGGAATGACTCGGTCTAATAAACCCTTTCTGCAATAACTCCTCTAATTGCTTTTTCAACTCTTTAAGCTCTGCTGGTGCCATCCGATATGGTGCTTTAGAGATTGGCATGGTACCTGGCAGCAACTCAATAGTAAAGTCCACCTCTCTGTGTGGAGCTAAACCAGGCAAATCTTCTGGAAAAACATCGGCAAATTCCCTAACCACGGGAACTGCCTCCACTGACTGACTAGCCTCTATCAGACTCACTGAAGCTAAATAAGCCACACACCCTGCATTTATCAACTTTCTAGCTCTAATTGCAGAAATTATAAACTTAGGAGTACAAAAAGGCATACCTTGATATTCAAACACCGCACCATTAGGATGACAAAACCTGATCTTTTCTTTCTGCAATCTAACATTGCTCCATAGGTCTCAAGCCAATCCATTCCCAAAATAATGTCATAATCTATCAATTGCAGGGCATATAACCGACCCGGCATCTGGTTCCCTCCAATCACAACAGGAGCTTCATCTATGTAGCTCGAAGTGAGCATAAACTCACCAGAAGGAACCTCCACTACCAACTCACAAGACTTTTCTTCCAAAGGATGAGTCATACAATTCAGGAATTCTTCGAAAATAAAAGAATGAGAGGCACCCGAATCAAATAAAACTCTTGCTGAATAATCATAAATGGGTATAATACCTTCTATCATATTCGATGCATCCGCCTGGGCACGAGTGATAGCCATAACCCGGCCGCTACCTCGCTGTTGCGGTACACCTCCACCACGACCTACTAAAGGCTGTTGGGGCTACTGCTGAACACCTCTACCATACCCATATTCTCTTGGATAAGGGCAATTGCGGATCAAATGCCCTGGCTGATTGCAATTATAACATCTGTAACCTGGTGGAATAGTGGGCTGCCTGGCAGTACTCTGCTGCGATTCTTCTACCTCTGGCGTGTAACCACGCCCCTGCTGAAACTGCTGACGACCCCCTCTTCCTCTTCCTTTGCCCTTGAATACTTGCTTTAATTTCTGACCCCACTTACCAAAACCTGAAGAAGAAGGTCCTGCTGGAGCCTTTCCCCTACTAACTCCTGCTGCCTGCTGAGGTAGCCGAAAACTACCCGAACCTGACCCACTTGCCTGACGGGCCCGAATAGACCTCTCAAGAGTAGCTGCTTCCTCAACTGATTTACACATTAACGGTATTACCGCATTCTGCAACTCTTCTCTCAAACCCCGAATAAAATATTCAACCATCATAACATTATCTGATACTACATAAGGTGCATATCGGCTAAGTGCCATAAATCGCATCTGATATTCTAAAACTGAGGTATTACCTTGCTGAAGTGTCCAAAATTGCTCTCTTCCGCCTGCTGCACTTGAAGTGGAAAGAATGTGTCATTAAATGCCTCGAGAAATTCCGGCCAGGTAATAACCTCCTCTGACCTGCCTGCAAAGGTGGTCTGCATCTTCAGACGCCACCACTGCTGCGCAAAGCCTCTCAACTGGTATGTGGCTAGCACAACTTTATCCGCTGCTGGACACCTCATGGTCGTAAAGACCCTTTCAACCTCATGAATCCAGTGCTCTGCTGTATCTGGATTCGGCCCTCCTGTATAAGTGGGCGGCTGCAACCTCAAAAACTTTTCAACTTGCATCACTGGCTCTTCTACTGCCATTACTGGTGGTGGTACAGGTGCCACATAGGGTACCTCCACCCTTGGCGGTGGTGCAACAGGGGCCACGGGTATTCCAGCATCTGGTGGTATTGCTGTTGGAGGTACCGGTGCCTGCTGACCCATCCTCACTTGAATATCAGTGAGGCTTTCCCAAATCTTCTCAATCATACGCTGAGTGGACTCTTCAGGGTCCTCTCCTCCACCACCCCAATCCCTTCTATCAGCCATCTCAACTTCCTGCACAAATAACATATCATTACGAACAAAATCGGTCATTACGAAACCAGAGTCAGCTACCAGCAGTGTACAAATGTAGAAATATGGCTATATAATTTCCCAGTTCCTTTATATTTACACGGACCTCGCTCTGATACCAACTGTGAAGGAACGCCTCATTCAAGCCCGTTAAACCACTAACGAACTTGATCCGAGTCCGCCTCCCGCGAACGGGCCGAAGCCTCGCAAGGGATATCATACACACGTCCGTGAAAACACAAAGGAACACACCAATATGCATATATGTTTTTTCTCACAAGTTTACATAGCCATACTTCATAAGAGTGTAAAGAAGTACAAGAGCCTGGGGTATACCCCGAGGTACAACAGAAAGAAAACTAACTAACTACACTGTTGGAGGTGCTGGTCCAACACCGCTGCGACGCGGCTCCGAACTGGACGACGGTAACGAAACGTCCTCCTCGCCCTCACCTGTGGGGGGTAGGGGTGAGCCTCTCTAGTCGCTGGCTCAATAGGGAACTCCCCCAACACCGAGCAAACCAAAACAGGTACGGAAGCAGTAAACTACGCTAGCAATTTATAGAACAACTAAGCAGGATATTAAAGCTGTAAATGTACTCACCATTTTCCGACTACGTAAAGCAACTGTAATAAATAAACGGAAAACCCAAACAAGTGTACGAGCTATAGTAGAGACCGCCACACATGAGCCACGTGAACTGGTTCGTGACACCAGTGACTGACTCGGACAAACTAACACAGGTCTACCTCTCAGTCTCGCAGCCACGGACGAAAGGTCCAGCTGCCGCTCCACGTGAAAAAGTAAAACAACTGTGGAGACCAACTAAAAGCCACTCCAGCGGACACACAACCGCAGGCCCATGCCTGGCACCTTTAGGGTCTCTGGCCAGAGCACCCTAGAGTGAGGCACTGGAAAGGACTAGCTGGGGACCAGTGTCGACTACTGGTGTCCGTACCCCCAACTAAGAGCGCGCTACAAGTGACTAAAAACAAACTCAAGAGACACTGTCCCACTGTCGTCTTTCCCTCTGCCATACGTACAACTCAAACAAAGGAGTGAGGGTGTCTAGGACAGACGACACAGACCTCGACGGTACAGCACAAGTACCAGGACAAAGCCCCGAGCTAACAGCCTGGCTCATAGAGAATCTGGGGCACCCAACTAGAGAGGTAACCACGGTAGGCATCGTACTACTTGCCAGGCACACAGAACCACGTGCACGTCACACACAAACCACTTGAAACGTCACGTAAACCTCAAGTAACAACTGTTCACAACACGTGAACACAACACTGCTTGCGTGAACACCATGCAACTACGCAAAGAACCAGCTAGCTACACAACCGAAGTGCTAGCTTCAAGAACCATGCACTCTCAGCGTGCCACAAGTGCCAATGCACCGCTCGTTATTGGTAAACACATCACATAACGATATTCAGATAACCCAATCGCATGAGCCATGCATGCATAGACCTCTCGGCTGAAGTCGCGACAGGGTCTTGCGTCGCCTTCAGATAGCGACAGCCTGATAGGTCGCCTTCAACGCATTAACGCGACATACAAACAAGTCGCGTTCACAACCTGAACGCGACGGGTCGGCCCGTCGCCACCTGATCTCGACAGGGGGTTCCGTCGCCTTAGCAGTCAGAAACCGTAATCCGGGATCCCCTCCACGGATTACCAACCCACACCATGCAAACCACCCTTAATTAGTGTTTTTCATGCTTTAATGGGTTCCTAGGCATGATATCTATTTTATAAAAAGCATTAAACTGATCAAACCCTGCATCCCACGCGATTCTCGCCCCGGAAACGGGAGGAGTCACCCTACCTCGCGAAGAACACGCGATACGACGCTCCCCCGGCGTTTCACTCGCTCCACGTGAGCTTCCCACGGCACGATCACACCAAAATCATGAATTCCCGCAAGAATCACTGCAGCTCCCCTTCCCCTGGCCGAGCAAAACTCGCTGTAGTTCTGACCGGCTGGGGTTTCTTAAAAACACCCAGCGGTTGGGAACGCGACGTATCGTCGCATCGCGACCTGATCCCGATGGACCTAGCCGTCGCCTTCCTGCCTGCCGCTCTGCGCGCTACACGTGGCGCACATGCAGACGATCAACGCCCCAAGGCAGTCACCAGAACGCGACGGCCACCTCTGTCGCGTTCAGAACGCGACACTCCTCCCTCTTATGATGACAAGGCTGAGGACACTGGGGTGCTGCAGGCCCGGACTATCGGCCCAATTAGCCCTTGAAACACGCACACGTACCACACACAAACCACATTGGCCTCACGATAGCCATCACAACCACTAAACGCAGGATCCACGAGGATCTGAAAAACGTGCGATGTTACATTACTATCATCTAAAAAGAAATTTCAACCTCGAAATTCATAACTCAAATACAAGAAGTTTCATCACACATATTTACAAGTACTATCATCTAAAAAGAAATGCAGAACCTTACTCAAATAAGTAAGGATACCCTTTAGCCATTTCCTCGGCTAATTCCCAGGTATCCTGACCACCCAACCTATTCTCCCATCTCACCTTAACTAATTCAATTTCTTTATTTCTCAGCTTCTTTGTCTTACGGCCAGTAATCTGCACTGGATATTCTGGTATAGTCATATCCGGTCTCAAGTCACCACCTTGGTAACTGATTATTTGCGCTGGATCTTCTGTAACACCCCGAAATTTAGCAATTTAAAAATTTCAGAAATATAGAGGGATAAAAATAAATAATCGTATTGGAGACTTCCAACACCATGTAATTATGAACCATCAATAAGAATGGGTCTATAGAACACATTTGGCCCAAGGATATGAATGAACTGGACAGGAAATTACCCAGAAATTCGTGTAGGTAATTATACCATAATTAGAAAGGGCAATTTAGAGTTAAAAGATGGTTGATTAGTCATGTAAGGTAAGCCAAAACCGAACTCAATCCCAATTGGTGGTTTCCTAAACCTTTGCTACCTCTTTTGGGTAAGAGAATCCCAGATTTCTTGGAAACTAGGAAACAGAGCTCGTAGCCCCTTTCCTAGTATCGTTAGGACTCTTAACAACATCCTAAAACTATAAGAACTCGTCCCTAAACTCTTGGGGAAGGTTTAACAACGAAGTTTGGGTCGTTTGGAGGCAAGCAAGAACTTCTGAGGAGCAGGAGAAAGGCTGGGAGTCCGTAGCTTCATCCCCTGCATCTTCTGTTGCATCTAGAACATCAACGAGTTTTAGATCTTCCTAAAGGTAGGTGTTCTCGGGCCAAGATTAAAGAAAACCAATGCCAACATGTAGTTTCTTGAGTCTAGGATCATTTGTACTTGATTTGCCCAATTTTCATGGAGTATTCATCGTGTATTGGTGATTTTCCCGAAGTCTTGCATAGTTAGGGCGTTTCTTGTTCGTCATTTTGTGCACACGATTCAAGACCGAATTTGACTAAACTTTCTTCATGAAAGTTCTTCCTATTGAAGTCAAGATCATCTTTTATGTTGGACGTTTTGTCCAAAAATCTTTTGTTAGAGAGTTATGAGCATGATAAGAGAGTCTCTGCATGATATTGCGATTTCGGGCTACTATTGACTTTTTGTTCTTCATATATTTTCTCGGGATTTGAGACCTAATTAGATCAAACCCTCAACATCAACATTCTTCTACTAGTTGTCCTCTTCATATTTGTGTTGAACGTTTTGTCCAAATGTCATTATTTAGAGAGGTATAAGAGTTAGAAGTGAATCGCTGCATGAGACATGTTTTTCGGGTTACACCTGACCATGTGTTTTGTTCTGGAAGGGCCACTAGTGTCGACACTGCCTGTGCTAGTGTCGACCTGCTGTCCCAAAACAGCCCAGAAAGTGTTTGGGAAGCCCTCTAGTGTCGAAACCACCCCATCTAGTGTCGACACACTCCCCCAGTTTGACCCAGAAAGCTTCTGGGAGCTGATCTAGTGTCGACACTACCTAACCTAGTGTCGACACACTGTCCCATATTGGCCAGAAGGTTTTCTGGAAGCTGTCTCTAGTGTCGACACTACTTGAACTAGTGTCGACACTACTTGACCTTTTTGCTTGTATTTGATGCACTGTGTCGACACTACCTGAACTAGTGTCGACACTACCTGACCAGTTTTGCCTGATTTTGTCTTGTGTTTGGAGCATGGTGTCGACACCACTTGATCTAGTGTCGACACCACCTTACAAGAAATTTGCATAATTTGGTCTAATCATCTCATGATGTCTACTAGCTTGTGCATGATGTCATATAGTATGCATGGACCTAAAATAAATCAATCCATTGAAGAAAATGGTAATGATACGAATATGATTCTAATGTGTAATTTTGATTATCCTTATGTTCATTGGATTATCTTGTGATCTTGCTTATTGTCAATTGATAAGATAAGGATATGATATGAATGTGGGAATAAATATATGTTAGTATGGACATGTTAGTGGCGTTAATGTCATGATTTGCATATGAGTTCCAATAGTTACATGTTTTCCGGTGTTCAATTCATTATTTGTCATACGCATACATGCTAGGAAAGATCCGTGATTCATCACTTACACTTTTGCACGAATAGGCACACCCTTCTTGGGAAATTGAAAGCACATGTTCTACATACGATCCGTCTTTTGAAACACCCTCATGTCAAGACATTAATGAATTATGAAATATAAGATACGTCGTTATCCTGCCTTGTTCTTTTGAGCTGTTTGTCATTCCTTGACTCTATGAATGATCATGTTCTTTTACTATGAGCTTGTCATTGAAACTCTGTGGCCATAATATGAATATGTTTGTTCGGCACAACGTGGGACTCCGGTCCAAAACTTGATCCAATGCCTGTGCAATAGGGGCCCTGTCCGGTCCTGGGGAGGAGCGCCCCAACGTACTTGTTAACCGCGGGAGTATGGACTCTTGGTGCTTGGCATAGCACACTGACATGCAAGATTGTGAAAATGTGCCTTCTGTTTGACATGATAAGTTTGACTTGACATGATATGATACATTTGTTCTTGTGAACACATGAACTCTGCTTGAATATGGCCAATCTCTTCTGACATGATTCTATTCTTGAAACATCTGTTCATTATATATGCAATTTGACATTTTGATCTGATACGATATCCGTTCTATTCTGCTATTCAATCTGTTAGTATTACATACATTGTCATCATATTCATATGCATATCTACCTACTTAAAATGTTAATCATGTATACTAGTGCCCGCACGTTATTGAGATGTAAATCCTACTGAGCTAGTTCGCTCACCCCTATCATCCTGCCCTTTTCAGGTAGTGATGAAGAACCGGTGGAGTCGGATGGGACTGAACAAGAGTGACGAGCACCCGTCCTAGAATAGATGACAGTTTAGAAATAGAAATTGAGTAGTCTATGTAATAGTGAACCTTTTCTGGAAGTTATTTGAATAATGGACCCTTTGGTAATTCTTTCTTGTAAGGTTGTATCTAGTTGAATGAAATGAAATAAAGAGTAACTTTGAGGATATTATTATGATTTGAAAAGTGTTATTATATTCAATTGTGACTCTGCGCTATTCAACTGTGATACGTTTGTTTGTATCGTTCACGTCCCCCGGTATTTATTCCGCTGCTAAATATCGGGGCGTGACAGTTGGTATCAGAGAGTTAAACTTTAGGGTCCAAGGGATAAGAACATAGAATGAAACTAGATTACACGAGTCAAATCTGTCGTACCTAATGTGAGCTTGGGTAGAGCCATGGGAATAGAAGTCACATGTGATATATTTAGATGACTAACTCACATTATTATCTTGAAGGTACTTATTACCTCAATGGCCGTTGAACGTGCCCAGGCTAAGGACATGCAACGAACTATACAGAACTTGACTCAGGCTATCTTACAAGCCACCCAAGGTGGAGGTAACCGCGGAGCCGGTGAGCTCCATCGGAATTTTCAGAACATGGATCCGCCTAGGTTTGAGGGGAGTACTAACCCAGACGTTGCTGAACACTGGGTTAAGGAGATTGAAAGGATATTCAGGGTCATGCAATGCGTAGACCAGAACAAAGTACTACTGGCGACTTTCCAATTGGAAAAGGATGCCAGAGCATGGTGGGAGTCGGTAGAAGCAACCCTAAATGGACAACAACCAACATGGGCTCAGTTCATTGAGCGTTTCAACGCCAAGTACTTTTCTGAGAGGGTCCAAGAACGGAAAGCAGCCGAATTTGCGGCTTTGAAGCAGAGAGGACTCGATGTGGCTGAATATGAGGCCCAATTCTCTCGGCTGTCCTGATACGCTGTTCACTTAATTGGGACAGAAAGGATGAAGGCGAAACGCTTTCTGAATGGCTTGAGGCCCCAGTTCATCACCCAACTGGCGCCAATGGACATTCAAACTTATGCCGAAATGGTTAAGAAGGCTCAGCTATTGGAAGATGCCATGGAGACTGCCGAAAGGATCAAGGGAAAATCCGGGAAACGAGAACAAGTGTCTTCTGCTGGGAAGTATCAGCCGACTATTGGGAAGAAAAGGCCCAGTGGTGGGGTAAATGAACCAGCGGATAAAAAGCCGAAGGAGTTAGGTAAGCAAGTAATGGTGATAACGGGAGAAAGGTGTAAACATTGTGACAGGGCTGGTCATCGGACTGAAGAATGCTGGAGAGCGCAAGGGAGATGCCTTCGCTGTGGAAGTCGTGACCATAGGATTTCGGACTGCCCAATGCTGAAAGAACAAGCCCCTCAGGACAAACGTCCGAATGGACAGAAGAGGCAAGGCCGACTGCAAGCTGTCCAGGAACCAGAAACTGCTGAAGAAGGAGGTATCGTGGAAGGTACACTTACTATTCTTTCCCAACCGCATATGTTCTCTTTGATACGGGAGCTACGCATTCCTTCATATCTCAAACATTTGTTGATACCCTACCTGTGAAACCCGTCCCAATGGAATCCGGAATAGTTGTGTCAACCCCGATTGGTCCTGGCACCAATCTTACAAACCATATACCATCCAGTGAGGTGTTGATTGAAACCCAAAACCTACCAGCAAATTTAATATGTATGGACATGGCGGGGTATGATGTGATACTGGGAGCAGACTGGATGTCTGAACATGGGGCTAGTATCAATTGTAGGAGAAGTCGGGTAACTTTTAGCCAGTACCCAAAACTAGTGTTCACCGGGGATAGAAACCGCAGGAGATTGTCAATTATCTCTGCATTACAAGCCAAAAGGATGATGAGGAAAGGTTGTATGGCCTTTCTTGCTGCTGTTGTCATCGCAAAGAAGGAAGTCAAAGTAGAGGACATCCATGTTGTCAGCGAATACGCTGATGTTTTTCCGAAGACTTGCCAGGAATTCCTCCTGAGCGAGAGGTCGATTTCACCATCGACTTGGTCCCTGGAGCAGCACCAGTATCTAGGGCACCATATAGAATGTCCCCCGCAGAACTGAAAGAATTAAAAGAGCAACTGATGGAACTGTTAGAGAAGGGTTTCATCCGACCAAGCACATCGCCATGGGGTGCACCTGTCCTCTTCGTCAAGAAGAAAGATGGGTCGATGAGGCTATGCATAGATTACAGACAACTGAATCAGTTAACCATCAAGAACAAATACCCTCTGCCGAGAATTGATGAGTTGTTTGATCAATTATCTGGAGCTAGATACTTCTCTAAAATAGATCTCTGATCTGGTTATCATCAATTGAGGATCAAAGGAGAAGACATTCACAAGACTGCCTTCCGAAGCAGGTATGGGCATTATGAATTTATTGTTATGCCTTTTGGACTAACAAATGCCCTGCAGTTTTCATGCAGTTGATGAATAGCATTTATCGCCCATATCTTGATAAGTTTGTGGTGGTATTCATCGATGATATATTGATCTATTCCAAGACAAAGGAAGAGCATGAGGAGCATTTGAGGATTGCATTGCAGATTTTAAGGGAGAACAAACTATATGCCAAGTTAAGTAAATGTGAATTCTGGCTTGAGGAGGTATCCTTTCTAGGGATGTGGTAACCAAAGATGGTATCGCTGTTGATCCATCAAAGGTTGAGGCTGTGTTGAAATGGGAAAGACCGACAAGCGTCACAGAGATCCGGAGTTTTCTGGGATTAGCTGGGTATTATCGAAGGTTTATAAAGGATTTCTCAAAGATTGCAGTGCCATTGACCAAGCTACCCGGAAGGAAAATCCGTTTGTGTGGACCAATGAATGTGAGGAAAGTTTCAACAACTTGAAGAAGTGTCTGACTACTGCTCCTGTCCTCGCCTTACCCACTGAAGAGGGAGGATTTGAAATTTATTCAGATGCTTCTGGTACTGGACTGGGATGTGTCTTAATGCAACAAGGGAAGGTAATAGCTTATGCTTCCAGACAGTTGAAGGTCCACGAAGTGAACTATCCAGTTCATGACCTGGAGTTGGCAGCTGTAGTATTCGCCTTGAAAATTTGGAGGCATTATATCTATGGTGAGCAATTTAAGGTCTTTTCTGACCACAAGAGTTTGAAATACCTGTTCTCACAGAAGGAGCTGAACATGAGACAAAGGAGGTGGTTAGAGTACCTTAAGGACTTTGACTTTTCCATTCAGTATCACCCCGGGAAAGCCAATGTAGTGGCAGACGCTCTAAGTAGACAACCAGGAGCGATGCTAGCTAGTATGATGCTGGGCGAATGGAAGTTACTGGAGCAATTTGCAAGTCTGAACATAGACGTGGGAAAGAAGGAAAAACAAGTAATGATTTCAAACCTCCAGATACAATCCGACCTACTGACTGAAATCAAGGAGAAACAGGGAGAGGATCCATTCTTAGTTGAGATCAGGGAGAAGCTAGAGCAAAGGCCTGACTTCACTCTATCTGCGAAGGGTAGATTACTGTTCTGAGGTAGGACATGTGTCCCTGATCACGGAGAACTCAAGAAGAGGCTACTGAATGAAGCTCACCAGTCCAAATATACGATTCATCCAAGATTAACAAAGATGTACCAAGATTTAAAAAGGTCGTACTGGTGGCCGAACATGAAGAGGGATGTGGCCAATCATGTGGCATACTGTTTAACATGTATGAAAGTCAAGGCCGAGCATTTTCGTACGGCTGGTGGACTGCTACCACTGGAAATCCCAGAATGGAAGTGGGATAGCATCGGTATGGACTTTATCATGGGATTGCCCAAAAGAAGTGGTATGGATGCAATTTGGGTAATTGTGGATCGATTGACTAAGTCGGCTCACTTCTTGCCGATTAAGAGTACATGGTCAGTGGATGTGTTGGCTGCTCTATATGTTAAGGAAGTAGTTAGACTACATGGGGTTCCATCTAGCATAATATCAGATCGGGACCCTAGATTTACTTCACACTTCTGGAAGGGTTTGCAAGCAGCAATGGGTACTAAACTAAACTTTAGTACTGCCTTCCATCCTCAGACTGATGGACAAACTGAAAGGACCAATCAAATTGTGGAGGATATACTTCGTGCTCTGGTGCTAGATTTCAGAGGGCGATGGGATGATCAGTTGTACCTGATGGAGTTCGCATATAACAACAGTTATCAGGCCAGTATCAAGATGGCACCATTTGAAGCCTTATATGGCAAGAGTTGCAGATCACCCCTTTGTTGGGAAGAGGTTGGGGAGAACCAATGGGTTGGACCCGACTTAATAGAGGCAACTTTCAGGAAGGTTCAGATTGTCTGGGAACGTCTGAAGATAGCACAATCCAGACAGAAGAGTTATGCAGACAAGAGAAGGAGAGAACTGGAATTTCAGGTTGGCGAACATGTGTTCTTGAAGGTCTCACCTTCAAGGGGAATACAAAGATTTGGGATCAAAGGAAAACTAAGTCCCAGATTCATAGGGCCATTTGAAATTCTGGAAAGAATTGGTCAGGTGGCGTATAGACTTGTATTACCGCCGCAACTGGCAAACGTGCATAATGTGTTCCACATATCCATGCTGCGGAGGTACCTATTCAATGCCGACCATGTAATTGACCACGAGGACTTGGAGATTCGGGAGGACCTGACTTATGAAGAGAAGCCGATCAAACTGTTGGATCGGAAGATTCAACGACTCAGGAATCGTACCATACCTATGATGAAGGTTCAATGGAGTCGAGACGGAGTTACTAATGCTACCTGGGAAACAGAGGAGAGAATGAAGAAAAATCACCCGGAGCTATTCTCAGGTACGGACTACACCATTACGCGTAAATTTGGGGACCAAATTTCTTAAGTGGGGGAGGATGTAACACCCCGGAAATTTAGCAATTTAAAATTTTCAGAAATATAGAGGGATAAAAATAAATAATCGTATTGGAGACTTCCAACACCATGTAATTATGAACCATCAACAAGAATGGGCCTATAGAACACATTTGGCCCAAGGATATGAATGAACTGGACAGGGAATTACCCAGAAATTCGTGTAGGTAATTGTACCATAATTAGAAAGGGCAATTTAGAGTTAAAAGATGGTTGATTAGTCATGTAAGGTAAGCCAAAACCGAACTCAATCCCAATTGGTGGTTTCCTAAACCTTTGCTACCTCTTTTGGGTAAGAGAATCCCAGATTTCCTGGAAACTAGGAAACAGAGCTCGTAGCCCCTTTCCTAGTATCGTTAGGACTCTTAAAAACATCCTAAAACTATAAGAACTCGTCCCTAAACTCTTGGGGAAGGTTTAACAACGAAGTTTGGGTCGTTTGGAGGCAAGCAAGAACTTCTGAGGAGCAGGAGAAAGGCTGGGAGTCCGTAGCTTCATCTCCTGCATCTTCTGTTGCATCCAGAACATCAACGGGTTTTAGATCTTCCTAAAGGTAGGTGTTCTCGGGCCAAGATTAAAGAAAACCAATGCCAACATGTAGTTTCTTGAGTCTAGGATCATTTGTACTTGATTTGCCCAATTTTCATGGAGTATTCATCGTGTATTGGTGATTTTCCCGAAGTCTTGCACAATTAGGGCTTTTCTTGTTCGTCATATTGTGAACACGATTCAAGACCGAGTTTGAGTAAACTTTCTTCATGAAAGTTCTTAATTGAAGTCAAGATCATCTTTTATGTTGGACATTTTGTCCAAAAATCCTTCGTTAGAGAGTTATGAGCATGACAAGAGAGGCTCTGCATGATATTGCGATTTCGGGCTACTATTGACTTTTTGTTCTTCATCTATTTTCTCGAATTCGAGACCGAATTAGATCAAAACCTTAACATCAAAGTTCTTCTACTAGTTGTCCTCTTCATCTTTTGTGTTGAACTTTTTGTCCAAATGTCATTCTTTAGAGAGTTATAAGAGTTAGAAGTGAATCGCTGCATGAGACATGTTTTTCGGGTTACACCTGACCATGTGTTTTGTTCTGGAAGGGCCACTAGTGTCGACACTGCCTGTGCTAGTGTTGACCTGCTGTCCCAAAACAGCCCAGAAAGTGTTCTAGGAAGCCCTCTAGTGTCGACACCACCCCATCTAGTGTCGACACACTCCCCCAGTTTGACCCAGAAAGCTTCTGGGAGCTGATCTAGTGTCGACACTACCTAACCTAGTGTCGACACACTGTCCCATATTGGCCAGAAGGTTTTTGGAAGCTGTCTCTAGTGTCGACACTACTTGAACTAGTGTCGACACTACTTGACCTTTTTGCCTTGTATTTGATGCACTGTGTCGACACTACCTGAACTAGTGTCGACACTACCTGACCAGTTTTGCCTGATTTTGTCTTGTGTTTGGAGCATGGTGTCGACACCACTTGATCTAGTGTCGACACCACCTTACAAGAAATTTGCATAATTTTGGTCTAATCATCTCATGATGTCTACTAGCTTGTTCATGATGTCATATAGTATGCATGGACCTAAAATAAATCAATCCATTGAAGAAAATGGTAATGATACGAATATGATTCTAATGTGTAATTTTGATTATCCTTATGTTCATTGGATTATCTTGTGATCTTGCTTATTGTCAATTGATAAGATAAGGATATGATATGAATGTGGGAATAAATACATGTTAGTATGGACATGTTAGTGGCGTTAATGTCATGATTTGCATATGAGTTCCAATAGTTACAGGTTTTCCGGTGTTCAATTCATTATTTGTCATACGCATACATGCTAGGAAAGATCCGTGATTCATCACTTACACTTTTGCACGAATAGGCACACCCTTCTTGGGAAATTGAAAGCACATGTTCTACATACGATCCGTCTTTTGAAACACCCTCATGTCAAGACATTAATGAATTATGAAATATAAGATACGTCGTTATCCTGCCTTGTTCTTTTGAGCTGTTTGTCATTCCTTGACTCTATGAATGATCATGTTCTTTTTACTATGAGCTTGTCATTGAAACTCTGTGGCCATAATATGAATATGTTTGTTCGGCACAACGTGGGACTCCGGTCCAAAACTTGATCCAATGCCTGTGCAATAGGGGCCCTGTCCAGTCCTGGGGAGGAGCGCCCCAACGTACTTGTTAACCGCGGGAGTATGGACTCTTGGTGCTTGGCATAGCACACTGACATGCAAGATTGTGAAAATGTGCCTTCTGTTTGACATGATAAGTTTGACTTGACATGATATGATACGTTTGTTCTTGTGAACACATGAACTCTGCTTGAATATGGCCAATCTCTTCTGACATGATTCTATTCTTGAAACATCTGTTCATTATATATGCGATTCGACATTTTGATCTGATACGATATCCGTTCTATTCTGCTATTCAATCTGTTAGTATTACATACATTGTCATCATATTCATATGCATATCTACCTACTTAAAATGTTAATCATGTATACTAGTGCCCGCACGTTATTGAGATGTAAATCCTACTGAGCTAGTTTGCTCACCCCTATCATCCTGCCCTTTTCAGGTAGTGATGAAGAACCGGTGGAGTCGGATGGGACTGGACAAGAGTGACGAGCACCCGTCCTAGAATAGATGACAGTTTAGAAATAGAAATTTAGTAGTCTATGTAATAGTGAACCTTTTCTGGAAGTTATTTGAATAATGGACCCTTTGGTAAATTCTTTCTTGTAAGGTTGTATCTAGTTGAATGAAATGAAATAAAGAGTAACTTTGAGGATATTATTATGATTTGAAAAGTGTTATTATATTCAATTGTGACTCTGCGCTATTCAACTGTGATACGTTTGTTTGTATCGTTCACGTCCCCCGGTATTTATTCCGCTACTAAATATCGGGGCGTGACATCTTCAATGCACTTTCTTAACATAGAAACATGGAAAATATCTTGAACATCTGCAAAGTCAGCTGGCAAATCAAGTCTATAAGCTGTTTCCCCAATTCTTTCTAACACCTAAAAGGGTCCCACATATCTCGGGTTCAACTTTTCGGTCTTGCCAAACCTCATAATACCCTTACTAGGGGAAACTCTTAGAAAAACAAAGTCTCCCACTTCAAACTGAAGTGGTCTTCTTCGATTATCGGCATAACTCTTTTGCCTGCTTTGAGCTGCCTGCAACTTTTCTTTAATGAGCTTCACTATTTCCGTGGTTTGCTGAATTAATTCAGGACCCACCATTTGCCTTTCCCCCACTTCATGCCAGTTCAATGGGGTTCTACATGGCCTCCCATATAGAGCTTCATATGGTGCCATCCCAAGACTGGTATGATAACTATTATTATAGGCAAACTCAACCATACCTAAATGATGCTCCCAGCTACCTCCCCAAATTAAACAACAAGCTCGTAACATGTCTTCAATGGTCTGGATAGTCCTCTCTGTCTAACCATCCATCTGGGGATGATAAGCGGAGCTATATTTCAACTCAGTGCCAATTACCCTTTGCAAACTTCTCCAAAAACTAGAAGTAAACCTTGGATCCCTATCAGATACAATAGTCTTCAGAATACCATGCAGTGGAACAATTCTATCAACATAAACTCTTGCTAATCTGTCCACTGACCAGGACATACTTACTGCTACCAACCTGCATACCTTGGTTAATCTGTCAACAAATACCCATATTCCATTATGTCCTGAGGCTGTTCTTGGTAAGCCTGCCACAAAGTCCATAGCAATATCATCCCATTTCCACTGTGGAATGGGCAACAGTTGCAATAGACCTCCAGGCTTCTGATACTCTGCCTTAATCTGTTGACAGATAGCACATCTTGCGACAAATTCTGCTATTTCTTTTTTCATATGAGGCCACCAAAAGTGCCTTTTCAGATCCTAGTACATTTTAGTACTACCTGGGTGAATAGTGTACCTGGATTTATGGGCCTCTTCTAATACTCTCTGCTTTACTTCTCTTTCTGCTGGCATGAATAACCTGCCTCTGAGCCTGACCACACAGTTATCATCAATAGTAACTTCTTCCATTTTCACTATTTCAGTTAAATTTACATCTGCTTTTTGGGCCTCAACAATTTTCCAATACAGTGACGGCTCCACAGCACTACTAGCTAATATTGCCCATCATTGATTGCTTGGCACATACAGAGAGTTCTCTGCTATTTCCTCATATAACTTCCATTCCTTGATCATCATTTGGCTTAAATAGGCTTTTCTGCTTAGGGCATCAGCCACCACATTGGCCTTACCCGTTATGCTGCCCAATTGATCTTTTGAACTATTGTCTTACCTTGACTCTATAAATGATCATGTCCTTTATTACAATGAGCTTGTTATTGAAATTCCGTGGCCATAATATGTATATGTTTGTTCGGCACAACGTGGGACTTCGGTTCATTTGACTAATGCATGTGCAATAGGGGCCCTGTCTGGTCCTGGGGAGGAGCGCCCCAACATACTTATTAACTGTGGGAGTATGGACTTATGGTGCTTGGCATAGCACAAACAAATATGCAAGATTTGTGTGAATGTGCCTTCGTTTGATATGATATGATAAGTTTGATACGATACGTCTGATTACGTGAATATGTGATATCTGTGTGAATATGACCAATTCCTTTTGATATGATTCAAATCTTGAATTACCTGTCCATTGCATATGAAATTCAGTATTCCATTTGATATGATATTCGTTCTATTCAGCTATTGGACCTGTTAGTATTGCATGCATTGTCATCATGTTCATGTGCATATCTGCCTATTTAAAATGTTAATCATGTATATTAGTATCTGCACATTGAGATGTAAATCCTACTGAGCTATTTCGCTTACCCCTATCATCCTGTCCTTTTCAGGTAGTGATGAGAAACTAGAGGAGTCCGATGGGGCAGGGCAAGAGTGATGAGCACCTGCCATATGAGGAGTTGACAGTTTAGGAATAGATATTTGAGTAGTCTATGTAATAGTGAATATTTTTCATGAACTTTGTATTTGAATAAGGGACCCTTTAGTTGGTTCTTTTATGTAAGGTTGTAACTAGTGGTTTGAAATGGAATAAGGAGTATTTTGTGGACAATATTATGGTCTCAAATGTGTTGTTACGTTTAAATTATGTCTCTGCGCTACTCAACTGTGATACGTCTATTTGTATCGTTCACACATCCCGGTATTTATTCCACTGTTAAATATCGGGGTGTGACAGTTTGTATTAGAGCCTGGGCTTTCCCCTAAGTCTTAGGCGATTAGGAATGATAGGATAAGTGTCATTAGAACCCACAGCTTGTGTCAATAATTCTATACCTACCTGGTGAGATTGGTTAGAAACATGGGCTAAGTCCAAAATCTTATTTAGTAACTAAATATTGTAAGATTACAAGGTATTAACAAGGAGTAAAGAAGACTGACCGGGTGATAATTTATTTTTGAAGGAACTTAAATAAACAACAATGAGGATATACCTACACCATCTATGGACGGACAGGGATCGGTCCAAAGATTAACCAAAGCACTACGACAAGTTGCTCAACTGTTAGAGGATGCCCTAATAATGGCTAAGGGAGATACAAATGGAAAGGAAAGATCTATGGATGACAAAGGAGTTGACGAAGCTAATAAGAAAGAACAAATTACAACCACAGGAAACTCCAAACCTATAGCTAGAGAGAAACGACCCAACAATAGTAACAGATCGCATGAGAGAAATAAGTGCAAGAAGTGAAATAAGAAACTAGTTCCCGCTCCTGCAGAAAGATGCCAGCATTGCAACAAAATAAATCATCGGTCCGAGGAGTGCTGGAAATTTTAGGACAAATGTTTCCGTTGTGGTAGCCAAGACCACAAGGTTAAGGATTGCCCAAAGGAGAAATCAAGCTCGGGGAATAAATGGCAGAACAAACCAAGGAAGGAGGTATGAGAGAGGTATTCTTTATAACTCACTTTTTATTGACCCTGAAGTTACATCATCAATCAATCATTATATTATGAGTAATTCACAATTAGAATCTCTATAAGTCCAGCTCGTAAACACATGTGAATTTGGGGACCAAATTCTTTTAAGTGGGGGAGGATGTAACACCCCGGAAATTCAGTAATTAGAAAATTAGAAATAAATCAAAAATGATAAATTCAATATTTGTGAAATAGCAAAAACACACGTGCCATTATCGTACATGCAAAAACCCATTAGAAAATTTCAGAAAAACCATAGTTCAACTCTAAATAATACTCCCTAATGACACACAGAGAATTTTGTACAAAGGAAAATCGGATGGTCCAAGTTTAAGGCGTTTTGCGACTGAGTATCGTAATCAGGGAATAAATCGGGAAATCATTATCACACATACTTAGAGGAGTCAGAAAATTAAATAAAATCATAGATGGACTTCAAATAATATCTTCTAATGATCCATCAAGAAATTTGGGTCAATAAAAGTCATATGGGGTATATTTAAGAGTTATTGTGACTTATTATCGTAATTAGGAAATAAGTTGGAAAATCTATTATCATGTGTATAAAATGAGATCATAACTAAATTAAAAATTTATGGTTAACTCCAAACAATATGTGGGGATAGTCCATAAAATAAATTGGACAAATGGATAACTTATGACCATGAACAAATTCAAGTATGAAAATAGTAAATAAATAATTTCTGTATTATCGGAATGGTAGAACATACGTTCCACTATCGTACGTGAGAAACACATCGGAAAATTCCGTAAAAATTATACATCAACCCCAAACATTATTCCTAAATATTCCACGAAGACATTCGTGCAACGAAAAATCCGATTGGCCAAGTGTATGTCACAATGTGACTAAATATCTAAATTAGGAAGCAAAGTCGGAAAACTGTTAACGTGGAAATATAACACAACTATAAATTAAATAAATATGTTGGAGAGACTTCTAACATCATATATTGATGAACCATTATCAAAATTGGGCCAATGGATCACTTTTGGCCCAAGAATAAAAATGGAGCAAGAAAATACCAAAAAATTCGTACATGTAAATATGGGATAATTAGGAACGGTAAATTAGGGTTTAAAAGTGTGCTATTAGCCAAGCATAGCAATCCAAATCGTGGCCAACCATGCTTAGCACTTTCTTTGGGGTGTGGCTACTTCATTTGGGAGGAGAAATCCCAGATTTTGGTAAGTACCCAGCTGATCCCGCAGGCCACCTTTCCTAGTCTCATTAGGGCTTGGATTAAACCCTAAAACTATAAGAAATCACCACAAAACTTTTGGGGAAGGTTTGGCATTGAGTTGGGGTCGTGAGGAGCAAGTTTGGGGCACTGGAGGAGAGGAGAACGGCTGTGGAAACCATGGTTCTTCCTCAACTTCACTCTGCATCGACCTGGGTTGTTGCGTCTCTTACATCCATCTAAAGGTAGGTGATCTCAGACCAAGACTAAATGAAACCTATACCCTCCTGTAGTGCTGCATGTCTAGTCTCATACACACTTGATTTGCCCAATTTTCATGGTGTTTACGTCGAGTTCTAAGTGTTTTCCCTAAGTCGCGCAGGTTTAAGGCTTTTTATATTCTCCATATTTTTCACATGATTAAAGACCGAATTAGGTCCAACCCAAGTTATGGAAGTTCTTCTATTAATTGTCCTTGTCATTTTTTGTGTTCAGAGTTTTGTCTAAATGTCATTATATTTCAAGTTATAGGCCTAACATGAAGGTTGCAATGAAGCCATGTATGTTTAGGACTTTTTATGTTCTTTAAAGGTTTCATGCGAATCAAGACCGAATTAGATCTAACCCAAAACATGAAAGTTTTTCTAATAGTTGTCATAGTCATCTGTTGTGTTGAGATTTTTGTCTAAATGTCATTATATTTCAAGTTATAGGTCTGACATGAAGGTTGCAACAAAGTCACATATGTTTAGGACTTCGTTTTTGTTCTTCAGAGGTTTCATGCAAATTGAGACCGAATTAGATCCAATCTGAATCATCAAAGTTCTTCTACGAGTTGTCCTCATCATCTTTCATGTTGAGAGTTTTGTCTAAATGTCAGCAGATAGAGAGATATAAGCGTGGTAAGAGGATCACTACCTGTGCGTACGTTTCAGTTTTGAAGTTTGAATTGTGGCCAGACCAGATGACGCGATTCCAGCGCTTGGTATTGCGTCGGCCTTGGCCGCCCTGATTCTGTGAAATGTGTCTGTGAGATCCGATGGGATTCAACATTTGACTAGTCAATGGAGCGCGTGAGACTTCGCGCCGCGTGGGTTTCTGCGCCGATCTGATATGCGACGGGAACACCCGACGCGATTCTGTATGGTTTCCCACTCAAAGTTTTTCGTCGATTTTTATATTGTTATTTTAATGCGTTTCATGAACGAGACGGGGTATCCTGTCGCGATTCAAGTTAAAGGCGACCACATAGGTGGATGCGATTTTGATTCTTCATAGTTAGCCCTGTTTAACTGTACACCGTGTTGTGAAAAGCGTCTACTGTGTAGGACGCGATTCAAGGACCGACCCGAGACTTTACTTTTTGGCTAGACAGTCAGCCTATTTAACCTATTAGTCTGTAAGCATGTCACTTAGTGTGCATTGGCCTAAAAGTAATCAACCCACTTGAAATTGGTAATGACTTGAATATGATTCTAAAGTGTATTAAGTGATTGATCTTATGTTCATTTGATTTTCTTCTTGTGATCTACCTTAATGTGAAATGGACATGATAAGAATATGTGATGAATACATGATTAGAATGGACTTGTTTAGTTAAGTTTTCTATCATGATTTGCATGTGGGTTTTTCTTTATTTATGTGCTTTCCGATGTTCTGTTCATTGTTTATCAATTGCATACATGTGTAGGAAAGATCTGTGACACGTCACTTACACATTTGCATGACTAGGCACACCCCTCTTGGAGAATTGGGAGCTCTCTGTCGGTCATTCCGTATTGGCAGACTAGCGATCTTTTCCTTAAGACCTCCGTAAGTCTCCGTACTCTATGGATTCCCTCATAGAGACCGAGCTGGTTGTACCATGAAATACCCTAGAGATAGAGAGCACTTACCGTGTACGATCTGTCATTAGTCACCCTCTTTTCAAGGCATTAATGAATTATGAAACATAAGATATGTCGTTATGCTGTCCAATTGATCTTTTGAACTATTGTCTTACCTTGACTCTATAAATGATCATGTCCTTTATTACAATGAGCTTGTTATTGA
Organism: Colocasia esculenta; assembly: GCA_014218235.1. Classification (NCBI taxonomy): domain Eukaryota; kingdom Viridiplantae; phylum Streptophyta; class Magnoliopsida; order Alismatales; family Araceae; genus Colocasia; species Colocasia esculenta. The sequence continues at coordinate 73,095,707 of CM024757.1, forward strand.
AATTCCGTGGCCATAATATGTATATGTTTGTTCGGCACAACGTGGGACTTCGGTTCATTTGACTAATGCCTGTACAATAGGGGCCCTGTCTGGTCCTTGGGAGGAGCGCCCCAACGTACTTATTAACCGTGGGAGTATGGACTTATGGTGCTTGGCATAGCACAAACAAATATGCAAGATTTGTGTGAATGTGCCTTCGTTTGATATGATATGATAAGTTTGATACGATACGTCTGATCACGTGAATATGTGATATCTGTGTGAATATGACCAATTCCTTTTGATATGATTCAAATCTTGAATTACCTGTCCATTGCATATGAAATTCAGTATTCCATTTGATATGATATTCGTTCTATTCAGCTATTGGACCTGTTAGTATTGCATGCATTGTCATCATGTTCATGTGCATATCTACCTATTTAAAATGTTAATCATGTATATTAGTGCCCGCACATTGAGATGTAAATCCTACTGAGCTAGTTCACTCACCCCTATCATCTTGTCATTTTCAGGTAGTGATGAGGAACCAGAGGAGTCCGATGGGGCAGGGCAAGAGTGATGAGCACCCGCCATACGAGGAGTTGACAGTTTAGGAATAGATATTTGAGTAGTCTATATAATAGTGAATATTTTTCATGAAGTTTGTATTTGAATAAGGGACTCTGTGCTACTCAACTGTGAAACATCTATTTGTATCATTCACGCATCCCGGTATTTATTACACTGCTAAATATCGGGGCGTGACATTAGAAGTCCCATTGGGTGAAGGAATTCCACCTTCCATATTTTGGTGATTTCTCACCCCAATAGTGTGTGTGAGGCTTTAGGAAACCTCCCACCATGGTTAGCCATGAAATTGGGTTGCCAAGAAAGCCTAATTGCCTTGGGATTTGCCCTAATTACCTCATTCTATTTTCAGCTCAATTAGGGTTGCGAATTTCTATGTATTTTTCTTGCTTCATTTTATTCTTGGGCCAAAAGTGATCCATTGGCCCAATTCTGATAATGGGTCATCAATATATGATGTTGGAAGTCTCTCCAACATATTTATTTAATTTATGATCGAGTTATATTTCTGGGTTAACGGTTTTCCGACTTAGTTTCCTAATTTGAATAATTAGTCACGTTGTGACGTATGCTTGGCCAATCAGATTTTTTGTTGCACGAATTTCTTTATGGAATATTTAAGGATAATGTTTGGGGTTGATTTATAATTTTTACGGAATTTTCCGATGTGTTCTTGCACATACGATAATGGTACGTATGTTTTAAACATTCAAATATTATGGAATTTATTTATTTGCATTTATTTAAAATTTTAAATTACTAAATTTTTCGGGGTGCTACAGATAGTGAGATTGCACGGAGTGACATCATCTATTGTCTCGGATCGAGATCCGAGATTCACCTCTCACTTCTGGAAGGGATTGCAAGCTGCCCTTGGTACTAAGCTCAACTTTAGTACTGCTTTTCACCCACAAACTGATAGGCAGACTGAGAGAACCAACCAAATTGTTGAAGACATGTTGAGAGCATGCACCATAGACTTCCAAGGTTATTGGAATGAGCACCTATCCCTAATTGAGTTCGCGTATAACAACAGTTACTAGGCGAGTATTAAGATGGCATTGTTCGAAGCACTATATGGCAGAAACTGTAGATCTTTTGCATACTGGAATGAGGTTGGAGAATAGCAATGACTAGGCCCAGACATGGTGCAAAATACAACAAGGGACATTCAGGTAATTAGAGACCGACTTAAGATTGCTCAGTCCAGAGAGAAGAGCTATGCTGACAAGAGAATGTGAGATTTAGAATTTCAAGTTGGCGATCATGTACTCTTAAATGTGTCACCTACTCGTGGCATCCAAAGATTTGGTGTTAAAGGGAAGCTCAGTCCTAGATTCATCGGCCTTTTTGAAGTACTCGAAAGGGTTGGCGAGGTTGCATATCGGCTGGCATTGCCACCGAATTTGGCAAGTGTACACAATGTGTTTTATGTCTCCATGCTTAAGAAATATGTATATGATCCTACGCATATCATTTGCCATGAGAAGTTGGTGCTAAACAAGGACATGGCATATGAAGAGAAGCCAGTCAAGATACTGGAACGGAAGGTGCAACAACTCAGGAACCGTCCCATCCATGTGGTTAAAGTCCTATGGAATAACCGTGGAGTGGAAGAAGCCACATGGGAACCGGAAGGAATCATCAGACGGAACTACCCCGATCTTTTAGGTAAGACATTCTCTCCATTATGATCATATGAATTTGTGGACCAAATTCTTTTAAGAGGGGGAGGATGTAGCAACCTGAATTTTTCAAAAAAAATAATAATAATATAAAATAATAATATATAATAAAAAATAATAAATATATAAAGCAATCGGAAAATCAAAGGAAAAAAAATTAAATAGAACCCATTAAAATGAAAAAGAAGTGATGGGCTTTATTAAATGGATCACATAAAAGTTATTGGGCCAAAATAGGGATTTTTAAAGAAGAATAATAGGAAAATACCCTAAATTTGTAACTTAAATAATACCTAAATAGAAAAGGGGTATTAAAGTATTAAAATAAGTAATTTAGGTTGGAATTGGATTCCAAACTCTACCCTAATTAGTTGGCAACAAATTTGGATCCCAACCTAACTCAAATAGGAGGTGGAAAGCTTGGAAGGAGGAGAGAAATTAGGAATCTCGGAATTAAATAGAAATTGGAGTTCTATTAGGAAATAGAAACCCAATAAGCTTAAATACTCTCTGAACCCTCCATGGCTGGCCCTAACACGTTGCTAGGGCTTGCTGGACGAGGAGAGGAGGCCAAGGAGAGGAGAAACTCATGGAGAAAGGGATTGCTCAAGCTTCAACCCTCGTTCTTCAAGTTCTAAAATCCTAGGAGATCAAACGAGTCAAAGGTAGGCATTCTCACGAGCAAAACCTAATTAATTACGACTGTAGATTATTCCATCCACCAGGAACAAAACCCCTCTTGTTCCATAATTTTATTCTTGGTTTTTGAAGTTCTACAATCATCATGACCCCGAACCCTCATATAAATTATAGATCTCCATGTATACTCGACACCATGCCATGAAATTTTAACTGGAGATACTGATGGATGTTAGGCGTCGTTTGCCCCTGAAAGCCCTAATTTTCATCCATCCTACTTTGCGAATTAATTCTTTTATCTCTACTGTACACTATACCATGTTCCTCATGAATAAACTTGGCTGAAGTATGCCGAGATCATGTCCACTTTCAAATTCCTATTTACTGGAAGTACTCTTCATGTCTAGATCTGTTTAGAACTGGTTTCATGAATTTTCTTCGTATGTGCAATTAGTTATGAATTTTTGAACAACCTTGTGTTAGAATAAGGAAGGTTCGGACCGCAATCCAAGGTCTGTCCTTTTCCCGCTCGGACTCAAGCGCAGAACCTGAGAACGCGACGGCCCGATAGGTTGCGTTCTCAGGGCTGATCATGACATAGTCACCCATCGCATTCTGAATGCGAAAGGTGTTACCGTCGTGTTCTGGCAGCCTACTCTGACAGACCCGTCCTGTTTCTTGCATGACCCTGTCGCGTTCTGATCAGACTCTGTCGCGACCCTTATAGGGGTACGTCGCGATCTGGGTTTTTTGCATGAAAACCCATGCTTTGTTATGCTCTAACTCTCTATAGTGTTTATATTCCTTGTTAACAGTCATACACGCAGTAAATACACATGTTATAAAATGAATGTATATTGAATGATTTAAAATACATGCACATGACCTCTTTCTATCTATGATTTCTTTTACACATGCACACACTTGAACCATCCAATATGACATAACTTGGCATGAAAACCTCTCATAATACATCTGGTAAATTATTTCAATTATATAATTAAATTGCCCTATTTTAAATGGACGTGTCTTCGTTTGTCGCAATGCTTTGGGAATACCGTTACCAACGCTCCACTGTTCTAGAATTCCTCTAGAACGTCGGACGCTTGTTTCTATATACACACTTTCTCTTGACTTGGACGAACTCTCCGTCAGATATTCCTTCTGTCGGACTAGTGAATCCTTGTTCAAGGCCTTCGTAAGACTCCTTTGTCCATGGATTCCCACATGGTCGACGAGCTGGTTGTACCCTAACGCCTATGATACCCTTTAGAGATCAGTAAGATCCAAACGGCTTTAGATTGCTCTCGCTCTTATCTTGAATCACGCCGGACCTCTGGACCTGTGCATAACAGGGCCAGTGGAAGGTAGTGAATTCCACCTGACTGCCAACACCAATCGCGCATGTTGTGCAACTGTTACTATTGTCGTTACTCGACGTTTCATGTGCATTGACCTTTAGTTCTCATCTATTACTCTACTCGCTCATCTATTCACACTCTCTCTACTATCTCGTCTATTCATCTAGTACTCTAATCTATTTCTTGGTACTCTCTATTGGCCATTGACTGATTGTCTAAAGATAAACAAATATAACCAATGCCTGGCAATATATAAAGGGCCCAGTCTGGTCCTGGGATGTGCGCCCAAAAGTGCTATTTGCCCGCGGGAGTTAAATGACTAGAGTGTTTGGCATTACACTCGAGTGCTATCTATCTCGACTATCTAATTGACAATCAAAAGTGCTATATTCTCTCATTGTCCATTGACAACAAAGTGCTATACTATACACGTTGTGCTATTGCTATACTTTGTGCTATTTGTGCTATGACCATCCTGCTATTTGTGCTATACTCGATGCTTGTACTATACTTGGAAACTTGTGCTATTTCAATCACATGCTATCTCTTACATTACTTGACTCTCTCGCTCTATCTTTAGTCACTCTGCCTTTTTAATACATTACTCATTTAAAGCATGCTTGATCCTAAGATTTAAGTCCTATTGGACGTTATCGCTCACCCTGCGTTATTGGTTATGTGTTCTCAAGTGAGACCAAGGAAGATGCTTACACTCAAGAGGACAGGAATGACCAAGAGTGAAGTCAAGAGTACCTAGCATCTTAGTATTATGTTAGAGTTGAAGTTTACTCTTTTTCTTTGTTCAATGTAATTGGGCCCTATAGAATGGCTCTGATATTAGTGGTTGTAACTAGACATTTGAAAAGTTATTAATGAGATGTATTTGCTTTAATATTTATCCTTGTCCAATGGTTTGATGTCTAGTACTCGCTCTGTACCCGTTTACTTGCAACTACCTCACGTTCTGATATTCCGCGTCGGGGCGTGACACCCACAATAGAAAAAGGAAGAGATCAACAAAATGGTAAGAACTTTCTTTTTTGGTTATTAACAAAAAGGAGGGGAATGTTTCACCTCTGAATTTTATGTTCAGTGATTATATTGAGTATTTTATTTCAGTAAAATTCTCATGAGTTTTGTCATCACCAAAAATGGGGAGATTGTTGAACCTCTCTAATATTTATCCTTATGTTTTGGTGACAACTAAAACTCATGAATGATAACTAAAACTTATGAATATATTTAATAATATTTTTTCAAGGTATTTATGTATAAGAAATTAGATAATTTCTATCGCCTTAAAAAGTTTTGCACTAAAAGTCCATATCGATTACAGTTCAATATGTATCGATTAAAGACTATAGTGCTATATTAATTACTGAAGAATGTTTCTACCGATTAGAGAACAAAAAAGAAGTTTCTATCAATTATAGAAGAAATCTTATATCGATTGAAGGACAAAGTGTTCTATCGATTGGAAAACAAAGCTCCTATCAATTGACGTTTAAGTGTTCTTCCTATTGAAGAACAAAACTTTCTATCGATTGATGTTTAAGTGTTCTTCCAATTGGAGAAATTTTTTTTCTATCGATTAGAGAACAAAGTTTCTATCGATTGACGTTCAAGTGTTCTTCCAATTAGAGAACAAAATCATCTATCGATTGGAGAACAGTGTTATACCTATTACTGAAGAAACTTTCTACCGATTAGCGAAGAAAAGTTTCATTTTGATTATAGAAGAAACACATGTTCCGATTAGTGATATATTACATCGATTACTGAACATTCTTCTTCTGATTACTTAACATCATCTCGATTACTCTTATATTGTTTCGATTGGAGAACAAGTGTTATACCGATTACTGAAGAAACTTTCTATCGATTAGAGAAGAAAAGTTTCATACCGATTATTGAAGAAGCAGTGTTTCGATTATAGAAGAAATGATTGTTCTGATTAGTGAACAAATTTTATATCGATTGGTGAACACTTGTCTTTTCCGCTTGGTATTAGAATTATTCCGATTACTGAACAAAGGTTCAGTAACGTACCGATTGGTGTTATCGGTATTCTGATTATTGAAGAAAGATTTAGTAACATTCCGATTGGTGTTATAGGTGTTCCGATTACTGAACAAAAGTTTAGTAGTATTCCGATTGGTGCTATGAATGTTCTGATTACTGAATAAAGGTTTTATATTATTCTGATTAGTGTTATTCAAATATCGATTACTGAGCACTTACGATATATTTTTATGATTAGTGTTGTTCACATATCGATTATTGAATACAAGTCATACATTGTACTGATTACTAAATACATGCCTTATATCATTTCCATTAGTGAACAGATTGGCTTAACAACATTGGATGCACCGATTACTGAACATATCTTTCAATTGCTTCTGATATCTAGTCTCTTGGCACGCAATGAAATTTCAAATGTCCTTCTTTCCTACTATACAGAAAGGCAACTACCTAACATAGAAGCCTATCAGTAGGAAATGTAGAAGAGGTATGAGCTGACTGACACATGATCCTTTCCTCTAACTGTCCTCTTCTAGCATTAAAAGTCTATAGGACAACACTCACGCAAGACCTATGTGAGACCTACCAAGAGAAACTCTGGAAATACAGTCAACCCAAAAGACTGTTGCCTAGCTAGCAAGCCCAGAGGGGGGGTGAATGGGATTCTAAAAATTCTTTTAGATTGAAACCTGTCAATAAAAATGCTAAACACAAAAACACTACGATTAATAGTTAGTGTTAGTGATAATGAAGACAAAAAAGCAAGCACACAAACACAGGAGGATTTTATCCTGGTTCGGACCTCCTATCCCAAGGAATCCTACGTCCAGTCGCCAAGCAACAACTTGAGATTTCACTAACTAAGGGTACTGTCCCCCTTAAGGACCCTTACACATCCAGCTGTAGCTGGCCTTCTCTTATAACCCAGAAGAGGTACAACTTACCACCTGATACAACAGGTCTTCCTTCCTCAATGAAGGAAAAAATAACCACCTGTTTCGAACAGGTCTTCTCTTCACAGTCCGAAGAGGAACACACAAAAACAATGTGTTTAAAGGCGAAAGGCCCCTAGACCAAGCTTACAACAGAATGCTTGATCTGAGGCAAAGTCTGAGAGAGAAAGATTTGAACTAGAAAAATCTCTCAAAACAACAAGCTCTCAAAAATGTCTAAACCATGAAAGGCTGTGAGCTAAGAGCTAAAGAAAAGATGGAGTGAATCAAGAGCTCTTCTTTCTGATGCTCGCAAGTTGTAGATGATTCTCAGTGAAGCACTATCGCACCAAAAGTCCTTCTTCATAGAGTCTTCAGTCTTCTATATATCTTCTCTTGAAAAATATAGCCGTTGAAGTGGCCGTTGTCTCTATGTTAGATGCACGTTAGACTGCCTGGTCCATGGTGTGGAACAGGTAAGCTTTCAGTCAAACATGCTTTACGAGCTATGCACGCAAAGAGAAGATTCATCTAGATATCCTTCAGCTTCTAGTTGTCCAACGTTGTAGGATGTGGTACTGGCAAAGACCTGCACATAATAAATGTCAAACCATAGATAGCTAGACTGTGACGGAACGCCTCGCTCTAGCCCGTTAAACCATTAACGAACTAGATCCGCGTCCGTCTCCCACGAACTGGCCGTAGCCTCGCAAGGGATACCAAACACATGTCCGTGAAAAATAGAAAGGAATACACTTGAACACATATATGATTCATCATTTCATATATAATATACAAGATTTACATAGCCAAACTTCAACAAAAGTACAAGAAAGTACAAGAGCCTGGGGCATACCCCGAGGTAACTAGTACAACTGAAGAAAGTAACTACACTGCTGGAGGCGCTGGCCCAACACTGCTGCGATGCGGCCCCGAACTGGTAGACGGTAACGAAACGTCCTCCTCGCCCTCACCTGTGGGGGGTAGGGGTGAACCTCTCTAGTCACTGGCTCAGTAGGGAACTCCCCCAACACCGAGCAAACCATAACACAAGTACGGAAGCAGTAAACTGCGCTAGCAATTTATAGAACAACTAAGCAGGATATTAAAGCTGTAAATATACTCACCATTTGCCGACTACGTAAAGCAACTGTAATAAATAAACGGAAAACCTAAACAGGTGTACGAGCTACAGTAGAGACCGCCACACACAAGCCACGTGAACTGGTTCGCGACACCAGTGACTGACTCGGACAAACTAACACAGGTCTACCTCTTAGTCTTGCAGCCACGGACGAAAGGTCCAGCTGCCGCTCCGTGTGGAAAAGTCAAACAACTGTGCAGTCCAACTAAACACCACTCCTGCGGACACTCAACCGCAGGCCCATGCCTGGAACTTCTAGGGTCTCTGGCCGAAGCACTCTAGAGTGAGGCACTGGAAAGGACTAGTCGGGGACCAGTGTCGACTACCGGTGTCCGTACTCCCAACTAAGAGCGCGCTACAAGTGACTAAAAAAAAAACTCAAGAGTCACTGTCCCACTGTCGTCATTCCCTCAGCCGGACGTACAACTCAAACAAAGAGTGAGGGTGTCCAGGACAGACGACACAAACCTCGATGGTACAACACAAGTACCAGGACAAAGCCCCGAGCTAACAGCCTGGCTCATAGAGAACCTGGGGCACCCAACTAAAGAGGTAACCACGGTAGGCGTCGTACTACTCGCCACGCACACAAAACCACGTGCACGTCACACACAAACCACGTGAAACATCACGTAAACATCTCGTAACAATGATTCACTACATGTGAACCTAACAGTGCTCGCATGAACATCACGCAGCCACAAATATGACTAGCTAACTACATACTCTGTATGCTAGTCTCAGAAATCACGTGCACTCAGTGCACCACAAGTGCCAATGCACCGCTCAATATCAATAAACACATAAAACCACAATAATCAGATAATCACATCACGTAAGCCATGCACACACAGCCCTCGACTGTGGTCGCGACAGGCCCTTGAGTCGCCTTCAGAAGGCGTCAGCCCGACATGTCACCTTGAAAATATGAATGCGACGAGTAGACCCGTCGCCTTCTTGATTGCGACAGCACCCCTGCCGCCTTCGCAGGGGAGAAACCCTAACCGGGTTCTCTCCTTCCAAACACCCCAAAACTCATACAAACCACCCTTAATTCGTCATTTACATGCTTTAATGAAAACCTAGGCATGGTATCTAGCATGATTAAAGCATTAAAGTGATTAATCCTACGATTCCCTCGATTATTGCCCCGGAACGGGGAGAATTCACCTACCTTTGCGAAGAACGCGCGGTATAATACTTCCCCGGCGATCCTCACGCTCCATACGAGCTCCTTACAGCGAAACCTCGCCAAAAACCAAGCTCTCCACCCGAAATCGCCCGAGAAACCTTCAACAGCTCCTCCCCCGGCCGAGCAGAACTCACTGCAGTTCTATCCGGCTGGGGTTTCTTAAAAACACCCAGCGGTTCGGAACGCGACATATCGTCGCGTCGCGACCTGATCGCGACACCCACGGTTGTCGCCTTCCCGAACTTAAAGCCCCCGCTGCCCGCCACGTGGCGCACAAGCACACGTCCTGCGCCAGAGGCGGCCACATGAACGCGACACACCGCTCTGTCGCGTTCAAGAACGCGACAGCCGCTCCTGTCGCGATGACAGGATGAAAACCGATGGGTGCTACAACCTGCACTAACGGCCCGATAAGGCCCATACACACGCGCGCACACCATTCACAAGCCACATTAGTCAACGTATGACCTCCACAACACTAAACGAAGGATCCATAAGGATCCGAAAGACGCGCGACGTTACATAGACTATCTCTATACTTGTCAGTCAACGTTAGAAACCATGCAGTAAGAATGTACACCAAAATGGAAATGCTATTCTGTCACCTGATAAAGTATTTGCTATTGTATCATGGGTGTAGAAAGCATTTAGATATACGACATGCAGATGATGTGTACAGTCACAATAAATGCAGGATACAAAGATATTCGCGGTAAGAGTTCAAACTCCTTGATATTTGAAAATATATTTGAATATCATGAGAATAATAGATGTATTCATGAAGTCGATTGTAGACACCCGGTTCTGACTTATAAGTTGAACTATATTTCTTGTTATCTTAGTGAGCCCCAAGTTGGTCACTCACCTTGAGCCCATCATTAGCCTTACTTTGAGCCCATTAACAGCCCAATTTCCATGAAAATCCCGTCCATTATCTTTTAAAGAGTCCATGAGCCCTCGTGATCATTATCCTCCTATGTGATTGGCCAATAATTCAAGAATAATCGATTTTCTTTAACGCGACGGGTCGTAGCCCCGCGTTACTGCTATCGCGACCCCTTTGGCCGCCGCGACAGCCCATGCATATCCATTGTAAAGCCCTTGATTTTTCATCTTTGGGTGATTTCTTATGTATGTATAAATGTATGCCATCGATGTATAAACTTTATTGTGCATAATACTTACTTGTTTACATTGTTGAATAGGTATTATTTTAATGTGTGCATTGTAGATTTTATATATATATATATATATATATATATATATATATGTGTGTGTGTGTGTGTGTGTGTGTGTGTGTGTGGTGTACATATAATTTCTGCAGTTTTAAGTTCTGTTCTGGCGGCTAGTTGGCGTCAACATCAGTTGACGTTGACCATAAATCAGCGGCCACATCGATGGACGCCTACTCAGAATTGACGGCTATTGATGTTGACGTTTATCTCCCAGATCTGTTGCGATTTCAGATCCGGAAACACCTCCGGAAATGTTGCCCTTGATTTAGGAAACCATTCCCCAACGGTAACCCAACCTTACCCAACTTTGTCTCCGACCCTAGCCCTATAAAACACCCCATCTCCGGCCAGATCTAACCCTTTTGACTCTTTGTCAAAAAAACCCTAACATTTTATGTGCGAATCCGAACTTTGGAACTCCTTGATCCGGCGATTTGAGGCTTCATCCGACGTTCTACAATGACTGGAGAGGGCTCTGAACATCCGGGAACGACTTCCCCACACTGGTGTGCAGCAGAAATCAACACAGAACTCGGACCAAGGGAGTTTTGAGGACTCTTTGGCTTTGGTCGAGGAGGGCTTCTCCAGCTTAAATGTTTGCTTGTGGATTTTCCAAGAGGCAAGTACCCCATCCACATCATTCCTACATGTGTCTAGTTAGTCCTAGGAATTTTTCGGATATTATTTCGAGTCCTGGAACCCCAATTTCACCAAGTTTCATACGTTCAGTCTATGTTTTGCACAGACATGAACTTAACGGCAGGATCCCTTGTCGTTAAAATCCTGAGTTGGCGGCACACTATGTTTCCGTTAACATGAGTAAACGGCCATACCCTTGCCGTTGAGTTCTTCAGGCAAGAACAGTGGACTGTCTGTCTTTATAAGCCATTTTTTTGGGATTTCTGTGTATGAGGATATATGGTAAATTTTATATGTTATGAAATATGTGTAGTGGAGCATGTTGTATAATTTCTGTGAAATTTCGTTCAAGTGTATTATTTATTAAAATTTTTGAAATACATGTTAAACAGGTTCTGAATATTGTAAATTACTGTATACGTTATCCTTGTGGGATTTAAGTGACAGAAATTTTTTGTGGTGCTTAAATTGATGTCAGAGCATGTTGTTAAAATTTGGAAATTTTCTGATGACTGTGCAAATTTTTAGATTTTCTAAACTGAAAAATAGTGAGCATGCTTAATTAGTGAAGAAATTCTATTAAATGATATCGAACCAGTTAAATCTCTAGAATTTGGCACATGATTAGAACTGTCAGTATACATGTATATAATGAACTGTGAATCCGAATAATGAAAATCCATGTTAGTTTGGTTATTTTAGTCTTATGTGATTCCACTGATAGAATTTTCATAATTAGTGTGAAATTTATAAAAATGTGAAAATTTATATGCATGATGGATAACCTGTAATCGGTGTTTGGTTAAAATTTTGTACTAAAATAATGACAGTAGCTATATATGTAGATTTTGTGTGCAATATTGATAAATAAATGCACGTTAATATGATTAGTATTAAAATCTGCTAATTTCAACACGATTAGACTTGTTTGAATCTGTTAATACTGAGAACAGTAGTACCATGTTAGTTAACACTGAAGTATGTAAATGTGTGAGCATGTATTGGATTTGTTAAAATTGTGCATTAAGTGTGTGTTAAAATTTAGACAAATGTGTAAATGTGCCAATGGGTGACACTGCTACCTTAGAGGGCTGTGGAACTGTACTGTGGTAAAGTCCCCACGGGAAGGTTCATAGTGTGTGATGTCCCACGGGCATTGGGATTAAATCCTGGAGGCGAACAAATATCACTGGTTAGGGTGGAGAGTGCTTCTCCCGGTTCTGCGCAGTAACTAAGATTTATCACTGAAATGCCTAGGTGATAGATATGTGATGTGATTAGTGTGTGTCCTTCTAAAAGGTGGTTTGGGCTATGTGTCACGACATTTAATAAATGTGAACTTGTGTTTAAGTGAAAGTGAATGTGTAAATGGTGAAATTATGTAAGTGATCAGGTGTTAATATGAATTCTTGTGACAGCATGTAAATTGATAATTTCTTAAATGATTATAGAATCCATGATAAAATTGTCTCTTATTTATGTGTACAAACTCCATGTTTAAATTGACTAATGTTTAACTTGTAAGTGTGTGTGTGAATGTGGTTAAATGAGCTTAGTTTAATATATGGAAAAGTGTGTAGAAAGCATGTGATAGGCTTTAAGTTTTTGAAAATTTTGTATAAGACAATTCCCATGTATAACATATGTAGACATCATGTTTAGGATTTTTACTCGAATTAATTGTTAAATCTATGTTTATATGATATTGTGTAGTATGAAAATGTGAAAGTTATGATGCATGCAAGTTTAGTGTGTTTGGTGCTACTTGTGGAGTTCATTTGAACTCACTCTTGCTTCGGCGTACAGGTGCAGAGATTTCTACTTCTTCCGAGGAGATCGTTAGGAGTGACTCGGAGCGGGAGTAGGAGACCTTGTTTTGGACTTGGCATTGAACTTTTATTTTTCATAAGTATGTAATAAGAGTAGACTTGCTCTATCTTTGGGATTTGTGTACTTATTTAGTGGAAAGTTGTGGACAATGTATTTATTTCATTACTCAGTTATGAAAAGTTTAGATTTCTTTTCTTCTTATATGGACTGTGAATAGAATGTGGATCATGGAATAAGAAGTTACACTTGGTTATTTCTTTTCCGCTGCTATGTGAATGTATTTATGTATATTTCAGCCTATCGTATAAATGTTGGGTAAATGTCCCACTGTAGCGGCGTTCATTATATCGATGTGGGTTGGTATAACCGTACCGGTATAAGGAGGGTCGTTACATCCATGCACGTGACCTCATTGTCGCGATCATGCTTGTCGCGCCCCTACGATGCGTCGCGACTTCAGCTGCATGAGCTGGCCTCCGCAACCACCTCCTATTTATCTCCTTAAGGCTTTATCTCTATCCATTTGAACCTCCCAACCTCCATGGCCGTGGTTTGGGGCTAAGGGTCTCCTTGGGAGTCTCCCTATGACTCCACCCACGAGTTTTAATGAGATTTATCCTCTTATATGGGTATTTATCACCTAATAATGGGATTTTCTCTCTCCTTTTCTATATAAGCAAGCCCATTTTCTTCAGAGAAGGGAGGACCCCGAATTGCATCTCGAAGGGCTGCCAAAATTTTATGTGAGCTGGACTTAGCTCGAAATCAACCCTTCCCCTCTCATTTCCACACATTTTTCACACCAAGCCATGACGATTTCTTCATCAATGGAGCTTGGTGAGTGAAGAGGGCAACCCCATCACCTTTCCTCAGCATCTGGAGCATCAGAGGATGTCCACCACACCAGGGAGTCGCCCCATACGGAGCTCCTTCTTTCCTCTTCCTTCTTCCTCTTCATCTCATGCATTTTTCCTATTTTTTCTTAGATAGGACTCATTTCCCTTTTCTTCCCAAGTTTTTCATACACCCAAGGGTTTAAAACCACCCCCAAGTCTGTTCCTACCATGCTTCATCTCTTCTTTTCATTTTTGGATGGATATTATGCTTAATATGTTCTAACAATGTTCTTTTCCTTATTTTCATTGTTTTGGCAGACACTCAAACTACTTCTCACAGGGAGCTCTTGTCCTCTAGCCGACCGGAGGGCAAGAAGAAGGTCCTTCCACACTTCTCCCGCACTGCAGAGAACGCGACCGAGGAAGGTGACGCGACAACGAGAACGCACCCCTATAGGGCGTCGCGACACAAGCTTCATCGCGACGGGGTATCCCGTCGTGACCTCAGGTCAGTGTGATGTTCTCTCTCCTTTTCCTAGATTAGTTAGCCCATGTTATTTCTATTCTTAGGCAACTATCTAGGTGGAGATCACATCCTTTTTTCATGTTTTTATATTGAGCATATATTTGCGTGTATTTGGGGGCGCACAATCCCCGTGATTACACCTTTTGGCGATCACGGTGGGACCTTCAGTGCCACCCTTGTGAGTCTAGTCTGATTACTTGCCATGTTTCCTTGTTTAGATATCTTTTTAGAGCCCTGTTAGGTTGTTGTTGTTTTGTTTTCTGCGTTTCTATTCTCTATTCGATTCGCGACGTATCGTAGGGACGCGATAAGATTGCGTCGTTAGAAGAGGACGTGACAGTAGGTCAGTACCTCTCATCTTCTGTCTGCCTTATTCTGCTCATATGAGTTCTTGTATGCCTGTTCCATGCCTCTTTGCCATGCGTTCTCGTGTTTTTGGGTGTTAGAATCCTGCTAGGGTTCGGGTTTTTCCTCTTCCTTTTATTGTAAGTTTTTGGGCTCTGTCGCAGTAGATCTTGAGGACGCGACCAGGTCGCGCCGTGGAGGAATGTCGTGTCTACAGGTATGCATTGTTTGTTATTGTTTTAATCCATGTATCGGTTTCTGAGTGATTCATGAACTCTACTAGGTTAATCTGGTAACTTCATGCTTATATCATGCGCTAGGTTAGTCTGTGTGCTTTGTATTTGTGACTGACTGCTGTTCTCGGGACTCTGTTGGTATCGCGGCAGGCCGCCCTGTCGCGATAGGGTCGCGGTGTACCCGGCCGCCGCGACTCTGCCCGAGACCTGTTGGTCATCCTGTTTGGTCATTAGTTACCTTGCATACATCTTGGGCACTTAGGCCCATGCATACACTGTTAATCCCACTGTTTAGGTTACTTTCCTTGGATGAGTGGGTCCTCTCACCTGCGAGCACTCGTAGGCTGACCAGGGCCGCCTTCTGAGGGCCTCCGTAAGTCCTCGTGATAGTACGCACGTTGCGGTTCACCGAGCCGGTTGTACCCGTCGCCCCATACTTTGAGCCACCCCCGTGCGTGAGTTGTGAGTCTCCCCTAGTTGCACTGGAGGACTTGAGTTCACACCTATTAGGGTCCCACTTGACCGAGTGGCTTTCTATTAATTAATTCATTTAAAAGTCAAGTGCAAACCTCAAAATTTGGACCGTAATCATGATAGCTTTAGTGCTCCTTCTTATCTCACAGTCCCTTCATGTTGTGTTAAAGTCTAGGTTTGGTTGGTCTGTGTCATCTCCCCTAAATTGCCTAGGGGCGGTGCATGCGTCATTGTCTAGGTAGATCGAGTCAGTCCCCTCCAGCCATTGAATTATATTACAATCCTTTGTTCGACATGGACCAATTCCGAGTCCTTGCCGATGATGTCTTGCCCATCGGACTCCTTGAGGATGTGGCCCAAACCTCTGCGGTCGTCCTCTCCGGGCACGTCCAGCCCCCTCGTGTCATTGGAAATCAATCCCGCCCTCCTTCTCCTCCAGGGGTAGATGACCCCCATTCTCAATTTAGTCAGCTTCTTCCTCATCTTAGTCCGGACCAAGTCCGTGAGTTTCTGGCCGCTGCCAAAGGCAAGCGACCCTTGTCTCCACCTACTCACAATTCAGCCCAACAGACGACCTCCTCTACCCCTGTTATTTCAGCACTATATGCACCTTCCGTTGTGGCAGACCCCACACCCCTCCGTCCTCGCTATTCATTTTTTGGAGCCTAGCTACCTTCCAGCATGGGAGTTTCGGCCCAAGTCTCCTCCAATGTCCTCTTTCTATCAGGTCGAACCTTCTCACCTTCCCCGCAAGAGGTCCTATTCGTTGGAGCAATCTCGCTCCCTCATTCCTTCTCACCATGCCACGACCCCCTCCGATTTCCTTGCGGAGTGGGCGACCATGAAAAGGGAGCTCCACGACCTCAGGAGACAAATAAACCCTCGGAAGGTCGCTGACATCCCCCTCCCATCCTTCTAGCATCTCCGAGTTCCACCTCAGTCGGAACTCCCTGTCTATCGGCAGTACTCTGGGGTAGGGGACCCTTACGTACACCTGAAGGATTTTGTATATGAGTCTGCACCGCACAAGTATGACCGCCATCTCATGGCATACTTGTTCAGGAAGTCGTTGGATGGTCCGGTCCTCGAATGGTTTTATTCTTTACCCCCTGAGGAAGCCAAAGATTTCCAAATTGTCCAAGAAAGGTTCCTACAGCAATTCCAAGATCGGGTTGGACTCGAATATTCATTTGTTGATCTAGTGGCCGAAAAGATGAAGGCCGATGAGGAATTTTCAGCCTACGCCGACAGATGGCGTTCCCTTGCTGCTAAGGTCCGCTGCCCAATACCCGAGGAGGAAAAGGTCAAGTTGCTGATCTCCAATGCCACTCCCACCTATCGGGCCATCCTAGCCATGAATGATATTACCACCATGCACCAGTTGTATAGTTGAGCTCGCTTCATCCAGACACAGCTTAAGGACTCACCTATCCATTCTATGTTTGAGACCCCCAAACCTCATTACCCTAAGAAGCCTCAAGGCCCAGTCACTGAAGGTGTCCAAACAAATGAGCAAGTAGGTGCGGTGAACAACCCTCAAGGCCCGGCAAGTAGGTCCCCCTACACTCAGCAGCCCCAACAACCGTGGAACAATAATAGACAGCCTCCTCCTTAGGGCCAAAATCCTCCACAAGATCAGTGCCAATACAACCAAGTCCCTCCCCCGCAGAATGGTTTTGCTCCTAGAAAACCCAATGGGCCTAAAAGAGCTCAGTACCCTCCTTTGCTAGAGACCCTAGCTGATATTTTTGCAGCCCTCATGTCCTTAAATGCCCTTAGACTTCCTCCTGAGAAGCCGAACTGGAATATGGCAGTGGACCAGACGAAGTACTGTGTGTACCATCGCCATCCAGGCCATAATGTGTCAGACTATTTCCAATTCTGGGATATTATATATGATCTTCATGAACAAAATCAGATCGATTGGGCAGAGATGAAAAGACTGATCCAGACACTGAGGGACCAGCAGGGTCAAAGACACCAGCAACAACAGCAAAGGCGAAAGCAGCCACAATAACAACAACAATTCCAGCAACAGCAGCAACAATTCCAGCAGCCTTTCCAGCAATAATTCCAACAACAACAGCAACCCCAACAACCGGAAAATGACCTTGGCATAATTCGTAATCCCATGCCTCAACATCAGCCCGCTCCGAACCACCAACCTGCTCCACCACCTCCTCCTGCCCAAGTTAATCCAGTCATACACCACCCACAACCAGAAGCCGCATGGATCTTCGATGATGAACATGAAGTGGGCCAATTCTTGGCCATTTCCCATACCACCCCTATTTCCGCTACATCTATATCCACCACACCCACCATTGCCACCATTACCTCGCCGCTCTACAGCTCCTCCGTCATACAACTCGTTGTCCCTTCGCCTATCAGCATCCCGTTCTCCCCTACGCCAGCACCATTATTGCCCAACCCTTCCATCCTTGACACCACTCCTCCTCCACTCCACCATAACCTTGCCTTGCGAAGCGGGCGTATGTTTCACCGGATGTACCCAAATGCATCCGAGTCTATGCCGGGTCAGCAAACCCAACCCTCCAACAGTCAGCAGCAGCAACAGGATGCCGAGGAGTTAGATCCGGTTCTGAGAACTCAGTATGACATCTTGAAGCACTTGGACCAAACTCCAAAAAAAAACTCCATCCTTGAGTTAATCAAGAGGTCACACACCCACCAAGATGCCCTGAGAGCATTCTTGCAAAGGGTCATGGTATGTTAAGACATGAACCCTGACAACCTGCCTTCCGTGCTCTCTATTGTGAATAAAGGACCGAAAATTACCTTTTCAGATGGTGAGTTAGCCCCTCATGAGGCTAGAAGAATGCCCTTGTGTGTAACCCTTACCATAAACAAAGTGGCCATTGATGCAGCATTGGTCGATACATGGGCCTCTGTTAATGTATGTTCGCTGAGCATCTTGGGAGCTTGTAACATCTCGGAGCACCGCTTGCAGCCCACTTGTAACGGCCCTGGATATCTATACCCAATAAGGGTCCATATCCAGATTCGTCTCCCGCGAACGGACCGAAGTCTCGCAAGGGATAGCTCGTACAAGTGTCCAGGAAGAATATAAAAGACAAACCACAACAGTAAGAGACACAAGAAAGGATATGTGCTCATATCTGCATATACAATTTACAACTGTCCCATTACATTATTACATATCCAAATTAAGAAGAGTACAACTACCTGGGGCATACCCCGAGGGAGCACAAGCTCGCACAACTCTACTAACACTACTGCTGGTGGTACAAGTCTGTCACAACACCTCCTCAAGCCACACCAACGGTAAACCCTGAAAAGAACTATAAGGGAGTGAGCCTCAACAAGTCACTGGCTCAGTAGGGAACCACTCAAAACCACAAACAACGCAAGAGAACCTCAACCCCAACGGGTCTCACTGGCAACACCAGAAGTCAAACCATATCATACTCACAACAAGGCATACTTAACAATTACTAAACATAATTAACTCAGTTACAGAAAATCTCGGAAAGACAAAGAGACAACATCACCATTAACCCACTCAATAACTATAAAGCCTAGGCCACAAGCCTCACAGACACACCACCTCAACAACTGGTCGCCTAAGCTGTAAGCCACACAGGCAAAGCATTGCCTAAGCTACTAGCTTCACTGGCAAGCCTTCAACACAAGGGTAACAGGATTGCTAACCAAAAGCCAATCCTCTATACTCTTAAATCACGATGTATCGAATATCATACTTAAGAAGCAGGACTGGCTACCACGATGCCAATCCATCGCACACTAAATCATATTCTAAACTTACCCAAGAAAGGGTAAAACACAACAAGTGGAAGGTCTCACCGCATGACCTCCACCTCACCACCTGAAAATGGCTAGTACTCAGCGTACTACAAGAAACCAGTACCCACAAGGAGTACAGGTACCTACCACCACGAGGTACCACCACGGAAACCAATCACTAAACTAGTGCCAACACAAGGCACCTCATTACGGCAAATCCATAACACAACTGTGCCACCACTATGGCACACCACAACCAGTCAAACCACAACTGGTGAGTCACCTCTCACCAACCACAACAACAACCGTGCCAACACCATGGCACACCTCAACGCGTAAAACCACAACCCGAAAGCCACTCACAAGTCACAACCATTGGCAAAGCATGAGTCGGAAAGCACGACGCCACCACACGGGACATACTACTGGTTCATGATGCCAGTATCCAACCCGGACAACACAACACAAGAACTACCTCTCAGTCTCGCAGTCACGGATGAAAGGTCCAACTGCAGCTCCACAACACAAGTAAAGCCAAAGAACTGTGGAGACCAACCAAACCACCACAACCTACAGGTCACACACCCTGCAGGCCCATGCCTGACACCTTTAGAGACTCTGGCCCGAGCTCTCTAAAGTGAGGCACTGGTAAACAGGACTAGCTGGGGACCAGTACGTCTACTGGTGTCCGTAACCTCCAGCTACGAGCGCGCTACAAGTGACTAAACACAAACTCTCACAAGTCACTGTCCCACTGCCGTCTTTCCCTCGCCGGACGACAACTCTCCCCAAGAGTGAGGGTGTCTAGGAAGACGACAAGACCTCAACGGTACCACTGCACCGGGACAAGCCCCGAGCACACTCACGTGCCTGGCTCACACAAAACCTGGGGCTCCCAACTGAAGAGGCATTCCAAAATAGGCGCCGGACCACCAAACTCAGCAATGCACAAACCACGATATATACTTATATATTCTTAACTACAAACCACAATACAAATGTAAGGACTAGCTTGACCTGGTCACTCCATGACTCTCAAGCTATCCTACACAAGCATACACATAGATCCCGATAGTCAACCACAATTGGCTTATCATTGGTCACCATGTGACCTCCAAACCATTCCACACTAACACATATTTGTATCACGACAGTGCAACACAACTTTGCCTGTCATTGGTCACCCTGTGACCTCTACGGCAATACACATTACTCAACACATATATCAATGCAATACTCTTTAAAAGACAACCATAGACTAGGGCTAGGTTCATATCCGACCTTCATTGCCCCGTCACCTCATATTATCTATACCAGCTATACTACAATAATCATAATATCGACCACTAGCCATGCATACACATGCACAACACTCAAACTATATAAACATTACGTAAAAGCATGCTCACTTGTGAGCACCACCCTTAACACGTAAATCACACACAAACGACACACTAACCATGCTCACTAAGCGCTACAAGTGCCAAGGCATCATTAACATTTCCATGCACAATAATTAAACAATAATCGAATAACCAAAACATCAACAACATGCAAAGCAGAACCTTCGGTTGCTATCGCGACAGAGACAACGACCGCATTATGATCGCGACGCTACGATATGGCGCGACAAGAAATCCTATCGCGACGGGTCATCCTACCGTGATCTGGTCGCGACAGCAGAAACCGTCGCCTTCTCAGGATCCGGGAACCATCTCCTGATCATCCATGCGAACCACCCTAAACATGATTTCAACCCGGTTTTCATGCTCATTTCACCTCCTAGACATGGTATCTACTATTTTTAAAGTAGTAAACAAACCAACGAGCAATCCACGCAATCAAACATGGTGGAATCTCCCTACCTTCATGAAGAACGCACAATCCAAGCATGGCGCGGCGTTTCCCCCACTCCTCGCGACGTCCTCACGTCGAGAGCGCGTCGAACACAACGCCGGAACGCCGAATCGCCTGCAGCAGCTCCTCCCCTCCTGGTTGAGCAGAACTTGGGAAAACTCTGTTCGGACGAACCTTTTTAAAAACCACACATCGGTTACTAACGCGACACAGCTAACCGTCGCGACATGATCGCGACAGCTTGAGGCGTCTCCTTACCACTTCAGACGTCAGCAGCTCTGCCCCGTGCACAACACGCGGCGCGCATGCAGGCGTCGACTCCAAACAGCGGCAACCTTAACGCGACCCCCGCTACCGACGCGTTCAGAATGCGGCCTACACCACCGTCGCGTTCACACTCAGTGAACCAACGGGCACTACGGGCCTAACCTTCCGGCCCACTAAGCTCCACACAACGCGCGGAAACCACAACCAAGGCCCAATGACCCCATATTGGCCATGAGCACCACCCCAAAACCAATAAACACAGATCCGAAATACCACTAATCCACGATCCACGAAGATCCAAAAATGCACTACGTTACACCATTCCTACAACGGTGGCGGCCTATGATAACTCTCGGCTAGCCTGACATGGCCTTATTTCTCTACAGGCTGAATTAGGTCCACTTGTCATGACTGTGGACTTTTATGCGCTAGATATCAATCCCACCTACAATGCTATCCTAGGCCGCCCTTGGATCGAAGCATTAGGGGCAGTACCCTCCACAGCTCATCAGTGTTTGAAATTCCCCTTTCAAGGGCGTATAGTCAAAGTCAAAAGTGCAGCAACTACTCATACTGTGGAGGCTATATAGAACATCATGCCGTCATTCTGGCCATCTAATAAGCCTTTCATTTCGGTGCTCGATATAAATTACCCATGGGCTTACACTTTCTCCTCCAAGCATCTGATTGTGTCCCCATCATTGGCAGCCATAAGAAAGCATACGTCAGCAAATACCAAAGGCTGGGATATCATGTTCAGGATTGGCTATCAGACAGGAAAAGGTTTGGGAACCCATCTCCAAGGGCGGACCAAGGCTGTCACTGGCACAAAGAAATTTACAAAGCATGGTCTAGGATACACAGAATGGGCAGTATTCTCATCTGCCTCACAGTCAAGCCCCAGACCTCTTACCTGGACATTATATGACCACTTTGTCAGAGGGCCCATACAACCCGGGTATAACACCATAGTGGAGGAGGCATCTATGTCAGCCTATCAAATCCTAGAAGCTCATCGACCCAGCAAGAAATGGAAGCTAGAGATGGAGACAGTGGATTCAGATATTGAAGACTCAATCCCTGCAGTGAGTTTCTTATTCGGGGAGGACAGCAACATTCCGCCATCAGAAGCACAAGCAGAAGAGCAGGGCCTTGAAGACCTTGTTTCATCAGTGAGTCATCTGTTTGTCGAGGACAGTGTGGCACAGCTGCCAGCAGTGATAGAATCAGCAACAGCAATCACCACCAAGCGATAGTTGCTTGGACTTGGTGAAAATTTTAAAACCATGAACCTCATCAACCCAACAACAGAGTTCTGGCGGGTATTCCCAGCCTTTCAATCATTTTGTGTCTTCCATCTTTGATTATAAATTCACCTCCATCCCTTTTTCCCCTCCCATTATTCTCCAGTTCTCTCCCGACGCTCTCGAGGCGTTAACCTCCTCTGCATCTTCTTTCACCGTCTCTTTTAATGGCTCGGTTCTATCCTTCTCCCGATGCCTTCGCTCTTAGGAGGGTTAATTTCCTTTCTTAATATGTTGCAAAAAAAAAAAAAATGCTTCCCCTCTTCCTCGTTTCCCATCTTTCCCATGCCCTTCTCATCAGGCAGCGATCCCCGCCTTTCTCCTTTCTCTTTCATCGGACGGCAATACCCGCCCTTCTCCTTTCAAACACCAATCTCCCGCTGCAGTTCTCATCCTCGGACGGCGATCCCCATCCCCTCGCCTTTCTGCTCTCGACGGCGATCCCCGTCACCTCTTGATTTTTGTATGGCGATCCCCGTCCCCTCGCCTTCCTACTCTCGACGGCGATCCCCGTCACCTCTTGATTTTCGGACAGCAATCCCCGCCCCACCTCCATCTTGACTCATGACGGCGATCCCCATCATTCCCCACCTTCTACCTTCTGCTATCTGATTCCCTGCTCTTGATGGCGATCCCCGTCACCCCCGCACTTCTCTCTGCTTTGACGGCGATCCCCTTCACCCCCCCTTTTCTTCCTTGGTGGTGATCCCCGCCTTTTCTCCTTCGGCCCAAGCTGCGGTCTTCGCCCACTGACCACCATGGTCACTTTGGGCGATTTGGGTGAGGGGCCTTTTGTTCCCCTGCACCCCGAGTCTGCTGCAGACACCCTAAGCTCGGGTGGCCCACCTCTTCCTCCAGACCCATCGGAGGGTTTCTGCGGCCCCACCGCACCTGTTCCTTTCCATTCCAATAAATCTCTGGACCTTTTTCCAGAGCCTTCTGTAAATATCGAACCTAGTTTAGATTCAAGGGTAGGATCTAGCAAGTCCTCGTCCCCATCTAGGAAGAAGAAGGGTAGTGGCATACCCCGTAGGTATCTTCTAGATCTGGTGCAAAGGTGTGGTGCTCTTCTAGCTGTTGAAGAGTTTGTCCAGGAAGCTGTAACCCTGAACATAGAAGCTCAGCACGATGAGAAAGGGCTGGACGATGGATTCAGAGTATATGAGATCTTAGCCGAAGATGACCCATTTGATGAAGATGATTATGAGATAGAGGACGCTGCCGAGATGTATGCGAGTGGTATGAAAAGATTTGATGAACCTACCTCGGCAGTAGACGAACCCACCAAAGAGGTAAACGTGGGAACAGAAGATGACCCTAGGCTCTTGACCATAGCTTCCGATCTCCCTCCTGAGGAAGAAGAGGCGCTCATAGAAATGCTGAGGGAGTTTAAGGATTCTTTTGCCTGGTCTTATGACGACATGCCTGGCATTGACCCCGAATTGGTAGAACATAGGCTAATCTTGAAACCAGGGGCAGTTGCCGATAAACAGAAGTTAAGGAGGTTTCTCCCCCACATTGCTTTGAAGATAAAAGAGGAGATTGATAAGCTACACAAAGCTAAATTCATCCGTGTAGTCATCTATCCATTGTGGGTGGCAAACATAGTCCCGATAATGAAGAAAGACAGAAGAGTGCAGATTTGCATAGACTTTCGGGACTTGAATAAGGCATGTCCAAAAGATGATTTCCCTTTGCCTCACTTGGATGTCTTGATTGATAACACCGCGGGGTTCGAAACTCTATCATTCATGGATGGGTACTCAGGCTATAATCAGATTCCTCTAGCCCCGAGGAACCAAGAGAAAACCTCCTTCACCACACCCTGGGAAACTTATTGCTACGTGGTCATGCCGTTTGGATTGAAAAATACCGGTGCCACTTATCAAAGGGCCATATTAGCTATCTTCCACGATATGATTCATATTGATGTTAAGGTATACGTGGATGATATTGTGGTGAAGTCTCGGACTCGAAGAGAACACTCCTCTGTGCTTGCCAAAGTATTTCGCCGCGCACAAGAATACCAATTGAAAATGAACCTAAAGAAGTGCGTGTTTGGGGTTTCTTTAGGCAAATTGCTAGGTTTCATAGTCAGCAAACGAGGGATTCAGATAGACCCGCACAAGGCCAAGGCAATCAATGAGATGCCTCCTCCTAAGAACATATCTGAGCTTCGAGGTTTGATTAGTCGGCTACAGTTCATAAGGAGATTCATATCTCAACACTCTCAAAGATGTCGCCCTTTCTATGAACTGTTAAGAGGAGGAGCCAAATTTGAGTGGAATGCTAAGTGCCAAGAGGCCTTCAATGAACTCAAGAGCTATCTTATGAATCCGCCCGTGCTGCAGGCGCCTATCCCAGGGAAACCCTTAATCCTATATCTGTCGACTATTGAAGACTCCCTAGGAGCTGTCCTTGCACAACATGATGACTCTGGCAAAGAGAGGGCAGTCTATTACCTATCTAGGCTCTTCAATCCTTCCGAGCTCAAACTCACCACAATGGAGAAAACATGTGCAGCGCTAGTGTGGGTAGTGCAAAAATTGAAACACTACTTAGCCCATAAGGTGAGTTTGATTTCTAGAATGGATCCTATTAGGTATCTCCTAGAGAAGTCAGTCGTCGCCGACAGATTGGTGCGTTGGCAGAGCTTCCTATCTCAATTCGATATCACCTTTGTAGTTCAGAAGGCTATAAAAGGATATGCCATTGCTGAGCACCTTGCTCACCTCCCTCTTCCCCAGAGTGACACGGTTCAAGAGGATTTCCCCGACGAAAACCTGTCACTCATCTCTCGCGATCCCTTCTGGTCACTCCACTTTGATGGAGCTCTCAGTTCTAGGGGACGGGGCTTAGGTGCTATCTTGCTTACCCTAGAAGGGATCACCATTCCACTTGCCTATCAACTCTAGTTCCCTGCCACCAATAATATCTCCGAGTATGAGGCTTTTTTAGCTGGTCTAAAGCTTGCCTATCTCTTAGGCGCACGCCATCTCAAGATCATAGGAGACTCTCAGCTCGTTCTTCGGCAAGTCCTTTCTACCTACCGCACTCGTGACCCCAAGCTCAAGCCTTATCAAGATCTAGTCACGCTCTTAGCCAAGCAATTCCGCAAGCTCATCTACATTCATACTCCTCTCTCTCATAATATCCTGGCCGATGCCCTGGCATCCCTGGACTCCTCTCTCTCCTTCCCTCTCAGCCGCAGCACTGAGACAATCACTGTCCAAAGGTTAGAAGCGCCCTCCACTCAGGATCCTTGGTTCATTAACCTTAGGAGCTCATTGGTGTTGAAGGCAGAGAGAAAGGAAGCGAAGGAGATAATGCTCGTAGAACTAGGAGAAATGATGGAAGAAGAAAGGCCATGGTATCACGAGATTGAACAATATTGTAAGGATGGTACCTTCCAAGAACAAGTTGAAGCTGAAGATAGGCGAGCCATCCGTAGAGCGGCGTTAAGGTATACCATCATCGGAGAAGTGCTGTACCGACGCGCTCTAAATGGAATGCTCCTCAGATGTTTGTCGGATGAAGAAGCCTGGAAGGTAGTGGAAGGATCTCATTCCAGTGAATGCGGTGGGCATGTGAATAGCCAAATGTTGGCTAAGAAGATCCTTAGGCAGGGCTACTACTGGCCAACCCTAGAGGAAGACTGTGCCATCTACGTCCGTAGGTGTGTTAAGTGCCAAGTCCATGCCGAAAAAATCCATGTTCCATCCTCCTCTTTGCATCCACTATCTTCCCCTTGGCCTTTCTCCATGTGGGCCTTTGATATTATCGCCCCCCTTGGTGATCCTAATGCTCAAATCAAACAGAAATCTTTCATTCTCACTGCTACTGAGTACTTCACCAAGTGGGCCGAAGCTGAAGCACTTGCAGAAATCAAAGGTTCAACCGTGTATAGGTTCATCATGAAGAACATCATCTCACGGTTTGGAGTACCAAGCAACTTCGTCACCGACAACGGGCCGCAGTTCATATCCCAGGAACTTCAGGATTTGTGTAAAAAATTTAATATTTTTTTGCATCATTCATCTCCGTATTATCCACAGGGCAACGGTCAATCCGAATCCACAAACAAAACTCTTTTGAAAATTCTAAATAAAACTTGTGAGTCCCATAAATTTGCTGATTGGCCAGAGAGATTGATTGAAGCTCTATGGGCCTACCGTACCTCCATCCGCACGCCCACTAGGCAAACTCCATTTTCACTTACTTATGGGATGGAGGCAGTATGTCCACATGAGATTCTCATTCCTTCGCTAAGGGTACAATTGGATAAAGAACTTAACCTCGACGAACGTCGGGAGGCGTTGCTTACATAGTTGGAACTCTTAGACAAACGGCGTATTGCCGCGACCGATCATGTACTTTCATATCAAAATAAACTCTCAAGATCTTTTCAAAAGAAGGTGATTGAACGCAAATTCCAACAAGGAGACATGGTTTTAAAGTGAATTTTCATAAAACCTGGCGGTCCTAGGTCCAAGCTGCAAGCTAATTGGGAAGGTCCGTACGTCGTTAAGGAAGTATACCCTAGGAACGTGTACAGGCTGATAAATGCTGATGGTGAGGAGCCCTCTCACCCGTGGAATGGTTTGTATTTGAAAAGATTATACCCTTAATAAAAGGTTATCTATAGGGGCACCCTTTTCTAAAAGAGCATTGACTATTTTGAGCTTCTCATCCTTTATGACTGTTAGATCACTCCTAAGTTTAGTCACCACACACTACACGGCCACCCATAGCCGAAGTCCTTAGACAAGAGTGCTCCGGCCTAGCCCTTGCGTAGTAGGGGTACAGGTCTGTTCTCTTCTTATTCGGACAAAGGTTTAGGGGTAAAAGGATTGATTGGTTTGTAGACTAGGTAAGGGGGAGTTGATCATGTGCAAATGAACTCTCAAATAGAGACGGTCTATGAAAATGTGCAAAAGAAATATGCAATGAAAAAGAACAAATGAGTCAAAATATGAGGAATAGGGGCATGTCAAAGAGTGGCAGTATAGTTCCCCACGGGACGCCCTTGAGCCCAGTCGTACGCATGCCCTAAATAAATGACCATAAAGTCTCTGGACAACAGACGGATTTCACATGAGACACCCCCCTAACCGGATCATACAAACCAACACCCTGCACCCCGACGCCATGTCTTTCTACCTATATGTCTTCCTGTCTTCCTAAAAGACCTAATTCCCCTCTACACTTGGTCTATGTAGGAACACCGATGACTAGGGGCAATCGGATGTGGGAGGTCCAAGAACAAATGCAGACTGCACCTAGGGGTTGTTTGATAGTCAGAAGAAAAAGGAGACTCATAATTGCTTGCTCAAATGCGAAGGGTACCACTATAGAAAACCCCAAAAATCCAAAAAAAAACCAGAAAACCCCAAAATCTAAAAAAAAATCAGAAAACCCCAAAACCCAAAAAAATCAGAAAACCTAAAAAAAAATCCCAAAAATCTAAAAAATCACAAAATCACAAAATCCAAAAAAAGAGATGTACATATCATTTTCTTTTAGCATGCATTATTTCTTTTAATTTCCCGCCTATTTAACAAGGCTCAACCCCTTGACTATCACGAAGATCAAATCACCCCTTTATTTCGAGCAAGGGGCTGAGCCAAAGAGCAGATCTAACCTGTTTTGCTAAGTGTGCAAGGACGGGAGATTGAAGAACGATACAACGTTGTACTCAGTTCATTTTCCACTCTCTTTCTTACTCTCTCATTCATTTGGATCTCATCTCACCCGTGTCAATCACATTCAAATACAATCACAAACATTGACATGAAATGCAAAAAAAATCCACTAGTAAGAGCAATATGTACAAAGATAAGGGGGAAGTGGCTCACAAGATCCTCACTATCCACCACCACTCTCCCCAGATCCCTCATGCCTGTCGGGTAGTGGTGGCATCTCGCCACCACCCCGACCGCTCCTGGCACTCGCCTCCTCTGTCAAGTGTCTCTCCTCCTCCTCATTCCTCCGACGGCCATAGGAGTCTACTAGATACTGCCTCACGGAGGCGCCCGTCGCCCAGCTATCACCGCTCGCGCCGCTCTTGCTCTTGCTCCGGGACTGGCTGATCATCGTAATCATCTCTTGCAGGCTCCGAGCTAGAGTCTGCTACGCATGCAAGTCGAAGCGAAGTCGTGTCAACTCTGCCTGATCCGCAGCCGGTCCCTACGTACACAACTTCTCTAGCTCTGCGGTCATCTCGGTCGTCTGGAGGCGTAGCTGATCTCTCTCTGCTGCTACGCTGTCCCTCTCCCTCTCCAGCTCAGCCGCTCGGTTAGTAGCGGTCCTTAGTTCGTCCACCTGCAGGAAATCAATTCAAGGTCAGTGTGAATAAAATCTCAATTTTCAAATCACTGGCACTCTTACCCGCTCTGCTAATGATGCCTCTCCCTCCTCAGCTCTCCGCACTGCACCAGCCAGTTGGTCTGCTAGATCCGACTGGGAATCCTCTGCTGCTCTAGAAGAGGAGGCACCTCCCTGTGTCCTCCTCGCTCGGTCTAGCTCTCTCCGCTACACATTTAACACACGTCATTTTTTTCCCCAAATCAGCTATGAAATTGGTAAGATGCTGAAGTCTGAGTAAGCACTTACCAACTGCTCTACCTCTCTCCGAGCGGCCTCGCGATCCTGTGTCGCAGAGTGGAGCAGGGCCCGGAGCGAGGCGATCTCTCCAGTCACGTCTACCTGCAAAACATCACAGTTGTCAGCTCAGTTCAATCAAAATTTAAATAATCTGACGTTGTAGATCTTACCTGTCGCCTCGTGCCTCGATAGACTCTTGCGCCGTACTTTAAGGCAAATGCCTGTAAGTACTCGTCGTCCGAGGTGGCCTCCAGCCAGACCCACTTTCCCTTGCACTCCCAGTCGGCTATCTGCTCGCGGACCCTCTCACGCCAGTCAGTAGTGTTGTGGAGTCCCCGAAACCTCCGACCTGGCCTAGGGGTCCGGTCACGGCTAGGAAACTCCACCACACTCTGACGTAGGCCAAGAGACCTCTGAGTCAGATAGTGGTGAAGAGGTAGCACAAGGTTGAGAGCATGGATCCACACCGTCCTACCGAAGTAGGGGCGGGCCAGCTCCAACCAAGGTTGTCCCTCGTCTGTCTCCCCCAGGTATGGTTGCCACACCACCTGCACATCAAGCACATATCATTAGTAGCTAGGCAATTGAAATAAATTGAAAATGCAATTTAATGAAAACACTTACATCTATCTGGGGGTAGGCGTCGATGGCATCCTGAAGGGATTCCAGCTGGTCTCCCAGCAGGTGCGTGTCACGGCACGACACCCAGCGGCAGGCGAGGGGCACGGCGCCCGGTCGCTCTAGTACTCCCCTCCTCAGACCAGGGAGGTGGAGGTAGGCCCAGACCTGCAAAAGAGCATGAAGCTAAAACCAGACCACATTTGTAATATCAAGAGGCAATTTAAGTGAAGGGCAAGTGAAGAAGTGTGTACCTGGAGGAAGGGGTAGAAGCCGCTGATCGCTGTCTGCCGGTCAGAGGAGCCAAGCTCTCGAACTGATGCGCCAGGTGTAACATCCCATGTTACCTTTGACCAGTCGCCCTCCGTCAAGGGTAGCGACACCCTGTCTGTCGCCTTCTGAAGGCGACAGGGTGGTGGTCGCGTTCTGCTTGGGAACGCGACGGCCAGGCTGTCGCTTTCTCTCTGCTGCCAGCAACATGCGACTTTGTCGTTTTGCTGTCTGAAGAGAGGTGACAGGTGTCAACCTGCGACAGTGGGAAGGCGATGGGTCCTCCGTCGCGACCTGGTGTCAGGCCTGCATGGCTGACACGTGGCGAGGTCGCAGGTCAGCTTGACCATTGAACAGGGAATAGCGACAAGATGTATGTCGCCTTCAGTAAAGGAAGGCGACGCACCCCCTGTCGCGTTCTCATATTCAAAGGTTTAAGTGCCCAAGCCGTGAGCACAAGCCCCAGTTCGGCCTTCTCTCCGAGAAAACTCTTCTTCTCCGACGAACTGGAGCTTGGGAGCTCCGTGGAGCTTGGGAGGAGCCTTCTTGGCTCTCTTGCAAGGTAGGTGATGTGGTCTTTGTGTTTTCCTTTACCTGTGTTCTCTCTCTCACTGTTCTCCTCTCTCTTTTGGCATGCATGGATGCTCTTCAAGGAGAGAGGTGCTCGGTTCGTGGAGGATGCTCGTGGATCGTTGGAGCTCGGAGGTGGAGGGTTGCTAGCCTACGAGAAGGGCCCTTGAGGTTGGATCTTCATCTCGAGGTAGGGAACCCAAACCCTCCCCCTAGATCCACTTCCTAGGATCCTCACCCCCCCTTCCAAGCCTAGATCTACCATGCTAGGTTGGTTTCCTGCTTTGTGTGATTGTGGTTTGGTGGTTTCCCTTGCATGCAATGGTTTGATTGGGGTTTGAGGGTTCTCCATGTTGAGTGAGATGCATGTGAGTGTAGGCTTTTGTGCATGCTTGTTGGGGTTTCTAGAGGGTTGTTTGAACTCTTTAGAACCATGATTAATTGCCTTCATGCTCCCCTCCCCACGGTTGTGGTTGTGGTGTGGTTGAGGCCCTGAAGAAGGGAGCCTCGGTGTGTTGTGCACTGTGAAGGAGACACCTTTGGTGTCGCCATCAGGTGGCGACACATCGATGCGTCGCCTTCAGGAACTCCTGAAGGCGACAGCATCTATGTCGCCTTCTTGGTGGCGACATGGAGGCAGTCGCCTTCTTCCTGCTTTTCCCCGTTCTGGTTTCAGGGGCTGTTCTGGAGCACTGACATGGTTGCGACATAGCCTATGTCGCAACCAGATCAGCTGGGTTGCGCCGGCCTAAGTGTCGCCTTCCTGAAGGCGACACCAGGCCTGTCGCCTTCTCAGCCAGAGAAGGGACTTGGCAACCTGCTCAGTGTTTTGCTTCCGCTGCGACTCGGTTTTCTCGGCACCTGTGCTGTTTCCTAGTACAGTGCTACTGCTAGTCTCTCTCTCTTCGCCCGGTGCTAGGCACTTGAGGGCTTGTCCGCGAGACAGGTTGTTACCGTTACATGGGACCCCCGGTTCCCGCGCGTCTGTGTCAGAGGGTGTTGCTCTAGATGGTGGGGTTTGCTCACGTCGTTGACTCTGGTAGCAGTAGGGGAAAATGGTGGGACAGTGACGTGGTCGTTTGTGGAGCTCTCTTAGCTGAGACTGGGACGCCGGTAGTGTGTGACTCGTACGGCGCAGTTCAGCTAGTCCGTTCTCACTGCCTCAGTCGTGGTTCCGGTACCGCCTAGAGGGGCCAGGCATGAGACCGTAGTCCGGCCAGACTACGGCAGTTGTGGTTACTTGTGGTTCCGCGTCTCACTCCGACGGGAGGTGTTAGATATGGACCGTTGGTCGAGGATAAGACGCGTGGCGCACCTGACCGGTTGACTAGAGTAGTGTACTGTAGGTAGTGTACTTGTCCAGGCAGTTCACTGTCTGTGTTTATAGCTGGGTTCTTGTGGTGCCTTGGTTTACACGGGTTTTCCGGTCCCGCCGAGTGGCTTAGACCGACGACTGTGTAGTTTCTTTCACGCTTCCGCACTTTACTCTGTTTAGTAGATTAGCCTTTACTGCTTTATTTAATTATTGCTCTAGTCTATATATGCATGTGGAACCAGTGGGAGATTGGTAGTCCCTACTGGGCTTCTTCGTGAAGCTCACTCCCTGTTTTGCAGGTGAGACTTCACAGCAGTTCCCTCCACGGCGTAGCGAGGAGACCGGCCCACAGTAGCTGGCGTCTCTAGTGGCAGTGTTTCCCCTAGTCTGTACTTCACCCTCGGGGTTTGCCCCTAAGGGACGTGTTATTCCTTTTCCGTTCTGCACTTGTGCATTTACTACTTTGGGACTTGTACTAGACTTGCACGTTGTGTTAGACTTCTTCTTGCACTAGTTGGTACATTTTTAGTACGTTTGTCTTTACTTACTTTCCGTCACATATCTCGTTAGACCGATCCGTTAGCCCTTCCGGGTCTCCGGACCCGTGGGCGGCAGTGCCGACGGTCGGATCCTTGGTGGGAGCCGGGGACCTGGGCGCTGGGGCCGTTACAGTGGTATCAGAGCAAGGGGTCTACCAAGACTTGTGGTGGAAATGAGTAATGACGTAAAGTCCCTTAGGAAGTATAAGTGAACACTGCTAGCCGTCGGAGTCTTAAGTGTCATTAACTAAATCTGGCTGTTTTGCAGATCATGCCTCCACGCACTCGCAGGCAGGCTTATAACTTGGTGGAGCGTCAAGAGACCGAGTCGGACAATTTGGTTGCTGCCGAGCAGGTGCCGTTCGGTGCTCAACCCCAGCAGTTCGAGCAGCCCGACGACCCGTTGCCGCAAGGAGGACCGCAGCAGCAGCAGGGGCAGTAGTGGTATCCACCTGCACCCCCGCCGGCCGTCATGGAGCAGTGGTGGAGAGCGATGTTTCAGGGTCCGTGGCAGTACCCGCCGCAGCAGCAGTACCAGCCGTACCAGCAGGAGGTCCGCAGTTTGCAAAGATGGCAGCAGAGGAGCAGCCACCACCGACCCCGCAGGCAGCACCGGCTCAGCCAGAGGTACCACCCGTAGTTCGGCAGCAGACTCCAGTGGCAACAGCAGCACTTGAGGACCGCACCGTGCTTCTGGAGAGGTTCCTTCATCTTCGACCTCCTACGTTTGCAGGCGACCGCGATCCGGATAGAGCAGAGAGTTGGGTCTATGAGCTCGAGCGCACCTTCGAGACCATGGACTATGCAGAGTTGGATCAGGTTCGTTTGGCAGTATATCAGCTGAAGGGGTCAGCCCATGGGTGGTGGCGAGCAGTGAGGCTGACCAGGTTTCAGGGCAGGAGGTTGGAGCAGATCTCTTGGCAGCAGTTTCTCGAGGCCTTCCTCAGCGAGTACCTTCCCGACTATGTCTACCGGGAGAAGAGGGGCTTGTTCCACGAGTTAGTTCAGGGAGACTTAACTGTGGGACAGTACCATCAGAGGTTTCTGCAGCTACTTCGACACATTCCCCACGTGGCAGCTAGTGAGCAGGCTCATACCGAGCGGTTCATTAGTGGGCTACGTCCCGACTTGAGGTGGGCCATGGCTGGTCACCTCTGCGACACCTTGTCAGTAGCAGTGGCGAGAGCTACGGCCCTGGAGCGGGAGTGTCGGTTTCAGCCACAGCAGAGTGGAGGTTCCGGGAGATCTTCTCCGTACCAGCGCCCCGCGGGCAGTCGGGGGAGTGTGTCTTCTTCTTCCTCTTCGGGAACAGGCGGTACTGGCTTGACCTCGAAGTTGAAGAAGTTGTTCACTCATGGAGGCAGGCGTCACTCGCAGCAACAGAGGCGTCAGACCTTGCAGTTTCCAGCAGAGCAGTCCGTCCAGCAGGGAGGGGAGCAGAGCCAACAGGGTACGGGTTGTTACCACTGCGGGCAGGAGGGGCACTTCAGGCGAGAGTGTCCGTTGAGGCAGCAGCAGGAGCAAGCACCTCAGGCGTAGTACCGTCCACCCCAGCCACCTCAGCGCCAGCAGCAGTACCAGGGTCAGCAGCAGCGTCCGCAACAGCAACAACAGCGTCAGCAGCAGCAACCTCAGCGAGGTCGTGGTCGCGGTCGGGTGATGAACATCACCAGAGAGGAGGCGGAGGCCTCTAATCTGGTCGTCGGTACGATTCCCATCCTTGGTAGAGCTGCTAGAGTTTTGATTGATCCGGGTGCTACGCACTGTTTTGCTTCAGAGGAGTTCTTTGCTACTTTGACCGAGTTTGCTCTGGAGCGGACCTGCGACCTAGTTGTTGAGCTTCCGATGGGTGACTTCGTTCGTACCCTTGGTTACTTGGAGGGTGTCACCGTCAAGGTGCAGGGCCACCAGCTACCAGCCAGACTGTTTGCCTTACAGCTCCATGACTTCGATGCCATTTTGGGCATGGACTGGTTAGAGGCACACTCTGCTTTGGTAGATTGTCAGCGGAAGACCGTGCGGTTCGAGTTACCTGGAGCACCTGTGCTTTGCTTCCGAGGTACCCGGTCTGTCCGCCGACCCTTTGTTTTTCTGTAGAGCTCGGCGTCTTATCCTAGACGGTTGTGTTGCTTTCCTGGCTTCCGTTTGTGCCTCGGACTCGGGTGAGTTGGTGTTTCTGACGTGCGGTTGTTTGTGAGTTTGCTGACGTGTTTCTGGAGGATCTACCTGGGTTGCCGCCTGAGCGGGAGGTAGATTTCTCCATTGAGTTGCTTCCGGGGACGATGCCTGTGTCCAAGGCATCGTACCGGATGGCTCCGGCGGAGCTGCGGGAGTTGAAGCGCC
The DNA here is from genome assembly GCA_014218235.1 of Colocasia esculenta. Lineage (NCBI taxonomy): Eukaryota > Viridiplantae > Streptophyta > Magnoliopsida > Alismatales > Araceae > Colocasia > Colocasia esculenta. Next base: position 73,130,848 of record CM024757.1, read on the forward strand.
AACTAAAGGAGTTGCTTGCGTTGGGCTTCATTCGTCCTAGCCGCTCGCTGTGGGGAGCGCCTGTGTTGTTTGTGAGGAAGAAGGATGGTAGTCTGAGAATGTGTATTGATTATCGTCAGCTAATCAGGTTACCGTGAAGAATAAGTATCCTTTGCCCAGGATCGATGACCTGTTTGACTAGTTGCAGACAGCTTCAGTGTTCTCGAAGATCGACTTGAGGTCGGGTTACTACCAGTTGCGGATTCGGGAGTCAGACGTTCCGAGATCAGCCTTTCGCACCCGCTACGGCCACTTCGAGTTTGTCGTGATGCCTTTTGGGCTCACGAATGCCCCAACAACGTTTATGGAGATGATGAACAGTGTTTTCAGTGAGTACCTGGACCGGTTCGTGGTGGTGTTCATCGACGACATCTTGGTGTACTCAGCGACGGCGGAGGAGCATGGGGTTCACTTGAGACTGGTTTTGCAAAATTTAAGGAGTCACCAACTTTATGCCAAGTTCAGCAAGTGTGAGTTTTGGCTAAAGGAGGTGCACTTCTTAGGGCACGTTGTTTCTGGTACAGGTGTGGCGGTCGATCCCGCCATGGTTGAGGCTATTGTTTCTTGGGGCCAGCCCACTTCAGTTGCTGAGGTTCGCAGTTTCCTGGGGCTGGCAGGCTACTACAAGAGGTTCGTGTAGGACTTCGCCAGAGTTGCAGAGCCTTTGACCCGTTTGACCAGGCGGGAGACCCGATTTGTGTGGACGACAGAGTGCGAGCAGAGTTTCCAGGAGCTGAAGAGTCGGCTGACTTCAGCTCCGATCCTTGTCGTTCCTTCTGGCACTGGCGGCTTTGTTGTCTACACAGACGCTTCGGGTACTGGTTTGGGTGCTGTGTTGATGCAGCACAGTAGAGTAGTTGTCTATGCTTCTCGTCAGCTGAAGAAGCATGAGCAGAACTACCCGACGCACGACCTGGAGCTTGCAGCGGTCGTGTTTGCCTTGAGGTTGTGGAGGCACTACTTGTACGGTGAGGTGTTCGAGGTCTTCACCGACCACCGCAGCTTACAGTATGTCTTCACGCAGAGGGATCTCAACCTCAGGCAGCGCAGGTGGCTCGAATACTTGAAGGACTATGACTTTAGTCTTTCCTATCACCCATGGAAGGCTAATGTCATGGCAGATGCTTTGAGTAGGAGAGCCCACTTGAGTTCTTTGTTGGTTAGACACTGGAGACTCCTGGAGGACGCCACGCAGAGTGTGTTTGTGCCGTCGAGCCTCCGGGAGAGGGCAGTGGCAGCCGTCCTGACCGTTCGTCCGTGGATCCTTCAGCAGGTACTTGAGGCTCAGTGTGCAGACGAGGACTTGGCAGACGTGTTGTGGTTGCCCGAGGTAGCACTGGACAAGGACAGCGAGGTTCGTTTCCGAGGCAGACTCTACGTTCCAGAGGACGCCAGGGAGGAGGTATGTCCGAGGCTCACCGGTCGCGATACTCTATTCATCCAGGCTCTACCAAGATGTACCATGACTTGAGGGTACTCTTTTGGTGTCCGGGGAGAAGAGAGATATCGCCAAGTTCGTTTCGCGCTGCCTTACCTGCCAACAGGTGAAGGCAGAGCACCAGCGTCCTGGTGGTGAGTTGCAGTCGCTTCCCATTCCAGTGTGGAAGTGGGAGCATATCACCACGGACTTTGTTTCTGGCTTACCTCGTACCTCTCAGGGGCACGACAGCGTTTGGGTCATCGTTGACAGGTTGACGAAGACCGCTCGCTTTCTTCCAGTCAGAGCAGCTTGGTCAGTTGACAGACTCGCTCAGTTGTTTGTGGACAGAGTGGTGCCTTTGTACGGAACCCCGGTCTCTATTGTTTCAGATAGAGATCCGAGGTTCACCTCTCGTTTCTGGCGTAGCTTTCAGCGTGCACTTGGCACTAAGCTGAGGCTGAGTTCGGCGTACCACCCACAGACAGACGGGCAGTCTGAGCAGACTATACAGACCCTCGAGGACATGTTGAGAGCGTGTTGCCTAGACTGGGGCGGCACGTGGGAGTCGCACCTTCCCATGGTGGAGTTTTCCTATAATAATAGCTTTCACTCCAGCATCGGGATGGCGCCCTACGAGGCTCTGTATGGTCGGCCGTGCAGGACACTGTTGCACTGGCACGAGGTTGGCGAGAGGCAGTTTCTGGGTTCGGAGCTAGTTCAGCAGTGTGCAGACTCGGTGAGGCTGATCCAGTAGAGGTTGCAGACAGCGCAGAGTAGACAGAAGAGCTATGCCGACGTCCGCAGGAGACCGCTTCAGTTCGAGGTTGGCAACAGAGTGTTCCTTCGGATCTCGCCTACCAAAGGCGTTCTCAGGTTTGGGAAGAAGGGCAAGCTCAGCCCGAGGTTTGTTGGCCCTTTTTCCATCCTGGAGCGCGTGGGCGAGGTCGCTTACCGGTTAGCCCTTCCGTCTGAGTTGGCAGGTGTTCATGACATCTTCCACGTTTTGCAGCTGAGGAAGTACATGCCAGATCTGTCGCACGTGCTCGACAACTCGCAGCTTGAGGTAGCCCCCGACTTGTCCGTGCCGGAGTACCCAGTCAGCGTGGTGGACCGCAGAGTGCAGTAGCTTTGCAGGAGGAGTATCCCTCTCATCAAGGTGGTTTGGGAGCACCGCGCTGGTGGCGAGGCCACTTGGGAGCGTGAGGACGAGATGCGGGAGCAGTTTCCTTACTTGTTCGAGTGACAGGTACGTTGTTTTACTTTTGTTTCCCTGGTTTCGCCCTGAATTTCGAGGATGAAATTAAATTTTTTTTGTTGGTTAGATTGTAACATCCCATGTTACCTTTGACCAGTTGCCCTCCGTCAAGGGTAGCGACACCCTGTCTGTCGCCTTCTGAAGGCGACAGGGTGGTGGTCGCGTTCTACTTGGGAACGCGACGGCCAGGCTGTCGCTTTCTCTCTGCTGCCAGCAACATGCGACTTTGTCGTTTTGCTTTCTGAAGAGAGGTGACAGGTGTCAACCTGCGATAGTGGGAAGGCGACGGGTCCTCCGTCGCGACCTGGTGTCAGGCCTACATGGCTGCCACGTGGCGAGGTCGCAGGTCAGCTTGACCATTGACCAGGGGATAGCGACAGGATGTATGTCGCCTTCAGTAAAGGAAGGCGACGCACCCCCTATCGCGTTCTCATGTTCAAAGGTTTAAGTGCCCAAGCCGTGAGCACAAGCCCCAGTTCGGCCTTCTCTCCGAGAAAACTCTTCTTCTCCGGCGAACTGGAGCTTGGGAGCTCCGTGGAGCTTGGGAGGAGCCTTCTTGGCTCTCTTGCAAGGTAGGTGATGTGGTCTTTGTGTTTTCCTTTACCTTGTGTTCTCTCTCTCACTGTTCTTCCTCTCTCTCTTGGCATGCATGGATGCTCTTCAAGGGAGAGGAGGTGCTCGGTTCGTGGGAGGAGGCTCGTGGATCATCGGAGCTCGGAGGTGGAGGGTTGCTAGCCTACGAGAAGGGCCCTTGAGGTTGGATCTTCATCTCGAGGTAGGGAACCCAAACCCTCCCCCTAGATCCACTTCCTAGGATCCTCACCCCCCCCCCCCCTTCCAAGCCTAGATCTACCATGCTAGGTTGGTTTCCTGCTTTGTGTGATTGTGGTTTGGTGGTTTCCCTTGCATGCAATGGTTTGATTGGCGTTTGAGGGTTCTCCATGTTGAGTGAGATGCATGTGAGTGTAGGCTTTTGTGCATGCTTGTTGGGGTTTCTAGAGGGTGGTTTGAACTCTTTAGAACCATGATTAATTGCCTTCATGCTCCCCTCCCCACAGTTGTGGTTGTGGTGTGGTTGAGGCCCTGAAGAAGGGAGCCTCGGTGTGTTGTGCACTGTGAAGGCGACACCTTTGGTGTCGCCATCAGGTGGCGACACATCGATGCGTCGCCTTCAGGAACTCTTGAAGGCGACAGCATCTATGTCGCCTTCTTGGTGGCGACATGGAGGCAGTCGCCTTCTTCCTGGTTTTCCCCGTTCCGGTTTCAGGGGCTGTTCTGGAGCACTGACATGGTTGCGACATAGCCTATGTCGCAACCAGATCAGCTGGGTTGCGCCGTCCTAAGTGTCGCCTTCCTGAAAGCGACACCAGGCCTGTCGCCTTCTCAGCCAGAGAAGGGACTTGGCAACCTGCTCAGTGTTTTGCTTCCGCTGCGACTCAGTTTTCTCGGCACCTATGCTGTTTCCTAGTACAGTGCTACTGCTAGTCTCTCTCTCTTCGCCTGGTGCTAGGCACTTGAGGGCTTGTCCGCGAGACAGGTTGTTACCGTTACCTGGGACCCCCGGTTCCCACGCGTCTGTGTTAGAGGGTGTTGCTCTAGACGGTGGGGTTTGCTCGAGTCGTTGACTCTGGTACCAGTAGGGGAAAATGGTGGGACAACGACGTGGTCGTTTGTGGAGCTCTCTTAGCTGAGACTGGGACGCCGGTAGTGTGTGACTCGTACGGCGCAGTTCAGCTAGTCCGTTCTCACTGCCTCACTCTACGTGGTTCCGATACCGCCTAGAGGGGCCAGGCGTGGGACGGTAGTCCGGCCAGACTACGGCAGTTGTGGTTACTTGTGGTTCCGCGTCTCACTCCGACGGGAGGTGTTAGACATGGACCATTGGTCGAGGATAAGACGCGTGGCGCACCTGACCGGTTGACTAGAGTAGTGTACTGTAGCTAGTGTACTTGTCCAGGCAGTTCACTGTCTGTGTTTACAGCTGGGTTCTCGTGGTGCCTTGGTTTACACGGGTTTTCTGGTCCCGCCGAGTGGCTTAGACCGACGACTGTGTAGTTTCTTTACGCTTCCGCACTTTACTCTGTTTAGTAGATTAGCCTTTACTGCTTTATTTAATTATTGCTCTAGTCTATATATGCATGTGGAACCAGTGGGAGATTGGTAGTCCCTACTGGGCTTCTTCGTGAAGCTCACTCCCTGTTTTGCAGGTGAGACTTCACAGTAGTTCCCTCCGCGGCGTAGCGCGGAGACGGGCCCACAGTAGCTGGCGTCTCTAGTGGCAGTGTTTCCCCCAGTCTGTACTTCACCCTCGGGGTATGCCCCTAAGGGACGTGTTATTCCTTTTCCTTTCTGCACTTGTGCATTTACTACTTTGGGACTTGTACTAGACTTGCACGTTGTGTTAGACTTCTTCTTGCACTAGTTGGTACATTTTTAGTACGTTTGTCTTTACTTACTTTCCGTCACATATCTCGTTAGACCGATCCGTTAGCCCTTCCGGGTCTCCGGACCCGTGGGCGGCGGTGCCGACGGTCGGATCCTTGGTGGGAGCCGGGGACCCGGGCACCGGGGCCGTTACAGTGGTATCAGAGCAAGGGTCTACCAAGACTTGTGGTGGAAATGAGTAATGACGTAAAGTCCCTTAGGAAGTATAAGTGAACACTGCTAGCCGTCGGAGTCTTAAGTGTCATTAACTAAATCTGGTTGTTTTGAAAATCATGCCTCCACGCACTCGCAGGCAGGCTCATAACTTGGTGGAGCGTCAAGAGACCAAGTCGGACAGTTCGGTTGCTGCCGAGCAGGTGCCGTTCGGTGCTCAGCCCCAGCAGTTCGAGCAGCCCGACGACTCGTTGCTGCAAGGAGGACCGCAGCAGCAGCAGGTGCAGCAGTGGTATCCACCTACACCCCCGCCGGCCGTCATGGAGCAGTGGTGGAGAGCGATGTTTTAGGGTCCGTGGCAGTACCCGCCGCAGCAGTAGTACCAGCCGTACCAGCAGATGCCAGCAGGAGGTCCGCAGTTTGCAGCCGTACCAGCAGGAGGTCCGCAGCAGCAGTACCAGCCGTACCAGCCGTACCAGCAGATGCCAGCAGGCGGTACGCCATGACCTTGTCGCGTCGGACCTTTGCATCGCGACACTGTTGCGCCGCACCGATGCGCCGCGACAGTGTTGCGGCCCGTCGCCCCGTCGTGACTTCTAGTGTCGCGACGGGGCGACTCGTCGCATTCTCGGAGGTGACTTTGGCTGGAGTTCTTCTTGTTTGGGGGTGTTTGCTTTTTACCCTACATTCGTCCCTCTAGGGGCTTCCCCACACATCCATAATCAAAATTGCAAGGATTAGAGTCGGGAAACTTACCTTCTTCATCGCCTCCTCCCGAGCCGCCGATGCTTCCTCCACGTTGATCGTCGGGGCTTCCTCCTCCGCCATCTCCACTTCGGGCACCTTTTCAATGGCTGGAGAAGTCTCCTCGCGCCGCTGGGTGGTCCTCGTCACCGGCCGTTTCTTCCTCCCGTCGCTTGGCGAACCGCCGCCGCCACCGCCTCCGTTGCTTCCTCCCTCCATTGCTAGCACTTTGAGAGAGTGAGAAAGAGAGAAAGAGAGAAAGAGAAAGAGGAAGAGGGTATAGAAAGGAAGAGGATCGTTCGGGGAGAGATTCGCCGGAGCAAGGAGGTTTGAACGCACAAAGGGGGGAAGAGAAAGGGCCTTTGCGTTTTTGAATCACCGATTGGTGTCACGGCGCTCACAGGCGTCGCATTCTTATCGCGACGGCTAGGTCGGCCTCGACCTTGTCGTGATCGCCTGCCCCGTCGCTACCTTAAGGCGACATCTGTAGAGGTCGCGACTTTGACATTGTGCGCAAATTGAACAAAAGTCAAATTTTCACTAAGTCAAATAATTAAATACATTGTCTAATTTCCCCTACAATCAATCAATGCTCTTTTCCGCCATAACTACCACTTGATACAATGTCTATCTATCTAAGCTATCAAGTCACTGGTGCAACTGGACGAATCCGCTCCAACATCTCGAGGTACTCTCGGAACGCATCCTCATCCTCACCCACCTCTTCTATGATGATGCTCGTGGCGCACACCTCCCAGTGGATGATGGCGCTCTGCGCGTCCCGTTCATCCTGCTCATCTCCCCTCTTCCTCACTTGAATAGGCGGGTAGTGTGAAAGATAGGGAACCACTGTGCGGGCCACTCCACACTGTAGATAGCATCGGTCTGGGTTGTAGAGGGTCAACGCCTCATTGCCCAGGAGACGAAGTGCCAGTCCGAGACGCTGTGGTAGGTAGATCGTCCTGTTGTGAAGGAAGCGTGGGCGCATGTCAAACTTTGCCATGGTCATGTTCTTGAGGTAATCGCGCCAGGCCTTCAATCCTTTCACTTGGGCTGTCTTGCACCATGCCTGGGGAGTCATGTAGAGAGGCGCGCCGACGAATGCAAGGGGATGATGTAGCATGGTCTTGCACTCGGTGGAGAGGGTATCCATGGCCCGGAACTGTATGTGCATGCCCATCCACAGCTCGAGGGCAATGACGGAGCCAAAGAAGGGACCTCTAGTGGCTGCAGAGGTAAGTCCAGCATAAAGATAACCAAGGACCTTGGCCAATTTTCATACCTTCTGAGATGGAGTCAATTATGCTCAAATTCGCAATGGAGATAGCACCGTCTTCAGCTGGGAAGAGAATGACGCCACAGATGCAGATGGCGGCTACTTTGGCAATAGCGAGATGGTTCCCGGTCTTGCGCTTGCACTGGGAGATCACCCATTGGGTGATGGGGAGAAGATGTACCTGCGTCCCGCTGGTCATGGAGTGCAGGTCAGTCTTCTTATTGGTAATTTCCCTGAGGATGCTCCACACATTGATAGGCGCTACTGTGAAGGAGAGAGCGACCTCCTTCCCCCTCTGGTACTATGGGAGACCTAACATTGTTTCCAACTCCTCCAGCAAGATAGTAGCCTCGAACTTGGAAAAGATGAACGTGTGGGTTTGGGGATGCCATAGCTCCACCAACGCCGTAATGCTGTCCCACACGTGCACGATCTTATGATATTGCTTGGCTAGCACAAACGTAGTAGATAGTCCCCACTCCTTTAAGTGGTGAATGGATGAAGGCGGGAGTAGCTCTATCATTGGGGCTAGCCAAGGCACTTTGGAGAATCTCCTCTGGCCAGGAAGAATCTATAGAAGAGGAGAAAAGAGAAGATTGAGAGCGGGGGAGGGAGAGGAAGAAAACAAAAAAAAAAGAGCAGAAAATCAAAGCTAAAGAAGAAGATCACTTACTTGAAGTTCTGAGCATGTGCATATGTGCTTGGGGATGGAGGAAAGCTGCTGGAGCTCAGCATGAGACTCTCGGGCCGCTTTGGGACCGGCATAAGGCGGGATGTCTTCTTGGAAGGTAGAATAAGATCTCTTCATATGACTGCAGGAGAGAGAAAACTAAAGAAGAGAGAGGGGGGAAAGAGAGCTGCGGGAGTAGCACCCTAAACAGCCCTATTTATAGAGCTCTAGGGGAAGCCAACCCATCCTAATCCTGAAACTAAGTGTTAGGATAAGATTAGAAGAGGTCTAGGATTCCTAATAGAAGTCTAAGGGTCTTAGGATAAAGATAAACACAGGTTTTTTGCATTTTCTGAGTTCGGTCAGAGTTGCGATGCCACGACATGACGCGACAAGGTCGCATCAGGGTGGGGCGATGTGACTATGTCGCAGACCCCAAAGGCGTCGCCTCTCTATCTTGTGTGTTATTTTCCACGTTTATGTATAATGTATTTGCTTATTTGGTTGTGTTTATGTACATATTGTAATTGTTGTGTTTATTATGTCTGTTTTGTCAAAAAAAAAATCAAAAAATCAGAAAATCAAAGAAGGAACGTCACAGGTAAGTCAGGTAAGTATTCCTTTCCCTACTCCTCGCATTACTATATGGTATTTTATTTATTATATCACTTCAAGGACCGGATGGTTCTTAATGTGCTCTGGGATTTGAGTTCCCTTTTACCAAAAACAGTGACAATCTAGGTGCACATTGTCAATCGTTGGATAGGCCGTTAGGTCAGGTAAGTTTTGGGACGATGGATTCAGGCTTGCACGGCGGTTGTGGGTAGTCTCTTGACCCATTCTTATTTGGCTTAACATTATTATCCTTGATGTATTTTTTATTTTTTTCCTTTTCTTTGCATTCGTTTTAATGATTTCTTTTCTTTTAGCCCAGCATGCATCATATAGGTCTTTGAGCTTTCATAACTCATCCCTGGCTAATGGTGAGCCCTTATTAAGTGCCCAATCATTCTTCATGTTTCAAACAAGAAATCCTATTCCACTTCAAATCGGAAGGTCTGCCTCCGAGTGAGTTGTTCCCGTCAGTTTGACAAGAATTTTCCTGTCTGGATTCTCTATCCAATTTTCATCTTACTCCTTTGATCCGCTTTGGTTGCGAACCGCTCCTAGGACAGAGTCATGAGTTACCTGCCTGGCACGCACATGTCCCTCCAAAATGAAACCTGCAGGCCAATCGGCTAGGATACCTCTCAATCGAGGGGTTGATCGTCCTTTTCTTTTCCTTCTCGTCTAGACTTGTGCTTTTCTTTGCATTCTACTCAAGCAGCTAACTCGGGGCTTTCACGAAGATTCCAATTGCTTGTTGGTTAGGTCGGGTGTCTCTTTACCTTGACTCCTATTTTTCAATCCACTCCGCCGTCACTTCATGACACCTCCGATGTACTTCCGCTATGCTCCCTTGCAAAGTAGGAGTCAATGAGGGGCAATCTAAAGACACCCAGTTCTGACTTATAAGTTGAACTATATTTCTTGTTATCTTAGTGAGCCCCAAGTTGGTCACTCACCTTGAGCCCATCATTAGCCTTGCTTTGAGCCCATTAACAGCCCAATTTCCATGAAAATCTCGTCCATTATCTTTTAAAGAGTCCATGAGCCCTAGTGATCATTATCCTCCTATGTGATTGGCCAATAATTCAAGAATAATCGATTTTCTTTAACACGACGGTTCGTAGCGCCGCGTTACTGCTATCGCGATGCCTTTGGCCGCCGCGACAGCCCATGCATATCCATGCACGTGACCTCATTGTTGCGTTCCTCTTGGCCATCGTGATCATGCTTGTCGCGCCCCTACGATGCGTCGCGACTTCAGCCGCGTGAGGTGGCCTCTGCAACCACCTCCTATTTATCTCCTTAAGGTTTTATCTCTATCCATTTGAACCTCCCAACCTCCATGGCCGTGGTTTGGGGCTAAGGGTCTCCTTGGGAGTCTCCCTATGACTCCACCCACGCGTTTTAATGAGATTTATCCTCTCATATGGGTATTTATCACCTAATAATGGGATTTTCTCTCTCATTTTCGATATAAGCAAGCCCATTTTCTTCAGAGAAGGGAGGACCCCGAATTTCATCCCGAAGGGCTGCCAAAATTTTCTGTGAGCTAGACTTAGCTCGAAATCATCCATTCCCCTCTCATTTCCACACATTTTTCACACCAAGACATGACAATTTCTTCATCAATGGAGCTTGGTTAGTGAAGAGGGCGACCCCATCACCTTTCCTCAGCATCTGGAGCATCAGAGGACGTCCACCACGCCAGGGAGATGCCCCATACGGGGCTCCTTTCTTCCTCTTCCTTCTTCCTCTTCATCTCATGCATTTTTCCTATTTTTTCTTAGATAGGACTCATTTCCCTTTTCTTCCCACGTTTTCCATACACCCAAGGGGTTTAAAACCACCCCCAGGTCCGTTCCCACCATGCTTCATCTCTTCTTTTCATTTTTGGATGGATACTATGCTTAATATGTTCTAACAGGGTTCTTTTTCTTATTTTCGTTGTTTTGGCAGGCACTCAAACTACTTCTCACGGGGAGCTCTTGTCCTCTGGCCGACTGGAGGGCAGGAAGAAGGTCCTTCCACACTTCTCCCGCACTGCAGAGAACGTGACCGAGGAAGGCGACGCAACAACGAGAACGCGCCCCTATAGGGCGTCGGGACACAAGCTTCATCACGACGGGGTATCCCGTCGCGACCTCAGGTCAGTGTGATGTTCTCTCTCCTTTTCCTAGATTAGTTAGCCCATGTTATTTCTATTCTTAGGCAACTATCTAGGTGGAGATCACATCCTTTTTTTCATGTTTTTATATTGAGCATATATTTACGTGTATTTGGGGGCGCACAATCCCCGTGATTACATCGATGCGATCAATGTTCTACTTATGAAATCGTTGTGTTAACAATTCATTGTTCAAGAAAATCATTGTTTAAGTAGAAGCAAATCGTTGTGAACACAAATCGTTGTACAGATATAAGCAAATCGATGTACAAGTAAATCGTTGTTTAAATGGAAGCAAATCGTTGTGAACACAAATTGTTGTACAAGCAACTCGTTGTACAGGTATAAGCAAATCTATGTACAAGAAAATCGTTGTACAATATAAGCAAATCGATGTATAAGCAAATCGTTGTACAGATAAGCAAATGATTATGGCTATCAAATCATTGTTTCACTTATCGAATAGTTATGAGACTGAAATCGATGTTTTAATAAGGAAATCGATGTGAGACAGAAATCTATGTTTCACTTATGAAATCGTTGTGAAGCCAAATCGTTGTTTCACTTATGAAATCGTTGTGAAGCCGAAATCGTTGTTTCACTTACGAAATGTTGTGAGACCGAAATCGTTATATCACTAATGAAATCATTGTTTCACTTATGAAATCGTAGTGAGACCGAAATCGATATATCACTAATAAAATCGTTGTGAGGCCGAAATCGTTGTTTCACTTACGAAATCGTTGTGAGACCGAAATTGATGTTTCACTTATGAAATCGTTGTGAGACCGAAATCGTTATACTCACTTATCAATTTATTATAAGATGAAATCGTTGTAGCAATAGAATTGTTCTTTTACAAAGGAAATCAATGTGGACTTAGAAGAAATTTATGCTCTGAACTTTAACTATCAGTGTAAGAGAATAACTTACAGATTTTGGTTGACTTATTCCCTATGGATGAACTTCATAAAGGATTGTTAGAAAATATTTGTTAGGGTTTTGTTAATAACCAAAAGAAATTATAATAAATAAAATTATATGGGGATGGACTGATCATCAATCTCCCCCTTTTTGGTGATGACAAAACATAGCAAACCATAATATGTAATGTGCTGAAATAAACTTAAGAAAATTTTCTAAATAAAGTTTAAAGTATGTAGATATGTATTTCAGAATGTTTTATTTTCTCCCCCTTTTTGTCATTAAGCAAAAAGAAACCAAAATAGACAAAGAAAGAAGAGAAGAAAGATAAATGGTGGCCAATCAACACTATATCAATTGAAGAGATGTAGAAGGCAGGTGACAAGAGAGAGGTATGGCGAGTAACGATCGGCCAAGCCTTGAGTTCCTGCTCTTGAAAATACAATTGAAAGACACCCCAAGCAATAGTGTATGAAGATCCCATAACAGGAACCATCCGCTGGATATGAAGTTGCCTTTGAGCTTCTAAGAAATTGGTATATTCATCCTTGCCAAGAGACATCTTGTAGGAACGGGAGGTACCAAAACTTGCATGCTGTAAAAACTGGTCGATAGAAATTGGATAGAAGATCTGATGCTCCTTCAGTTCCTTTTTCAGACAAACAAACACTTTATACCTTTCAACCCAAATAGCAAACGAATCTTGAACAAAATTGATGGATTTTAGATCTAAAAATTCTTCAACTGAAATAGTGGGTTTCCCAGAGTTAAACAGTGAGCTGTTCAAATTTGCTAGCTGCTGAGCAGATTGGTTGTCGTGCTTCTCCCAATCAGATGGAGAGAGCCTCTCACACTCAGACAAGAGGGGAGCAAGCACATCAGATTTGATATTACCCCTATGGTATTCTCTGAATAGGAATCTGTGGAAAGCAAGAAGAGAATCTTGCTGAATTGAGATTCTGGCCATAACCCTAGCAAACCTTTCAAAGATAATGGTGCCCACAGCAGAGTCCATGATGAGGGAATGAAGCTTGGGAAGGAAGACAATGTTGGGCATCTTCAGAGTAGCAAAGTTTATCTGAAGGGGAGTATTGATGGGGTTTTTAGTTCTCAACTTTGCAATTTCTCCCCTGAACTGACCAATCTGAACTTCCAGCAATATGTTTACAAAATAGTAATCTTGGAACATCTGGAAGTACCAGATCAATTTGACTTCTCTTTGAATGAAGGATCCCCAAGTCTTTCTGTGGTGGATGACAAACCATTCTAACATAGTGAGAGGATGGTCTGAAGGTGGAAACCTTATAGATCTGGAAAGAACAAACTGCATGTAGAGAGACTGATGGCCCTTAGCCCACTGGTCTTCAGTCTTAGACTCAGTAGTGGAAAAAATTTTGTTATGTTTGAATTTTGATATGTGGGATAGAGGAAGAACAATATTGAGGTGTTCAGTGAGGTCAAGATGAGGAAGGCCATATAGAACAGCAAATACAACCTTTTCTACATATTCACAATAGAGAGTTCTTCTCCTGTTTACAACAGAGAGAGAGAACCAAAGAGAAGGGAAAAGAGGTTCAGAAGAGAGAGCAAGTTTCTTGGAAACTTTTCTCATTTTAGGAGCAGGACTGGAGGGATCAGTCCTATGAACATGGGAAGAAATAGATAGGACTGAGCGAAGAATTGCTTCTTTAAAATCATCTTTGATGTCCTCAATGGTGTGCCCTTGAATACAAGCACCCTCCGGAATAATAGTAATGAAAGATGGAGGAGTGGGTGGCTGAAGAGAAGAGAAGGTAGTAGGAGAAGGTAGTGTAGATGGTGCTGAAGATGATGGACCAGAGGATGAGGGTCCAGCTGAGGAGGATGAAGCTGGAGGGGCTTCAAAAATTAGAGGAGGAGGAATAAATGTGGAGGAAGCAGGAGAAGAGGAGGAGGTGGCAGGAAATGGTGTAGTGTAGGGATCGAATATTTGGTAATGGCAAAGCTAGAAGGGGGGGGGGTTGAATAGATTTGCAGCGGAAGCTTAAGCAATTTAAAAATTACTTCGAATTAAGATATCTATTCAAATAAAAGTTCTTTAAAGGGGAGAAAGTTTTTTATGGGAGAAAGTTCAAAGGGTGAATATGGTCAAGGGGAGTTATTACAGTCAAGGGAGTCAGGCTATTGGGAGATTGTGCATATATTTTGTCATCATCAAAAAGGGGGAGAATGTTGGGTTGAGTGTGTTTTGGAATTTCCTAAAGTTGTATTTTAATGATGACCAATGAACATCACTCATACCTTGATTTTGATGATGACATATTGAACATGTTATACATTTTATACATATCACAACAATGCTTAAACAACATGTTTTTGATGTTTAATATCTCACATTTTAATGATAATATCTTGTATTAATGGTTTACACTTTATATTTTCAGGTTTACATAAATTTGTCCCAGTGGTGTCGACACAATCCACCTGTGTGTCGACACTAGCTGACTGTCCCAGAAGCATGTTCTGAGAGAAGCAACCAGTGGTGTCGACACAGTCCACCTGTGTGTCAACACTAGATGACTGTCCCAGGAAGCAGTCAGAATAGTTGAAGCCAGTGGTGTCGACACAGTCTGTCTGTGTGTCGACACACTTCGACTAAAGTTCAAAAATGTGGATTTTTCTCGACACGTGGTTGTTTAGGGATCAAGGGAATTGACCTAGATTTCCGTGCCCATGCACCCCAACGCACCTTATGGACATATTGGGCTATATATACCCATGATCCTTGTACTCCAAAGGCATCCCACGCAAGAAAGCTCAGAGCATTCTGGAAGAAGAGCATTTTGAGCGGGAAAGGCTCCTCCGTCCAGAAGGAGAGCAGCAGAGCGCCGCCAAGGGGAAGAAGAAGGAGAAGAAGAAGGGAAGGAGCTCATGGTTGCAGCAGTGCTGATCTAGAAGGAGATCCAACCGAGTCTGTGTTTGTATTAAGTGTCAATTTCCCTGGGGGGATCTGTGTATGTGTTCTACACAGATCGCCCAATTCTATTTGTCTTTACCATTTTATCCTGTACTGAGATAGATCGTGCTAGAGGATCTATTCTCTAAGTGTGCTTGTTCTAGCAGAACTTGGATCTATTGTGATCTAGAGGTTTGAGTACTTTGTACTCTGGTTTGGAGCCGTAGTGCTCTGGGTTGGAGCCGTTGTGCTCTGGTGCTTGAGCCGTAGTGCTCAAGGGCTTGTGAATTTGCTGAATTCAGAAGTGGTTGTGGAGTAGGTTGTTGTGCCTATCTCCTGGGTTTCTTTGAGTCGTTGCACTCAAAGAGGTTGGAGTCGTCGTGCTCAGATTGTACTGCACTTGTGCTAGTGGTTCCTCCATTGTGAGGAGGTGGACGTAGGAGACACAAGTTGTGTTCTCTGAACCACCTTAAAAATCTTCAGTGCACTATGGTTTGATGTGTGGTTTGTTGTTCCTATTCACTATACTCACACACCACACTTGAATCTGATTGAATTGTGTGTTTCACTCATTTTAATTCCCTGCTATTCACACACATTCTTAGTTCATCTGATTAAGTCACCTATCTGATCCCAACAACTGGTATCAGAGCAGGTCAGAGTCAGTTCTATACTTTGAGGTGCTTTAGTGAATTTTCTGTATTTTAGATTTTGATTCACTCAATTACTTGCTCAAATGGCTGTGTGTTTGGTTTGATTGTCTTTATCATGGACTCTAGATGTTTCGTTGCTGAAGGTCATTCAATTAATAGGCCTCCATTTTTTTGATGGTACTGACTATCCTTACTGGAAGAATAGGATGATGGTTTTTCTTAGAGCACAGAACTATGAAGTATGGAGAATTGTTGAAAAAGGACCAATTGAAGTCACTGGAGATGAAGATCAATGGACCAGGGAGCAGATCAGAAGGGTCACCCTGAACTATAGTGCCATGAACATGCTGCAATGTGCCATCCATCCTAAGGAGTATTCCAAAATCTCTATGTGTAAGTCTGCCAAGGAGATGTGGGATAAATTAGAATTGCTATATAAGGTCACATCTCAAGTTAGAGAAACTAAAGCAAACATGTTAGTTTCTGATTATGAATTGTTTATTATGAAAACTGATGAAACTATATATGAGATGTTTGCTAGGTTCATGGTTATCATCAATGGTCTTTGATCTTTGGGTAAAGAATACTCAAATGAAGAATTTGTAAGAAAAATCTTGCGTTCCTTATCTTCTGTGTGGCACACTAAAGCCACAGTCATTGAGGATTCAAAGGATTTACCCAAAATAACATTGGATGAACTCATTGGATCATTAATGACTTATGAGCTAAATCTTAAAAGATCTGAAGAACACATGCTGAAATCAAAACCCATTACTCTTAAAGCTTCATCAAGTAGTAAAGGAAAATCTAAAGAAATTTTTGAATCTGAAAAATCTGAATCTGACAATGATAATCTTGCTTTGATTACTAGACAATTTAGAGCATTTCTAAAATCAAACAAGAATAATTTTGGTAATAAGCAAAATGTCATGTCTAGTAAAAAGAAACACTTCTCCCATGTTGATCATAAGAAAACTGATGAAATTCCTGTGTTACAGGTGCTACAAATCTGGGCATATGAAGGCTGAGTGTCCAGAGGCAAAGAAGGACAAGTACAAAAACCACAAGAAGGAGTTTCACAAAAAGAAGAACAAGGCCATGGTTGCTACATGGTCAGATGATGAAAGCTCAGACTGCAATGAAGAATCCTCAACTTCAGATGAAAATGAAGTTTGCTTCATGGCTGGAAGCAATGAAGAACAAGTAGATATGTCTTTCGACCTATTTACTATTGAAGACTGGCAAGAAGCATATGGTAATTTAGTTGAAAATCTTTCTGATGTTAGAAAAGAAAATAAATACTTGAAAAGAAAAATTGAAAACATTCTTCATGATACTTCATCATCTGTAAAGATTTCTGAATTGGAAGCTCAAATTTCAGACCAAATCAAAGAAAATGATGAACTGATGATTTTTGTTGATAAACTGAAATTGAAAATTCAAAAATTGAACAAAGAACTTATCAATTATGTTAAGAAATTTGAAGAAAAAGAAAAAGAAAATCAAGAAAACTTGAATCAAATTGAAAAGCTAAACCTTTGCCTTAAAGAAAAAGAAGACATCATCAAGAACTTCACTCAAGGCAAAGATTATTTGAATGCTCTACTTGGAGTTAAGATGAATTCAAACAAATTTGGTTTAGGTTTTGAACCACAAAATTTAAAGAAAACTGAATCATCTTCAAAGCAAACAAAATCATTAAAAATTCCTTTAATAAATTTTGTCAAGGCAGGTTCATCTGAAAACAAAGGAAAAATACAAAAACAGAAAGAACCTGTGAGGTCAACACACACTCTGTACAAGTCGACCTATCCCAGTCAGAGGTCGACACATACCCTACCCAGGTCGACACACACACAACATAGGTTGACACAAACCATGCATAGGTCGACCTACCCTTCCTCTAAAAATCAGAAAAACTGCAAACCAATGAATAATCATCTTTCTAATGGCAATTGGAATGTTTTCTTATCTTACAATTCAAGAAGGAATAAGTCTTGGAACCAAAGGTACAATGGTAACCAATGGTTCAATCCTTATTTCTATCATTCATCTTTTCCTGCATATCAACAACAATGCATGCCAAGTTTTTCACAATGGAACAAACCAACTAAGAGGTATAATGTTCAGAAAATTGAAAAATAAAAAGTTGAACCTTCTGTTCCAAAGAACACTGTGAAGAAACATACATAAATTTGGGTAAGAAAGGATTTGTTTTCTCTCCTCACTCAGGATGTTGGTACCAATCTCGTGGGTACCAAAAACTTTTTTTTTCTAGTTTGTTATGTGCAGGAAAGTCGTGAATCCAATTCCAACAACATCTGGATTCTTAACAGTGGATGCTCACGGCACATGATAGGAGACAGAAATAAATTTTCATGCTTGATTGAAAAAGAAGGTGGATCAGTCACCTTTGGAGGTAAGAATAAAGGAAAAATAATTGGCAAAGGAAAAATTGGTAAGTCTTGCATTACCTTAAGTGATGATGTTTGTTTAGTTGAGGGTTTGAATTACAACTTGCTTAGCATTAGTCAATTGTATGACAATGGTCACAAGATTTTTTTTTTAACATGATTCATGCAAAATAATTGACTCTTCTGAGAAAATTAAATTGATTGGAAAAAGATAAA
Source organism: Colocasia esculenta (assembly GCA_014218235.1). Classification (NCBI taxonomy): domain Eukaryota; kingdom Viridiplantae; phylum Streptophyta; class Magnoliopsida; order Alismatales; family Araceae; genus Colocasia; species Colocasia esculenta. The sequence continues at coordinate 73,148,765 of CM024757.1, forward strand.
ATAATGTCTACATGATTGATTTGTGTGATAATTCATCTTCAAATGTTTGTTTGATTTCAAATAAAAATGACACTGCTTGGTTGTGGCATAAAAGGTTGGGTCATGCAAGTTTCTTAACCATTAGCAAACTCACAAGAGTGAATCTTGTAAAAGGTCTTCCTGAATCTTTTCCAGTCATTGACAATCTTGTTTGTGGGATTTGTGCTCAAGGAAAACAAACAAGAAAATCTTTTAAAGTGTTCAATGAAGTACTTACATCTAAACCACTTGAGCTGCTTCATATGGATCTTTTTGGTCCAACTAGAACTCAAAGTCTAAGTGATAATAGATATGGCTTTGTGATCATTGATGACTTTACTAGATACACTTGGGTCTTATTCTTATCCCATAAAAGTGATGCATGTTCAGAATTCAAGAGATTTTACAATTCTGCCTTAGTGGGTTTATCTTTCAAATTGAATTCCATTTTGACAGATCATGAGGGTGAATTTGAAAATAAATCATTTTCCGATCTCTGTACTGAACTGAACATTCTCCATAAGTTTTCTTCCCCTAGAACTCCAGAACAAAATGGAGTTGTAGAAAGGATAAATAGAACTCTTGTGGAAATGGCCAGAACTATGCTCATTGAAAGTAAACTGTCTAAATCTTTTTGGGCAGAAGCTGTAAATACAGCTAATTTCATTTTGAATAGAGCATTGGTAAGACCAAAGATCAGAAAAACCCCTTATGAGTTGTTCAAGAATAAAAAGCCAAGTGTGTCATATTTCAAAATTTTTGGTTGCAAATATTTTGTTCACAATAACAACAAATAAAATCTTGATAAATTTGATGCAAAAAGTTTTGAATCAATCTTCTTAGGTTATTCTGAAACTTCAAGAGCTTACAGAGTTTATATTTTGAACAATAAGACTGTGGAAGAATCTCCACATGTCATTTTTGATGAAAACTTCCAAAAGATTGACATTCCTACTTTGTGCAGAACTCCATTATGTGATGATGAGGATGATTTTCTTGAACATCCATCTACAAATCTTGAAGAGCAAGAAGTACCAAATGCACATGAGGTTCTTGAATTGCCAACTTCAAGTGATTTAGGTAATCATGTTCCTGAAAATCATGCAAACTCTGAGGTAATTTCTGAACCCATATTTTTAAGAGACCATCCACTTGAAAGCATTGTTGGTAATTTGCAAGATGGAATAAGAATCAGATCATTTTTCATTCTGTCATAGATGAAGATTCTTTGGCACTACTTTCCCAAATTGAACCCAAAAATGTTGATGAATTTTTATCTTGTGAAAACTGGATAAATGCTATGCATGAAGAGCTTCATCAATTTGAAAGAAATCAAGTTTGAGATTTAGTACCAAAACCTTCAGATTTAACTTCTGTCATTGGAACAAGATGGATTTTCAGAAATAAATTGAATGAATCTGGTCAAATTGTTAGAAATAAAGCTAGACTTGTTGCTCAGGGGTATAACCAAGAACTTGGTATTGATTTTGAAGAGTCTTATGCCCCTGTAGCAAGACTTGAAGCTGTTCGAATATTCCTTGCATTTGCTGCTTCTTTGAAATTCAAAGTCTTTCAAATGGATGTCAAGAGTGTATTTTTAAATGGATACATAAAAGAAAATGTTTTTGTTAAACAACCCCCTGGTTTTGAAAATGAGAAATTTCCCAATCATGTTTTTAAGCTTGATAAGGCTCGTTATGGTCTTAAACAAGCTCCAAGAGCTTGGTATGATCGGTTGAGCTCCTTTCTTATAAATAAAGGTTACATAAGAGGAAACATTGATCAAACTTTGTTTACAAAAACTGCAAAAAATCATTTCATTGCTATTCAAGTTTATGTTGATGATATCATTTTTGGATCAACGGATAATACTTTGTGCAATGAGTTTGCCCATCTTATGCAATCTAAATTTGAAATGAGTCTCATGGGTGAACTTACATTCTTTTTAGGTCTGCAAGTGCATCAAACTGCTGAAGGAATTTTTCTGAGTCAAATAAAATATGTCAAAGAGTTGCTCAAGAGGTTTGACTTCCAAAACATCAAGCCATCCAACACACCAATGGCCACAAGTGTAAGACTTGAAAGTGATGCTTCTGGTAAGCCTGTTATTGCTAAACTTTACAGAGGTATGATTGATCTCTTCTTTATTTAACTACCTCTAGGCTAGATATTCAATTCAGTGTCTACATGTGCGCAAGATTTCAAGCAAATCCTAAAGACAGTCACATGTCTGCTGTTAAAAGAATTTTTAAATATCTTCTTTCTTCATGTGATTTGGGTCTTTGGTATCCTGCTGGGTGTAAATTGGACTTGATTGCATATAGTGATGCTGATTATGTCGGGTGCAAACTTGATAGAAAAAGCACTAGTGGGTTGTGTTTATATCTAGGAGGGTGTCTTATTTCTTGGGCTTCCAAAAAGCAACATTCTGTAGCTCTTTCAACTGCAGAAGCAGAGTATGTTGCTACTGGTAGCTGTGGTACCCAAGTCCTTTGAGTCAAACATCAACTTCCCGATTATAATCACACATTAGGTTGCATTCCCATTCTTTGTGTCAACACAAGTACTATAAATCTGTCCAAAAATCCTATTCAGCATTCTCGCACAAAACACATTGACATTCGACATCATTTCCTTCGAGATGAAGTCTCAAAGAATTCTTTTGAACTCCACTTCATTGATACAGAAAAACAATTGCAGACATTTTCACTAAGCCTCTTGCAGATTCACTTCTCTTAGAAGAGAACTTGGTTTATGCAAGTTTTCACATGTCTGATATCTTCATCTCATTTCTTTGTGCAAATAAAAGCCATTCTTTCTTGCAAATAAATTCCTACTTCTCAGTTGCATTGAAATTCTTGGTATATCCAAATAGTGATTTGAAGAAGGACAAGTTAGGCTTGTCTGGACACTTTCACTATGCGTGAGTATATGTCTCCGCCAAGTATCAAGATCCCTTTATGCAATTGTTAAGGGGGAGTATTTGTCTTTTCACAACACTCACTTGTTGATTCTATTCTCACTTCATTAAATTCTTATTTTTTTTTACCTTGTGTTGGAGAGCTACTTGATAGGGGGAGTCATTGTCTATTCTTCACTCATTTTTCTTGACAATTGTTGTTATTCTGAGCCCCAATTATCAGAATTTTTTAGTCCTTGTGCTATTTTCATGTGAGAGACTTAAAACATTGAAACTAAATTCATTGTGCATTTAGTTTAATTTCAAAGATTTACTTTCATCTCAAAGTTGTGCAATCTTAATACTGAATGTTTTTAAAATGATTTGCAAAACACTATAATAGGCACATGAGTGGCTTTAATATTTCACATGTGTATGTTTAAGCTTCATTTTTACCACATGTTAAGAATAATCTCTCTACACTCATATTCATGACTCTTATGGTCAAAGCAAACATATTCCTGTAAAATATCAAAAGAAAATAAACAATAATCTGGAAGGATACAGACATAGCAATTCAAACTTGTCTATTATTGAGTAACCGGGCCATCTCACCTAACCAAGTGATTTGTCTCGCGCCAAAAAGTGTTTAACAGTTTGTTATCTTTGTACAAGGTAATGAAAGTGAAACCACTGAGTAATCAGGAGGTCTTACATCTGATAAATGTGATCTCTTCCATTGAAAAGTGAGATTTAACTAATTTATTCTTGTATTCTTTCACAGTTAAAAATGAAAGCAAATTCAAAAAGACAGGATAGAAAAGTTCCTGACCTGAATAAAGTTTATATATATTGAGTTTAGACCTATTATTCTACAATGTGTTAAACTTCAAGCTCATAACATCTCTGTTAAATATTTCTGCTCACTCATATAGGTCACATTTATTCACATTTGCATCATCATTTTAACTTCATTCAGACCATTATGTCTTGCTTTACTTTGTGTTCAGTGGGTCTTTGTGATTACACTTGATTGCATAATACCAAAAATATAATAATTTCTCTCATTTGACAATATCACTTTGCCTCACTTATTTTGATTATTTCTGACAATTTAATTCCTACATTTCATTTCTTGATCTCCTACAATCTTTGTTTCTCTCTCTTATCTATCTTTTTGATGCTGTCAAAAAGGGGGAGAAAGTTCTTTAAAGGGGAGAAAGTTTCTTATGGGAGAAAGTTCAAAGGGTGAATATGGTCAAGGGGAGTTATTACAGTCAAGGGAGTCAGGCTATTGGGAGATTGTGCATATATTTTGTCATCATCAAAAATGGGGAGAATGTTGGGTTGAGTGTGTTTTGAAATTTCCTAAAGTTGTATTTTAATGATGACCAATGAACATCATTCATACCTTGATTTTGATGATGACATATTGAACATGTTATACATTTTATACATATCACAACAATGCTTAAACAACATATTTTTTATGTTTAATATCTCACATTTTAATGATAATATCTTGTATTAATAGTTTACACTTTATATTTTCAGGTTTACATAAATTTGTCCCAGTGGTGTCGACACAGTCCACCTGTGTGTCGACACTAGCTGACTGTCCCAGAAGCATGTTCTGAAATGTAGGAGATCAAGAAATGAAATGTAGGAAATAAATTGTCAGAAATAATTAAAATAAGTAAGGCAAAGTGGTATTGTCAAATGAGAGAAATTATTGTGTTTTGGTTATTGTGCAACAAAGTTTAATCACAAAGACACACTCAACACAAGGTATAGCAAGATGTAATGATCTGAATGTAGTTAAAATAATGATGCAAATGTGAAGTAAAGTGACCTATATGAGTGAGCAGAAGTATTTAACAAGAATGTTAGGAGCTTTAATTTTAACACAATGTAGAATAATAGATCTAAACTCAGTATACATGAACTTTATTAAGGTCTTAAGCTTTTCCATCCTGTCAAGTTGATTTTCTTTCATTTTGAACTGGGAAAGAATACAAGAATAAATTAGTTAAATCTCACTTTTCAGTGTAAGAGATCACATTGATCAGATGCAAGACCTCCTGATTATTCAATGGTTTAACTTTTATTATCTTATACAGAGTTGAAAATTTGATTTCCACTTTTTTACGCGAAACAAATCACTTTTTAAGTGAAATGGCCCGGTTACTCAGTGGTTCAAGAATTTGCATTGCTCTGTTTGTAACTTCCTAAATTGTTGATCATTTTCTTTAGATGTTTTGCAGAAATATGTTTGCTTTGACCAGAAAAGTCATGACTACGAATTTAGAAAAATTATTCTTAACATGTGATAAAAATAAAGCTTAAACATGCACATGTTAAATAGTAAAGCCACTCATGTGCCTACAAGTGTTTTGCAGGTCATTTTAAAGACATTCAGTATTAAGATTGCTTAACCTTGAAATGATAATGAATCTTTGAAATTAAACTAAATACACAATGAGTTTAGTTTCAATGTCTTAATTCTCTCATAAGAAATTAGCACAATGACTCAAAAATTCTGATGATTTTGGGGTTCAAGATAGACAAGTAAGGTCAAGGAATGTGACAATGACTCCCCCTTTCATGTATCTCCCCCTCACAAGGTGAACATGATGATTATTGAAGAAATAGGAATGGAATGAAGTGAAAATAAAATGAACAAGAATATTTTATTGAAAGACAGAGACTCCCCCTCAACAATTGCATACAAGACTCTTGATACTTGGCAGAGATATATACTCACGCATAGTGAAAGTGTCCAGACAAGCCTGACTTGTCTTTCTTCAAATCACCATTTGATATACCAAGAATGTCAATGCAGTGTGAGAGTGAGGAATTTATTTGCAAGAATATTTGTCACCAAACTGAATGGGAGTTGTTAATAAATCAGATATGAAAGAATATTTTCCAGAATTTCACTCAAAGATTCTTTTGACTCACTCCCCCATAAGATATGCATGATATGAGATGATCATTTAAGCAATTCAGATATGTTCATTCCAAGCAGTTTGCACAGAAAGAATATGAACATGATCAAGCATACATCAACAGGCAATTTATTGAAGGAGAAAAGTTTTTTTCTTTCAAAAAACTCAAATTGTTTCAAAGACTTAAAGTAAAGTTTTTGAGATTTTCATTTTTCTTGATGACCTTTATGCAGAAAAAGACTATTGATACTTGGCGGAGAATTTTTTTCTCATGCATGATGATAGTTTCCAGACAAGCCTAACTTGTCCTTTCACATTTCAACATTTGATATACCACATAGTCACTGCAAAAAGGTCAATTATTCTTTAGTTTTAGCATGAAATTCATTGCATTTTCAAGAACATTTTTGCACTTTTTCAAATTTACTCCCCTTTAATATGTGCATGGAATGAAAAAGCTAGCAAGCAATTCACACATGATTATGCACACAATTAGCTTTAAGCATAACATGACTTTTGGTTCTTGGCGGAGTACTTTACTCACGTATAATGATAGTTTCCAAACAAGCGTAACTTGTTTTTCCACATATCATCATTTGATATACCAATAAGTCAAAAGAGAAGATATGCACAAGGAGTCATGGGCACAAACAAACAAACATGATTTCAATTGTTATGACATAAATTTCTTGTTGGAAGCAGCATTGAAACACATTTCTCATTGTTCAAATAAAAATTAAACATTCATTTCAATTCAGACAATTTACATTTGAAACGATAAAGAAATTTTACCAGAACAGTCTTCATTTCTTTTTCAAAGATTTTACCTGTGTTCTTCAATCATTTCTTGCCTTGCACAGCCAATATCTTGAATCCATTTACAATATATGGCTGCAAGACTCCTCAGCTTGCTTGGGACCCACACTTGTTTGGGTCCTGCAATGAAATCAATGTTAGAGTGCAATAAAGATTTCTGAATCCAAAATGATTTTATTTTTGGTATAGATGCATTTCTTTCATTGATAGAACTATGAGCAGAATTAGTTCCAGATTTTCTTTTTGTCTTGGTCAATGCATCTATATTTTTATGAAGTTTTCTAATTTTTAGATTTTTAATATAAGCAGAAACAGAATGATTTTGTGCAGCATTTCTATGCCTATACACATGGAATTTCTAAACATTTTCAGTATGAACATGATATTTATTCTTGTGTGTATGAGCAAATGCATTAGACTGAAATTTCTGAGCATGCACAACAAAATCATTTCTGTACCAACAGTCCCTAGAAATATGACCAATTTTATGACAATGAAAGCATTGGACTGATTTGGCATGTTTATTGAAATTTTGATTTCTAATCCAACAATGTTTGGCAAGATGACCAGGTTTATTGCAGCTAAAGCAAGTGAGCATTTCTTACCTAGTACTTACCTTGGCATGTATGCATTTGCTGGAATCTCCTTTTCCTGTGAGGAGGCATACCATGAGGAGAAGGAGGTACTTTTTGGTGGCTCTTGGCATGATGTGAATTTGGAACTTGCCTTGGAGCTTTTTGGACTAATGGAGGAAGTAGATGAATCTTCTTGACAGTAACATTTTTCTTTTTTCTCTGTCTGTTTCTGAACAAGAACTTTCACTAGTTTTTCATTAGAATTAGTAGAGTTCTTATTCGTAGCAGCTTTAACAAATGTTAATTTTGATTTATTTTCATTTTGTTTATCTCTCACAGAAGCAAGACTTGTGTATTTAGTATTCTTCAATTCATGTTGAAGCTTCTGTTTTTCATCTTTTAATGCAATAACTTCTTTTTTTCTGAAATTTAAAGCTTATTTAGCATGACATCCAAACCATTTTTCATCTTGTTCTTTTCATTTTCACATTGAGCAATTTGTTTTTCCAAATCGACAATTTATTACTCAAATTGCTACAATCATTGTCCAATGGTTTGTCATGCAACAAGCATTCAATCTTCCTTTTTATATGACTATTTTCTTCAACAAGTTGTTTGCATCTCTCATTTATTTGATGATCATGAGTCATGTTAGAAATCTGTTTGTTTAATTGATCATTATCAAATATGAAGTTTTCATTGAGATCAATCAATTTTTCATTTTCGTCTTTCAAATCAAGATTTTCATATTCCAACTGATCATGATTTTCTTTCAACTTGGACAACTTGTTTTTACAAATTTTGATTTTATCTTTCAAACTTTCTTTTTCAGAATTTAGTTTCTGAACTTCAATTTTCAAATTCTCATTTTCTTCTGAAAGATCTTTATCATTGTTCTGGAGCAATTCAAGTGTATTTTTCAAATTTTCACTTTCTTTATGGCAATGTTTTAAAGTCTTTTTCAAATCTTTATTCTTAGTGTTCAGCTTTGCATTAAGATTTTGTATCTTCTCACAGAACTCAACCAATTCAGCATAAGACATGCCTTCATCTGCATCAGAATCAGAATTAGAATACATAAATGGATCTGGAATTGATTTACCTGATCTTGTAGACCCATTTGAACTATTGTGTTCTGAAGAGGATGTAGAATGCTCTGAGCTCATGGAATGTGCTGTGACAGCCACAATTTTCTGAATTGGTGATTTTCTGGATTCATTGAAGTTCTTCTTTGCCATTGAGCATTTGTGAATTCCTTTTGCTCCTTTTCTTTGTGCTTCCTCTGAAAAACTTGATGAAAGTGAGATTGGGGATTTCTCTGAAATTATAACAGGAAATTCATGCAGATTAAAGAAATTTGCCATTATACCAAAACTCAAAAGATTATTAGATCTAATCACACTGAATCAATGTAACAAGGAATTAGATCTAACAATTAGAGTGGTTAACCCGCTCTGATACCAATTGTAGGAATCAGAGCGATTAAGCACACAAAGACAGATCTCCCAAAATACAACCAATGAACAGAGAACCGTCTCTGATACCAATTATAGGATTGAATAGGTGGATGAATCAGATCTAGAAGGGGGGTTGAATAGATCTAATCACCAATTAATGCGGAAGCTTAAGCAATTCAAAATTACTTCTAATCAGAGATCAATTCAAACAAACAATTTACTGATCTGAAGTGTGGGTGTGTGTAGATGATGTGTGAAGCAATTAAACACTTAGTGTGAAAGCGAAATCCTATGCAAACATCTAGCGCAGACAAGAAGATCAAACCATTGCACAAAGTATTTTTTGGTGGTTCGGAAATCACACCAGTGATTCCTACATCCACCCCTCACACAGTGAGGCTCCACTACTCAAAAGAGTACAACTCACACCGGAGCACGACGACTCCAAACACCCTTGAGTACGACAGCTCAACACACAACCTTGAGTTCAACGACTCACAAACTGAGCACGACGGCTCAAACCACACAGTGAGTGCGACGACTCACAAACCAAAGCTCGATAGCTCACAATACAAAAGCTAGATCAAACACGAAAGAAATCAGATCCTCTAGCAATGATCTGATTCACAAACTCAATAAACTCATAAATATGTACAAAACTTCATGTACAGATCTCACAAGAAGAAATAAGATGAACACTCCAAGAATTAGGTGAAAGACGTATGAATTGGATGTTCTTCGGTGAAGAGGTCTTGCAGACGCTTGAATTGAGGAGCCTTGATGGAATTCGGTGGAGATTCTCCTCAGTTGGCGATACTCTGCTTTGATGGCATCTGAAATGCCAGAAATCCCTCTTCTACTGCTGCTCTTCAGTTGGATCTGCTCCCTTTCCTAACATAGCAACCTTCTCTCCAGAGATTCCCCTTGATTCCCACGTCCTTCCTCTTGAAAGGATGGCCTGCAGCTTCTGGAGATGGAGCCAGATCTGGAAAGCCCCTTTTTGCCGCCAAAAAGCTTCTCCTGGAAGTGTATGAGCTCTCTTTTCGTGGGATACCTTTAGAGTACAAGAAACATGGGTATTTATAGCCCCATATGTCCCTAAGGTGCCTTGGGGTGCGTGGGCACAAAAATCTAGGTCAAATCCCTTGATTCCCAAGCAGCCACGTGTCCAGAAAAATTCTCATTTTTGAGCTTTAGTCGAAGTGTGTCGACACACAGGCAGACTGTGTCGACACCACATGCATTGTCTTCAAACTGGGCTTCTGGGACAGTGATCTAGTGTCGACACCACAGGGCACTGTGTCGACACCATAGGCAGACTGTGTTGACACACAGGCAGACTGTGTCGACACCACTGGCTACTGCTTCAGAACATGCTTCTGGGATAGTCATCTAGTGTCGACACCACAGGTGGACTGTGTCGACACCACTGTGACAATTTTGTGTAAACATGAAAATATAAAGTGTAAACCATTAATACAAGATATTATTGTTAAAATGTGAAATATTAAACATCAAAAACATGTTGTTTAAGCATTGTTGTGATATGTATAAAATGTATAACATGTTCAATTAGTCATCATTTAAATATGTACAAAGTGTACAAAATGTCATCATCAAAATCAAATTATGAGTGATGTCAATTAGTCATGATTAAAATCATCATTAAAAGGTTTCAAATACACACTCAACCCAACATTTTGGTGCTTGGGTGGCACCCTGTGTTTGTGCTCAGGTGGTTTGTGTTGTTCTGTCTGGAGCCTTGGTGCATTGTGTTGCACCTTGGGTGGCTCCTGCTACTTGTGTTGGCACCGTGTGTTGTGCTGCGTATCATGATCGTAAGTTTTGTGCGTTGCTTCTCGAGTTTGCTCGGTGTTCGAGGCGTTGAGCTTTACGCCTCTGGGACACTGTGTGCTGGCCGTGCCTTGTGGCTGTACCGTTACCGCTGTGGGGTGGCTACTTTGCCTTATCTAGGTAGCCCTATCGGTGGTACGCCAGGCTTTGGTCGTGGCCCGTGTCCAGGTTTCCCCTCTCGCTTTGGGGAGCGAGTGTGTTCAGCTGGGGTACCCTGTTTTGGTTTGGTTTCCTTTGAGGTCGACGCGCTGCTCTCGACCTCTGCAGTTGTTTTGTTTCTCGTGCGGTTGCTGACGTCTTGAGTTGTCTGGCCTTGCCAACCTCAGACGTCTCCCTTGGTTTTGTCTCTGCGCGTGTGCTTGTGGAGCGTTTATTTTGGTTTTCCGTGGCTCCACAGTCATTGTGTGTCCTGGTCGGACCACGAGGATGATCTGGGTGAGATCTAGTGGTGCCGGCGGACACTGTCTTGCTCGCCGTGGGTTCTCCACGTGCGTGTTTTTTCGCTTGGTTTTGGGTCACCATTAAGAAGCTCTCGTTTGGCCTTGCCATAGGTGCTAACTGTTGCTAGTTGTGCGGAGCCATTCAGCGGAGTCTTGTGGATGACCTCTTGGCGTTTTCCTCGACTGCCGTCAGTAGCTGGGACCTCTGTCTAGTCGCTGGTGACAGAGGGAGTTACTGACCGGTTGGTCTCAATAGTGTGGGCTGTTGAGGGCTCTATCACGTGGTTTCTGGCGGTTCCAGTATTTCTAGTTGGTTGGGTGTGCGCTGCGCCTGTGGAGTTGTCGATGTCTGCTTGTGTGCTCCGCGCCGTTGTTGTGCGCCCTGTGAGCCATCGGATGTCTGGTTAGGCACTCCGTTTGTGGTGAGGTTGTGGTGTTGACCACCGGGAAGTCGTGGTACGACTTAGTGGTTCCTTGACACCTATTGTTTTCTCCGATTGGGTTTTGCCCTTGATTTCGAGGATGAAATTATTTTTTTTGTTGGATGTATTGTAACATCTCGGGCTTTCTGGATTTCTGTTGTGTGTGGGATGACTGGACTTGTCACGACGGGTTCGTCGCGACAGTCATCCTTGTTGCGACAGCTAGGTGTGTCGTGTTCCTGTCGCGCCTAGTCAACGGGTCTCGACAAGGTTTCGCTTTTGGTCTTCTGACAGGCGTCTGCCGCCTGTCAGGGTGGTAGGCGGGTCAGAGCGACCTGTCAGGCTGTCGCGGCCCCCAAGTTGGGCGCGTTCTGATCGCAGTCTGGGCGGCCGTCGTGATACGATTGGTGTCGCGATGCCCCGCCCCGTCGCGTTCTGGGGGTCAGAGGCTAAAAGCCTTGCCCGGTTTCCCCTTTCCCTTCTTTTCCTTTCTTCCCTTCCCTTCTCCTCGCCGAGGAGGAAAGCTTCTCTCTCCGGCGATCCGGCAGTTTGGGCTTGGCAGAGCGGCGGCGGTTCGTGCGGAGAGGTGGCACGTCGTCGTGGGAGCGAGGAGGAGGTGGCAAGCTCTTTGTGAAGGCCCCTTTAGGGTTTGGTTCTTCGTTCTTCTGTAGGGATTCTTGTGCCCTTTCCAATCCAAGTGATTGGAAGTTCCTTTGTGTGTTTGCATGCTTTAAATGCTTTCCCATGCTCCCCTCCCCATGGTGGTTGTGTTTGTAGCGTGTGGGGGACCCCGAGATGTAGCATCTTGGCGGTCGACCTTCCAGCTGATGTCGCGACTGCCGAGCGCGTCGCGACATCAGAAAAGGCGTCGCCCCGGTCCGACGCAATCTTATCGCGGCGCAGTTGGCCATCGCGATAAGGGTCGTGTCGCGACCCAGTTGGTCGTCGCGACAATGTTGCTGTCGCGGCCTGGTCGGCTGTCGCGACAAGGGTGTCGCGACCTGGTTTCCTGTCGCGACAGCTCTGTTGTCGTGACCCGCTTCCCCATTGCAACATGACGCTTGTCGTGGTGGCCCTGACCGTCGCGATGTGATCGCGACGGGCTAGGAGGGCACGACAAGACCTGTGTTTCCGTTGGTGTTTCCGTGGCCCGTTGGGCATGTCGGCTTGTGCCCCAGGGCAGGGTTGCCCTCAGGACCTTCTGGTGGGAACGGGGCAGGTTGCCTCCCTGTGTTCAGTGACCAAAGGTGACACCTTCGTGGCCGTGTCCTAGCGGTGTCTCTAGGAGGCTCGCGTCTGTCTAATACTCGATGGTATGGTCACCGATCGATTATTAGAAGAGCGTTGGTTTCTGTACTGTTTGGTGGTGTTCCGGTTTCTCGGGTTGTGCCGTGTGTGCCGGCGTTGGCCGACGACCCTTCTGGAGGTTGTTCCCGGAAGGGGTGCCGTGTGTGCCTGTGCCAGCTGGGCTTGTCTTAGTTACAAGCCAGCTGTGTTGTTTCTGTGGTGGTTGCCACACCAGTTCTCTTTCTCCCGGTGCTCGGCACTTGAGGGCTTGTCCGCGAGACAAGTTGTTACCGTTACCTGAGACCCCTAGCCCCGCGCGTCTGTGTCAGAGGAAGTTGCTCCGGGCGGTAGGCGTGCTTAAGTCACAGACATGGAGTAGAAGGGGAAAACGATGGGGACAGCGGCGTGAGTCGTTTGTAGAGCTCTCTTAGCTGGTCTGGGTCTCCGAGGTGGTTCAGACGTTCGTCCGGGGTGGACCAGCTAGTCCGTCTCACTGCCTCGCTCTGTGTTGGTTCCGGAGCCGCGTAGGGAGGTCAGGCGTGGGGCCGCAGTATGGCCGGACTACGGTGTTTGTGGTTGTGTTTTGGGCTGTGACTCGCTAGCCTCACTCTACTGGGGAGGTTGTAGGCGGGAGTCAGCGGTCGACGTGCTAGAGGGGTGGACTGTGTGTCCCTCTCTTAGCTGGCTGTGGCGGTGGCTTGGTTGCTCTTGTTGTGACAATGTTTCTCACGCTGTTTCCGAGATTGGGTTTCTCGTCGCTCTAGTTTACACGGTGGTTGTAGCCTAGCCGTGTCTAGTCCCGTGGGTTTGGTTAGTTTGGCCTCGTGGGCCGTGTTTAATGGTTTCTACTCTGCGGGTTCTTTTAGGGTGCCTGGTGCAGGCACCCAACTGCTATTTCGGTAACCGTTCCTTGGTGTCGTCTGTGGTGGCACCGAAGTGTGTTATTCCCTGACCTCGTGGCGTGTCCGAGGTGCAGGGTGGTTCTGCTTGTGGGCCTTCAACCTTGTGGAGGTCTGAGGTGGTCGTGCCTGTGGTGAGACGTTCGTTCCCACTTGGTTGCTCGGTGTCTCTCGTGGTGACACCTGGTTGTTACTACCTGACCTTGTAGAGGTCTGGGATGTTGGTGCTTGTCTTGAGACTCTAGTCTCTCGTGGTTGCTCCGGTGTTCCATGAGCTTCTTGTCTCTGCGGGTGTGTGCCGAGGGTTTACTTCCGCATTGTGTTGCTCTGGCTCGACTCCGGTTGCGGGTCGTGGCATTGCTCTAGTTGCTTCCGCATGTGGTTGACTCTGCTAGTTCTGCAGGAGTCGTCTTTGGCCTGACCCGGGTTGTGGTCGAGGCGTTTCTCTATTTCCACTGCTTTATAGTACTCTGTGGTAGGCGTTTCCATTTTACTGCTTTGTAGAGTAGTTTTGCTTCCGCTTTGTTGGAGTTCCTACTGTTCTGGCTGGTAAGGGACTGGTTATCCCTACTGAGCCTTGTTCGCGAGGCTCACCCCCCTTACTCTCTTCAGGTAGGGACTCGCTGTCACAGGAGTTCGTTGCCGGACGGTCGTGGTGGCGGCTTGTTCTCCGTGCGTTGCCAGCAGTGTGAGTTGTGAGCGTGAGTGCTCTTCGTACTGTGAGTTGAGAGTGGCCTTTTTGCAAGTCCTCGGGGTATGCCCCTTAAGGACTGCACCTTCTTTCTGTACCTGTACTTTTATTTGGGACATGTTGTACATATTTTCTTTATTAACGTATGAACTTTCTTGTTATAGTTATTTGAATTCATTACTTATCTCACTGGACTAAATTCTAACCCTTCCGGGTCTTCGGATCCGTGGGTGGCGACGCAACCTTCGGGGGTCCCCTGGCGGGGGTCCGGGAGGTCGGGTCGTTACATAGGCAGCCCTCTCTTGGGGATTTGGAAACTCTCGGCCGGTCATTCCGTATCGGCAGACTAGTGGCCTTTTCTCTAAGACCTCTGTAATTCTCCGTACTCCATGGATTCCCTCATGGACACCGAGTTGGTTGTACCATTGAAGTTCTCAGAAGATAGAACACACCTCTATTCTTATCTACTTCTCGTGACAGTGATTTGATACATTGTAACCAAGCCATTTAATGTAAAGATTGAACTAAAGTAATTAAGCCGTTATGCTGCTAAAATTTACTCAGGATCATGTCCACTTGTCTTGTTCCTTATAATCATTGACATGATCTATAGTGCACATACTATCTCTTACTTGGAATTTGTATTGTCCATAAATGAATGAATGTAATTACCAGAAATTATTGGAACTTCGGTTCATAACCATGCCTGTGCAAATAGGGCCCAGTCTGTGTAGGATCGAGAAAAGATGTGGACAAGATCTAGAAGGGGGGGTTGAATAGATCTAGGCCAACTATTGCGGAAGCTTAGGCAATTTAGAAAAACTCTTTGAATCAGAGACAATTTGAAAACTAATTTCACAGATCTGAAGAGAGATTGAGTGAGTTGTGCAATAGGAGTGTGTGAACAAGTTAATTAGATGTGAATTCGAAAGATCCTATGCATGCATCTAACGCAAGGTAAATTCAACCACAATCAAACCACTGCACAGAGATTTTTAGGTGGTTCGGAAATCACACCATGTGATTCCTACATCCACCCCTCACACAGTGAGGATTCACTATCAACTTGGATACACACACACTGGAGCCTGACAACTCCACCACAAGAGTTCTACAACTCAACACAACACCTAGAGCAAGACTACTCTAGACACTTGAGCACAATTGCTCAACCAAACTTGAGTGCGACGACTCAACCCTGAGCGCACAGGCTCACAAACTACTGAGTACAACGACTCACAAACACTTTGCTAGACAACAACACAAGATCCAGATCCTCTAGCTAAGATCTGATCTCAAAAGGCTCATTCAAGAGAATTGATGCAATAGACACTGCACAATCTCTAGAACAACCAAGAAGACACAAGGGGAAATGAGAAATGGATTGAAAAGTCCTTGTTCTTCAGAAGACTCCCTTGTAGATGTCGAATTGTGAAGGGGCTTGATCTCTTGAAGTTCCTGGGCGATGCTCTGTAATTTGATCTTCAGGATCTTCCTCGAATTCTTCACAAAAGACTGCTTCTACTTGATCTGCACCTTAGAAGTTGATCCTACTACTCCATCTTGGATCAGATCTCCCTTCTTGTGCTTGGAAATGATGGAATTGGAAGGAAGAAGCACAAGAGGATGCACTAACAGGGAGGAGAACAGCTTTTCCACCAGAAATGCTTCTGGAGAAATCTTGAAGGCTCTCTTCTGCTCTCTCTTTGGTTGGATGGCCAATAGGGGACTATTTATAGCCCAAGATACCCAAAAGAACCCTTGGGGGTCGTGGGCACATGATCCAAGGCCGATCCACCATATCCCTAGGGTGCCACGTGTCCAGGAGATGATTTAAGTCACAAACTTTCCAGAGTGTGTCGACCTGACTTGATCTAGTGTCGACACACTATCCCAGACTGGCAGAAAAACTTCCCTGGGAGAGGTCTCTAGTGTCGACCTGAGATGGTCTAGTGTCGACCTGCTGTAGCCAGCTGACAAACAGGCCTTCTGGGAAGGCTCTCTAGTGTCGACCTGACTGCATCTGTTGTCGACCTGTTGTAGAGGCCTGTTGACATGGTTCTCTGGGAGCTGTCTCTAGTGTCGACCTGACTTGGTCTAGTGTCGACACTACTTGACCATTTCTTCAACATTTTGCTTGGCTTTGAAGCATTGTGTCGACACCAGTGGAGGTGTGTCGACACTAACCTATGCAAGAAAGTTTGTCCCTGAGAATTAAAATATAAATCATTAGTCCATTGATTTATCATGTATATAAGTGATAAATATGTTTGGAAACATGCTTTTGAATGTGGTCTTAACATATGGGTGCATCTTACATGTTCCAATTATTTTGCATTAAAATCACACCTTGTCATCATCAAAATATGAGGGAAATGAATTGTATTCACACTCAACCCAACAATCTCCCCTTTTTGATGATGGCAACATTAAGTTCATATGAAAATTCGAAGTTTCAATGAAATGTGATTTTAAGCTTTTATTTACTCAATCACTCAATTTGAAAAACATTGATTGGCACTGAGTTATGTTTCATTCCTTTTTATTCACACTTGTCAAAGACCTTTGAAAATATTTTAGTAACATTTGAAATTTGCACACATTAGAGACAATGTTACTAGTGATGAACTATTTTCACAAATGGCCAAGCAGCTTGACAAGCATCCATTCATTCAAAATTCAATCACATTCAAGAAAAAAATGTTTCTTTTCATTTCAACCAACAAATGTCATTTCATTCATAAGGATATGTGCATTACAATCTTTCAAAATGAAACATTTCAGAAAATCTTTACAATCATCCAAAGAGAAAAACATCATTCCAAAAGAAGAATTTTCTTGCTTTCTATCTTTCTCCCCCTTTGACATCAGCAAAATAAGATACATTAGGCAGAAGGAGGAGGAGGAATTGGAAGGAGAATGGCTTCGATGGACTTAAGTCTGAATTCCATAGCATGAAGATTTGAATGAAGTTGCTTCTGCATTGTGGAGAGTCTAGTGTGAACAATCTCTTCCAGTCGTTGACTGTTATCAGACATGGTATACTGAAGTGAGGACAAGTCAACTGAAGAAGGTTGTGCACTAGAAGATGAACTGCCATGTCCATACTGGTTGATGTTCTTCAACTCCTTCTTGAGGTCAGTCATTTCACTGTCAATGTGAGCTGACAGATTTTTCATGCTTTCTAGGTCATCAACAAGATGAGCAAAAGATAATCTTGTCTTGGAAATTTGATTGAGTGTTTCCTTGGTGTTGAACACATCAGCCTGGGAATTTGCCAAAATTCCATGAAGAACCTTTTCCAACTTATCTTGATGCTCCTTCAGCTCAACAGAAGCATCTGCCAAGGTTCCAATCAACCTATTAAATCTTTGTGCTGCATGTTCTGAAGCTGCTTTTTGCTCAATGAATTTTGCAGACATTGTATTCTCCAACCTCTGTACCTTCAATTCAAAACTCTCTACCATGTGCTGAATGGAAGTGTTGAAGGCATCAAATTTTTCATTCAGAAAGGAGTATAATTCTGGTGGTACAGAAGGTCCACCAAAGGCATAGGAGGTTTGAGCTTGAGGTTGGGGAGTGAAGGTAAGAGTATCCATGGCAGGATGAGTGGGTGAAGAGGTGTGAAATGGAGGAGTGAGAGGTGCATCCTGGGGTAGTTGAAGTTCAGTTTCAATTTGAGGCTGATCCTCAGGAGCAATAGGCTGTTCCTCTAGAATGTGAGGCTGGTCCTCATTAGCTTGAGGCTGGTCCTCATTAGCTGGAGGTTGGTCCTCAGGAGGTGGTATCACTGCCTCTGAAGCCACTGGGGCCTCAACAACTACTGGCCCTCTCCTCACTTGGTCACCCTCAAGCCTAAATCCCATAAACTTTTGGACATGCTTGAAGCAGTAGATGTTGGATTTGGGAATTGACTAAGATTTCTCATTATCTAGAGACACACCGAAATGCTTAAAGACTGGAGTCAAGTGCAGCATAAGGAAGAGACCTATGGAGATCTTTCCTAGTTGTCTCAGAAATTATTTGGTACATGATCACATAGATGTTAATTTTGAGGTTCTTCTTCATGCAGTAAAGCACACATCTCTGGATGTCAGTGAGTTTGTCCCTACCACCACCTTGGGGAGTGATAATAGTGGTGAGGATGTGGTGAGTGAGTCTCAACACTGGAGGAAAGGTGTTAGTGTTGAATTTTGTAACATGAGTTTGTTTAGGGTCAGACTCATCAGAAGGAAGACCAGTCAAAATGGAATAAGCTTCATGAAGATTTAAATCAAAATTGTGATAATCTATACCCTCATCAGGAACTTTGAACAAAGTAGCAGCCACAGTAATAGGCATGTCTATCTGAACACCTTTAACTTCTGACTTATACCCCTCATCATTGCATTCCAAATGAGAGTAAAATTCTTGGACAAGTCTGGGGTATATGGTTCGAAATTCAGATATGAAAGACATCCAAGACTGAAACTTGAAGAATTCTATGACTTCAGGAAATGCAGCAATCAGTTCACTGTCAGTTAAATCCACTACCCTAGGTTTCAGAATGGTCGTCCCTTCATTGACGGATTTGGAAGGAGTTGCGTCAGATGGATGGGAAGACCCAGATGATGACGAGGATGACGCCTCAGATGCTTCAGAAGAAGAAACCAGAATTCATCTCCTAGGGTTTGTAGACCCTCTACCTCGAACAGAGGGTGTCCTACCTCTCTTGACTGAAGAAGGAGATGTAGAGGAAGGCCCTGGCTGCTCCACAGGGTCATGACGTCTCTTGCTTCTCCTCTCAGTAGGTGGTGCTTCTTCCGCCGGAATGGGCCTAGCCGTTGCTCTGGACCTTGCTCCATGGCGAGGGAGTTTCTTGGGGGCCATGGAAGCAAGAGAGAGTGGAAGAGCAGAGGATGGAGAAGACGGAATGAAGGGAAGAAGACAAGGATGGGTTGGAGGAGGGAAGAAGGTGGAATGGTTGCCGTTTTCAAAGGTGGAAGGTGGCCATGGGGTCGACCTTGCATATAAAAGAAGTTTCGGAGGTGCAATGCCCCGCAGGAACACGAAGACCCTAACCGGCGCCCAAGACCTGAAACGCCCAGACCGGGGTATGTGTCGACACTAGAAGAGGTTAGTGTCGACCTGGGCTGGACTGTGTCGACACTAGATGGAGGGAGGTAGTGTCGACCTGGCCTGATGAAAAATTGAGATTTGAGTATGGGAAAATTTGGTGAGCTTTGGGGCATCTTTAAAATGATAAATAATGGGTGGAATTAACATTCCAAGGATTTTTAAGAGGCTAAAAAATTCATTTGTCATATTTTGCAGAAATTCAACACAATTCAAGTTTTACACAACATCCAACAGGATATGAGCATTCAGTGACTTGAGCCATTAAAATGATGATTTGAGGGATATAATACATCCAACAATCAACTACAAACCAGATTCTTCAAATCCAAAGAAATAAAATGTCTTTTAGATTGAAATCAATTGTGTTGAAAGTAAACAACTTTTTAAAAGCTTGATGATGGATAGGGATGATTCTTTTAAACAATTCTCCTTGATACACACTTTTTTTTTAAACAAACTATCAAATGTGATGAATCTTGTTCATTCAAGGACTAATTCTTTTTACACACCATAGTCCCTGGATACTAAAGATTTACCCATTATCAAGTCTCAAGGGGTAAATGATGACCTTTTGACATGAAAATATACGTTTATGAGACGCCAATATTTCTAGTTACTCAGTCATCATCAAAAAGTATAGAGCATATTTTTTTATTTTTTATTTTGAACCCCTTTGAACAGAGATAGCAGTAATGCCTCATGACATACATGGCACTTCATTCATTGTGAAGGTGTGTAGTTTCTCAGCATATGTGCCATTGCTCTGTTGAATTATCAGTTTTTGGAGAGTTTTGTAAAATTGAAATCATTTATATCCAACATCAGTTGCAAACAAAAAAATGTTTAAATTCAAGGCACACATTATCCTTCAGTCTTTGAAAGAGATTTGAATTTCTGTAGTTTTGAAGAATATAGTTGAGAGTTGACTAAAAAAATATAGTAGATCACTCAAAGAATCATTTCGAGGCTCTAGACACCTAAATGAGGACATCATGCAAGGAAATTGTTGTAACTCAAGAAGAATTTTGAATTTGTAAAAGAATGATGTGTGAATTCTCTAGCTCCCCCTGAGATGATGATTCCAACAATTTTTCATCAAAATAAAGATATGCAAGTTTTTGAAAAACTGAGATGATTCTCTTTGAACAACAAAAGCTCCCCCTAACAATTGCATATTCATTTCTTGGTACTTGGCGGAGACATATACTCTCGCATAGTGAAAGTGTCCAGACAAGCATAACTTGTCCTTCTCCAAGTCACCATTTGATATACCAAGAAATTCAACACAATGTGAGTGGAAGAATTCATTGTCAAAAGAAATGGAAGTGAAATTGAGAGAGATATGAACAATATGAATCAAGGAAGCAAAGGATAATGATGATGCAAAGAACTCCCCCTCAGAAAATGCCTAACACTCAACCCAATCCCAATGAGAGAGATCAAGAAAATGGACATTTACAAAGGCCAAGTTCTCTCCTCAAAGATGAGAATCTACTGTCAGGAAGAGGTTTGGTGAAGATGTCAGCAATTTGTTTTTCAGTTTCTATGAAGTGGAGTTCAAAGGATTTCTTTGCTACCTCATCTCTCAAGAAATGATGCCTAATTTCAATATGTTTTGTTCTGGAATGCTGAATGGGGTTTTTAGACAGTTTATGGCACTTGTGTTGTCACAAAGAATGGGAACACAACCTAACTCTTGGTTATAATCAAGAAGTTGATGTTTCACCCAAAGAATTTGAGTTCCACATCTACCTGCTGCAACATACTCAGCCTCTGCAGTTGATAGAGCAACTGAGTGTTGCTTCTTAGAAGCCCAAGAGATTAGGCACCCACCTAAGTATAAACACAAGCCACTTGTGCTTTTTCTATCTAATTTACATCCAGCATAATCAGCATCACAATAGGCAATCAAATCTAACTTGCAACCAGCAGGATACCAAATTCCAATATCACATGTTCCAACAAGATACTTGAAAATTCTTTTAACAGCTAACATGTGACTTTCCTTAGGATTTGATTGAAATCTAGCACACAAACACACACTAAACTGAATATCAGGTCTAGAAGTTGTAAGATAGAGTAGAGAGCCAATCATACCTCTGTATGTCTTTGGGTCTACTGACTTACCAAGTGAGTCTTCTTCTAGCTTAGCATTAATTGCAATGGGTGTGCTTGAATGCTTGAGGTTCTGGAAGTTAAACCTTTTCAGAAGTTCCTTGACATACTTGGTTTGACTTATGAAGATCCCCTCATTTGTTTGGTTAACCTACAATCCCAAGAAAAACTGTAAGTCTCCCATTAAACTCATTTCAAATTCAGTTTGCATTTGATTTGCAAATTCAATACACAGGCTCTTATTGACTTGATCCAAATATTATGTCATCAACATAAATTTGGACTGCAATTATTTGTTTATTAACTGTTTTGTGAACAATGTTTGATCAACATTTCCTCTAGAATATCCTTTTTCAAGTAAAAAAGAACTCAAACGGTCATACCAAGCTCTTGGAGCTTGTTTAAGACCATAGAGAGCCTTATGAAGCTTGAAACATGATTAGGATGTTTTTCATTTTCAAATCCTGGAGGTTGTTCAACAAAAACTTTTTCCTTTATGTATCCATTTAGAAATGCACTTTTGACATCCATTTGATAAACTTTAAATTTCATGGAGGATGCAAAAGCAAGGAAAATTCTAACAGCTTCTAGTCTAGCTACAGGGGCATATGATTCTTCAAAGTCAATTCCAAATTCTTGATTGTACCCCTTTGCAACTAGCCTAGCTTTATTTCTAATGACTTGACCATTTTCATTCAATTTATTTCTGAAAACCCATCTAGTGCCAATGACTGTTTGGTCACTAGGTCTAGGTACTAATTCCCATACTTGATTTCTTTCAAATTGATGAAGTTCATCATGCATTGCATTGATCCAATCAGAACTTAATAAGCTTCATCAATTGACTTTGGTTCAATTTGGGAAATTAGAGCTAGTGGGTCTTCATCAATAACATGCAGAATGATGATCTAGTCCTAACTCTATCATGCAAATTGCCAACGACATTTTCAATGGGTGATCTCTCAAAAATCTATGCTCAGAAATTACCTGTTGAGGGGTACTTAAATCTGGAACAACATTACCTGATCCACTTGAAGATGGTGAATGGATGTTCAAGTTCTCACCAATGTCTTCAAGTTCCTCAACAGTTGGTGAAGAGTCCACAATGAAATCATCCTCTTCACTGTCTTGACTTTCCCTGCAAGATTTAGAACTATTAGTTGAAAAGGAATTTTCATCAAAGATAACATGTGGAGACTCTTCAACAGTTTTGTTTTGAGAATGTACACTCTGAAAGCTCTTGACACTTCAGAATAGCCAAGAAAGATGCTTCCTGACTTTTAGCATCAAACTTGTCAAGATTTTCTTTATTATTGTTGTGTACAAAATATTTACACCCAAAGATTTTGAAGTAAGACACAATTGGCTTTTTATTTTTCAACAATTCATAAAGGGTTTTCCTAATTTTTGGTCTGACCAATGCTCTATTGAGAATGTAGTTTGCTGTATTTACAGCTTCAGCCCAGAAGGATTTGGGCAAATTGCTTTCTAGGAGCATGGATCTAGCCATTTCCACAAGAGTTCTATTCTTTCTTTCCACAACTCCATTTTGTTCTGGAGTTCTTGGTGAAGAAAACTTGTGAAATATGTGAAGTTCAGCACATAAATCAGAAAAGGATTTGTTTTCAAACTCACCCCCATGATCAGTCAAAATGTTTTTGATTTTATATGGAAAATTTGTTAAGGCAGTGGTACAGAAATTCCTGAACTCAAGGCAAGTATCACTTTTGTGGGACAAGAAGATAACCCATGTAAATCTGGTAAAATCATCAATGATCACAAACCCATATCTCTTGCCACTTAGACTTAGAATTCTTGTTGGGCCAAAGAGGTCCATGTGAAGTAATTCTAGTGGCCTAGATGTGAGTACCTCATTGAAGGTTTTAAAAGATTTCTGGTTTGTTTTCCTTGGGCACAAATCCCACAAACTTGATTTTCAATATTAGAAAAAGATTCAGGAAGACCCTTAACCAAATTCAGCCTTAACAATTTATTCATTGTTCTGAAACTTGCATGGCCAAGTCTTTTGTGCCAAGTCCATGCAATTTCATCTTTATTGGCAACAAAGCAAAGATTTTCAGAAAAGTTTTTATTGAGGTTGATCATGTAAACATTGTTTTCCCTTTTTCCAAAGAATTTTATTTTATCAGTTGATGAATCAATTATCTTACAGAAATCAGATTCAAACACAACTTTGTGACCTTTGTCACATAGTTGGCTAATACTCAGCAAATTATAATTTAACCCATCAACTAACAAAACATTATCAACAGAGTTTGTGGAAGATTGACCAACCTTTCCAGATCCAATGATCTTTCCTTTATTTTTACCTCCAAAAGTTACAGAACCTCCCTCCTTCTCAATCAGGAATGAAAATTTGGCTTTGTCTCCAGTCATGTGTCGTGAACACCCACTGTCAAAGAACCACACATTTGAATTGGGTGCACGACCTTCCTGCAAAATCAATCAGTGGAGAGAAGATTTGGTACCCAAACAGTGTTGGGACCATCAGAATGTTTGAACATAGTCATCAAATCTTTTCTCACCCAAATTGATTTGTTTTTTATTTTTGTTTTTACAGTGGTGTTCTTGTCTTTTTCAATTTATTCTTTCCCTTAGGAATGAAAACACCAGTGTTCTTGTTTTCAGTAGGAGGGGAGTTTTTCATTTGAACATGAGAGTTTAGATGAGGAGGTGGAATCCAAGGGTTTTGTTGGTACATCAAAAAATTTGGATAGAAGAATTGGGGATGATACCAAAATGGGTTGTGATACCATTGGTTCCAAAAATTGGTCCAATCAGCTTGATATGCTGTCTTGGAGGTCCAAGGTTTTTTATGAATGACTTCCTTTGAATTTTTCTTATTTTTCAAAATTTTATTTGAATTTTTGGTTTTGTGGTTTGTGTTTGTTGATGTTGAGCAGGTCGACCTTTCCTTGACTGGTGTCGACACAACAGTCACAGAATCCTTCTTCTTGTGGACTGGTGTCGACCTGGTTGACTTCTTTTTGTTCTGAGTTTTTGAAATTTTTGTTGTTTTGCTTGATGTTTGCTTGATTTCAGTGTTCTCAAGACTAGGACCTTTGACAAATTTAATCAATGGTGCTTTATCCCTTTTCTCACCAGATTTGTCTTTCTTAGATTTTTGCTTATTGAATCCTAGTCCATGAGAAACTGATTTCATTTTAGCCCCCAGTAAAGCTTCTAAATTGTCTTTTCCTTTAGTGAAGGTTTCAATGACTTCATCTTTTTCTTTTAGCTGGTTTTCTAGGTTTTGACTTCATCAATCTTTTGTTTTTTTCCTTTTGTTCCATTTCCAGCCTTTCAGACAATTCTTTGTATTCATGAGCCTTTTGGGATGCAAGTTTGAGTTCATCAATTATGTTTAGAAGGTTTTCTTTTTCTTCATTGATTTCAGCTATTCATTTTCCAGTTCACAAGTTCTTTTATTGAAGGATTGGTTATGCAAGAAGTTTTCAATTTTCTTTTTGAGATGTTTGTTTTCTTTCCTTATTTCAGAGTATTTTTCAACAATCTCAGCATATGCATCTTGCCAATCCTCAATTGAATAGTCTTCGAAGGATGTACTTACCTTTCCATCTGAACTATTCGCCATGAAGCAGATTTCCTCACTTTCAGAACTTGAGGATTTTTCTTCTTCTTCCTTTTCACTTGAGTCTTCATCAGACCAAGTGGCTACCATGGCCTTGGGCTTTTGAACTTGTGAATCTTTTTGTGTTTTTCCTTCTTGTTTTCAGGACATTCTCCCTTCATATGTCCTGGCTTGTTGCACCTGTAACAAATGACAATTTCGTCAGATTTTTATTCTTATTGGAATTAACATTAGAAAAGGAAGTGTTTCTTTTACCTGATGAAAATTTCTTTTTCCCAGAAAATTTTCCTTTTCTATATTTTAAGAATTTTCTGAATTGCCTGGTCATGAGGGCAAGCTCATCCTCATTGGACTCAGACTCATCAGAACTTGTTCTCTCCTATTTTTGTCTTTGTTACTAGAAGAGGCCTTTAATGCTACTGGCTTGGTCTTAAATATGTGTTCTTCATTTCTTCTTAAATTGATTTCATAAGTCATTAAGGACCTATCAATTCATCCAAAGAATTTTGGACAAATCTTTAGAGTCTTCAATGACTGTGGCCTTAGTGTGCCAAATTGAAGAAAGAGAGCGCAGAATTTTCCTTACCAAGTCAGCATCTGTGTAATCCTTACCTAAGGCCTTCAGTCCATTCACAATAATCATAACCTGGCAAACATTTCAGAAATTGTCTCATCAGACTTCATCATAAACAATTCATATCAGAGACAAGAATGTTAGCCTTGGTTTCTTTTACTTGAGATGTTCCCTCATAGAGTAACTCAAGTTTATCCCACATCTCTTTGGCAGATTTGCACATTGAGATTCTTGAGTACTCCTTAGGGTGGACTGCACATTGGATCATGTTCATGGCACTATAATTCAAAGTGGCCCTCCTAATCTGTTCCCTAGTCCAGGTCTCTTCCTCCCCCTGATTCTCATAGGGACCTACTTCGACTACCTTCCATATCTCATAGTTTTGGGCTCTAAGGAAGACCTGCATTCTATTCTTCCAATAAGTGTAGTCAGTCCCATTGAAAAAGGGTGGCCTATTAATAGAGTGACCCTCAGCCATGAACCCTCTTGAATCCATTGAAGCAATTAAATGGTGCAAAGAAGAGATACTCAGCAAACAGACAAGCAAACAATCAAAACACACAGAACAATCAGAAAGCACTCAGATCAGATCAGATCAAGTGTAAACCCGCTCTGATACCAATTGTAGGATCGAGAAAAGATGTGGACAAGATCTAGAAGGGGGGGTTGAATAGATCTAGGCCAACTATTGCGGAAGCTTAGCCAATTTAGAAAAACTCTTTGAATCAGAGACAATTTGAAAACGAATTTCACAGATCTGAAGAGAGATTGAGTGAGTTGTGCAATAGGAGTGTGTGAACAAGTTAATTAGATGTGAATTCGAAAGATCCTATGCATGCATCTAACGCAAGTAAATTCAAACCACAATCAAACCACTGCACAGAGATTTTTAGGTGGTTCGGAAATCACACCATGTGATTCCTACATCCACCCTCACACAGTGAGGATCCACTATCAACTTGGATACACACACACTGGAGCCTGACAACTCCACCACAAGAGTTCTACAACTCAACACAACACCTAGAGCAAGACTACTCTAGACACTTGAGCACAATTGCTCAACCAAACTTGAGTGCGACGACTCAACCCTGAGCACAGGCTCACAAACTACTGAGTACAACGACTCACAAATACTTTGCTAGACAACAACACAAGATCCAGATCCTCTAGCTAAGATCTGATCTCAAAAGGCTCATTCAAGAGAATTGATGCAATAGACACTGCACAATCTCTAGAACAACCAAGAAAACACAAGGGGAAATGAGAAATGGATTGAAAAGTCCTTATTCTTCAGAAGACTCCCTTGTAGATGTCGAATTGTGAAGGGCTTGATCTCTTGAAGTTCCTGGGCGATGCTCTGTAATTTGATCTTCAGGATCTTCCTCGAATTCTTCACAAAAGACTGCTTCTACTTGATCTGCACCTTGGAAGTTGATCCTACTGCTCCATCTTCGATCAGATCTCCCTTCTTGTGCTTGGAGATGATGGAATTGGAAAGAAGAAGCACAAGAGGATGCACGAACAGGGAGGAGAACAGCTTTGCCGCCAAAATGCTTCTGGAGAAATCTTGGAGTCTCTCTTCTGCTCTCTCTTGGTTGGATGGCCAATAGGGGACTATTTATAGCCCAAGATACCCAAAAGAACCCTTGGGGGTCGTGGGCACATGATCCAAGGACGATCCACCAAATCCCTAGGGTGCCACGTGTCCAGGAGATGATTTAAGTCACAAACTTTCCAGAGTGTGTTGACCTGACTTGATCTAGTGTCGACACACTATCCCAGACTGGCAAAAAAACTTCCCTGGGAGAGGTCTCTAGTGTCGACCTGAGATGGTCTAGTGTCGACCTGCTGTGGCCAACTGACAAACTGGCCTTCTGGGAAGGCTCTCTAGTGTCGACCTGACTGCATCTGGTGTCGACCTGTTGTAGAGGCCTGTTGACATGGTTCTCTGGGAGCTGCCTCTAGTGTCAACCTGACTTGGTCTAGTGTCGACACTACTTGACCATTTCTTCAACATTTTTGCTTGGCTTTGAAGCATTGTGTCGACACCAGTGAGAGGTGTGTCGACACTACCTATGCAAGAAATGTTTGTCCCTGAGAATTAAAACATATAAATCATTAGTCCATTTATTTATCATGTATATAAGTGATAAATATGTTTGGAAACATGCTTTTTGAATGTGGTCTTAACATATGTGGTGCATCTTACATGTTCCAATTATTTTGCATTAAAATCACACCTTGTCATCATCAAAATATGAGGGGAAATGAATTGTATTCACACTCAACCCAACAGTCTGGTCCTGGGAGGAGCACCAGAAATACTTATAATCGCGAGAGTATATGATCCATTATGGTGTTTGGCAATCACCTAATTGAATGCAAGATTGATCTGGGTAATTTTCACACTATTATTGAATGATTAATTGATTGAACTGTTATATGTGAAATGGCCAAATCTATTACACATGTCATCGTTAGTGAATCCAATATGTCATTGTCCATTGGAATTCTATGGAATTCGACTCGTGATATCCACTGTACATGTTATTGAATATTGAATCTCTTCCATTTGACAAATGTTCGTACTGTAATCTGTTCCATTGTTAATCGTTTCTTCTCACAATGACCCGACCTCCCGGACCCCTGCAAGGGACCCCGAAGTTCGCGTCGCCACCCACGGATCCGAAGACCCGGAAGGGTTATAAGAAATAGTCTAGTGAGATATGTACTGAATTTAAATAACTATAACAATATAACAATTGTACAACATGTCCCAAGTAAAAGCACAAGTACAAGAAGAAAGGTGCAGTCCTTAAGGGGCATAACCTAAGAACTTGTAAAGCACAACTCACTCAGGTACAAGAGCTCACAACACTTGCTCTCACTACTGCTGACAACACACGGCGCCACAGCCGCCTCCGCAACCTGTCCGACACCGAGCTCCCGCGACAACGAGCCCCTAGCTGAAAAACGTAGTGGGGTGAGCCTCACGAACAAGGCCCAGTAGGGATTACCAGTCCCTCACCGGCCAGAGCAGCAGGAACTCCAAAAATAGGAAACTACCCTAGAAAGCTGTAAAGCGAGGAACACCTACTGTAGGTTACTACTAAGCAACGGAATAGAATAGTGCAACGTCATGACCACCAACCAAGGTCGTGACACACACACAACTCCCGTAGAAATCAACGGAGTCGGGCACCAAACGGAAGCAACCCTCGGCACACCCACTGAGACCACGCAACAACCTAGTGAGAAAGACGTCTCACCACAAGCACGGCCACCTCAGATTTCCACAAGGTCGAGGGCCGACAAACAGAACCACCCCGGACCCTGGACACACCACGAGGTCGGGAAGCCACACGCGCCGGTGCCACCAAGAACGGGACTACGGAATCGAGAGGACACCAAAGAGGAAACCACCAGAAGCACATGTCCGCACAAGGCCAGACCAACGACGCCCACAGAGACTAGACACAGGAAAGCTATAACCACTGTGTAAGCTTGGGCAATGAGTCGTACTTGGAAATGTCGTGAGGAAGCACCATCACAACAACAGTAACCAAGCCACTGCCGCTAGGAACCAAGAGGGGGGCACGCCGTCCACTCCCTCTACTCGCCAGCCTAGCTCCTACCTCCCCTCCGCGGAAGAGCGAGATAGAGCCGCCATAGAAACACACAAACGCACGCAACACCGTAGCCTGGCCAAGCTGCGGCCCCACGCCTAGCACCACTACGTGGCTCTGGAACCAACGTAGAGAGAGGCAGTGAGACAAAGGACTATCTGGGCCGTGCGGGAAGAAAACACCTCAACAACCTCGGCGTCCCGCCCCAGACAAGAGAGCTCTACAAACGACTCAGCATCACTGTCCAAACCTCATTTTCCCATCCGCTCTAGAGTCCGCCAACTAGGCTGCCAACTCGAGCACGCTCGTAGCCCGGAGCACTCCCTCAACAGGCTCGCGAGGATGGGGGTCCTAGGCAATGGAGACAACCTCTGAACGGGACAAGCCCTCAAGTGCCAAGCACTAGGCGAACAGGCGGGGCAAGCACAACAAGAACTACGCCAAACTGCTGGCTTGTAACCCACGACAAGCCCAGCAAGCGAGAGGCATGCACGGACTCTCAAGAGGGCCATCTACCAACCAAGGCATGCACGAGCAAGACAGAACCTCAGAACACTACCAGAAGTACGGAAAGCCCGTCGCTCTGCTAATAATCAATTGACTATTAGACAAACGCGACCCTCCTGGCACCGCCGCCAGGACACAGCCACGAAGGTGTCACCTTCAGTCACTGAATGCGGCCAGGTAACCTGCCGTGTTCCCCACCTAAAGGTCCTAAGGGCAAGCCAGCCTTGAGGCACACGTCGACACCCCAACCGAAACCATGGAACACCCGAGGCACATGCAGGCACT
The DNA here is from genome assembly GCA_014218235.1 of Colocasia esculenta. NCBI lineage: Eukaryota > Viridiplantae > Streptophyta > Magnoliopsida > Alismatales > Araceae > Colocasia > Colocasia esculenta. Next base: position 73,178,912 of record CM024757.1, read on the forward strand.
GTCATGTCCCCCTAGGCCGTCGTGATACCATCGCGACTGGGAAGGGCACCGCGACAGCAACCCTATCACGATGGGGCAGAGCGTCGTGACATCAAACTATGTCGCGACAGCGATCCTTATCGCGACAGGCAAGTGTGTCGCGATAAGGTCGCGCCCGACCGGGCAGATGCCTCTTCTGGTGTCACGATGCGCACCGCAGTCGCGAACCAGCTGAGAGGCAGATGCACGGGATGCTCCATACCGGGGCCGCCCACAAGCCACACATATACCACACGGGGGAGGGGAGCATGGAGAAGCAGTAAACACTAACTACAAACCCCGAGGGGCTCCCAATCCACCCGGATTGAGAAGAGTTCAAGCAATCCTTATCTTAAACAAGAACGAACCCCAATAGGGCCCCTCACGTCGGATTGGCCCCTCCTCCTCACTCCACGCAAGCTCCAAGACGCCGGGACACCACTCACGGCCCTCCCCCTCGTCTGAAACACACAAAGGGGAGAGAGGGAGGCGGAGCACCACGGGAGGGGGAGAAGAGAGGGGAAAGAGGAGAAAGGGGGAAGGGGTCACCGGCCAAGGCCTTATGTGTCACGTCACGACATTTAATATATCTATAAATGCCGGAACGTGAACGAACGGGAAATCAAGAGTACAATTGAACTAATTGAACAAGAAATTTGCTCCGAGGCTTCACTAAATATAATATTGTTATTCATCATTCAATAGATGTTACATGATTTCTGCTTTACAATCTCAAAAATAAAATGTCGCCACGGTTGATCTCTCCACACACAAATCCCGAAGTTCCACCTTCTAGAATTGTAGATACCTGAAATAGTAGGATTTGATGAGCTAACTAGCCCAGTAGAATTCAATTCCTTGAATTAAGAAGGATTCACAGGTATGATCTCAAGATAAGAACATGAACATTATTAACAATGAGTGTTCAAAGCTATGAACGAATGAGTCATTCAATAACACATGAAGAACCAAGGTAATATAGGAGCATGATCAATAACTCAGGATGTCACTTAAGTTTAGAATCAAGCACTTATTCACACACACATGTGTATTATGATGACTAATCAAACACTTAATGATGCATGCCAACATCCACTGTCCTCATCGCCCCCGCGCGGCCACTGACGAATTCGGGCGCTCCCCCCAGGACTGAACCAACCCTTTATTTGCCAGGCATATTACTCAAATGAGTCCCAAAGACTCGCAACTCATCATCATAACACACTCATATTGTAATGAGTCAAGGATACAAGGATTTTACTCATAGTTACTCAAGGTTTGCACACAAGAACCAAGGAACTTTGGTTCCTTACTGATTTCAGAAATTGATAGTTTCACAAGAACAATTTTGTTCGGAACTTGAAGAAATAATTCAAGGAAAAAGGAAAGATCACATGACTGGTTTTTAGTAGAGGTTTAGATAGTAAAAACCACAAACTATAGGTAGATTATTAGTTGGAGCAATTGGGTAGGATTTACAACGAAGAACGGAGTCAAAAAGATGCTGGAAACATGGCTCTGTCCAAGACCTGTCGACAAGCTTGGGTCTGCTGTCGACAGGGCTGTTTTTTCCAGAACTGGGGATTTCAGTTCTGTGTGCACCTGTCGACAGCAAGCCAGGAGCCTGTCGACAGGGACACACAGTGCTGGTTTTCCTGGTTCTGGCCAGGGGTTCCTGTCGATAGCCAGCCCTTCGTCTGTCGATAGGGGCTGTGTAAAACTTCAGAAAGCCACTTAATTCAACCTCAAATAGTTCTAAAAAGTTCCTCTAACATTCCCAACTTGATTAGAACCTTGACACAAATAATTTCAGTTGTAATGCTCATTATAACATGATCAGAAAAAGGGAAGATCATGGAACATAATTTACAAAAGATGATTTAGCAAGAGGTTAACTCATAGGATATAATGAAGAGTATTCTTTCAAGAACCATTTCCTCTTCATATTCTCTGCTAAACATATATAAATGTTAACACTTGAGAGCTTTATAACCCTCAACAAACCAGGCTAACTAAGATTAGAAAAACATTAAGGTTCTATCTAACCTATACGATGAGATCAACACTCTCAATTGAGTTGAATTGATCAAAGACAATAACATGTATTTACTTGTGACTTGAGGATCACTAAAACTTGGTGTAATGTTGATTTTCTAACATAGACATATTTTCTAACTTTGGAAATAACATGACTATCAGATTTGACAAAAGTCTGAGTTCTCATTGGAAGGATGGCATGCTTAAGGTACCACACGCCATTAACCAAGGAATCAAAGAAAAGGTGGCCAGGGAACTAAGAGATTAGAAAGGAATCCTACCAATACATAAGATTATAATTAAAGACATGAGTGTTGAATAGCAACCATATGAACTCAACAATACAGAGGTAATCAAACAAGCTGACTAAATCCCATGTTCTCATGAGGTCAAGATGGTTATAGAATTCCAAGACTTAGTAAAGAAGGGAAAATAGAAGATAGTGATCAAGGATTGAATCCTACATTGGTTAGCTTAAAACTTACATAATATGATACTAGAGGAACACTTCTATACAACAATGAGGTATTCAACAAGAAATCATACAGGATAAACACACACTTCTAAAAGTGTTTCTAGAGTCAAGCAATAGCTTGAGGAGGGAACTACCTACACAGAGGTTTCCTAATAAGTCAATTGAACGAGATTGAGGGAAATAGGAAAAGAATTCTACCTTACTTTTAGAGAGAGAAGACTCACACTCCCCCCACACCCCCCCTTAACAGAGGAACCACACTGGTAGAGGAAGAGATGGTAAGCTTGGAAACACAGCTGCAACAGGTGGAAGCAACAGCAGCAGCCCGGCTGCAGCACCTCCAATAGGAACAACAGAATAGCAGCTCCAGTAGTAACACCTTCAACAGAAGCAGCAGCTCCAACAGAAAACGATGACTTCCACCACAATTCACCCACTACAAGGACTGGAAAGCATAGCAGCAGCAGGAGCAAACCCAGAAAGGTTCGCAGCTAGGTATTGGGGGTTTTTTATAACTCTCAACGCAGGCCATGCATGATGGCACGATAGCCATCAATGTGTCAAGGTTTTAATCCCCTTAAACCATGTCTAGACACGTTTGCCATGCACAGCTCCCATGGTTGACACCTAAAGGTAACGTTTTAACTTCTCCATCAAATGTGTTGTCCATTCCATGGCTTCACACGTAAGCCCCCGTAAATTCCAGAAGAAAATCAAACCGTAATTGTATAATAATTCGATGGTCCAATTGTCCCTCTTTTTATATATTCAAACGATGTCCGTTTACACTAATATTTTTAACCATAGGCTAATTTAATAGTTTTGCTAATTATGGTGATTTTATATTATTTTTTTGAATTTATTTCACTAGGTGAAAAATCACCCCGAAAAATGGTCGCGTCGACTGTACCTTGAAATCCGTACGTCAAAAAATCAGATAATTACATATTTGATTTCTCCACATTTTTCTGGAAATTATGATGTTCTCGGATTTTTATTTCGTTTGTCGATTTTCGGTATCGCTCTGTGGAGGTACGCACTTCGAGGTACGATACTGGGATAACGTTCATTACCACTAATTAAGTCTATCATCTAATATCACAATTTTATAACAACCCTAAAGTATTTTAACCAAATTATTTCTATTTTCTTAACATTTTAATTTTTGGGGCGTTACATTATGCTTTGGCACCCAAGACGCGACGGAGCGACGCTTCGCGTTAAGGATCTTAACGCGACGGGTCAATGCACTGCGACAAGAACGCATCCCCCAAGGATGTCGCGACAACGCGACAAGTCGTACTGACACACCTGCCACCCTGACAGGAGTCAGATGACCGAAACGACAGAAAGTTGTCGCAACCCATTGACCGGGCGCGACACGAAGACGGGATGGAGAAGCCGGGCACGACAAGAACACGACGCATACGCTCGTCGCGATAAGGATGGTTGTCGCGTCGCACACCCACGACGCTCTAACACGTCACCCAGCCTAGATGCGTAGTGGCCAATCATCCAAGACACTGGCGGAAAGCCGAGAAGCCGGATCTACATCTACCCAAGTAAAACAATTCCCGCCCTTAAAACATTTCATCCTTGAAATTAGGCACGCCTAAAGATCCTAAGGCATGAACAAGCACAGGAGCAAACGTAAGACAATGCAAATACGCCACTAAGCTCACACGACTCCTCGTGCAACAATCGCACAGCCCACGCAGAGCACACAAAGCGCGGGTGCGAGAGCCACTAACTCTTACCACGACTCCTCGTGCAACAACAACGCCAAAGTGCACGGCACACGAAGCTGGAAACCAAAGGCTCACACAACAGGTGACGGCCCTCGTTACACCGTACGGTTATACCAACCCACGTCGGTATAGCGAGAGTCCTCACAGTGGGACTTTACCCAACGATACAAACAGCTGAGATACACGCGAATATATATAACAGAGTAGCGGAAGTAAAAGAGAACTATCTCCATTCATTCATCATCCACATTAAACATACATGCAGTTTACCATTTGCAAAAAGGAACTAAAATTCACATGATTTAATTGCTGAAATAGAGATACAAATGTCCACATATTACATTCTTTTCATGATAATCCTAATACAATGTTCAAGTACATACGACGAAGTACACAATCACAAAGAAGCTCCAAGTAACTAGTCTCCGCGCTCGGAGTCCGTCTCCACCGTCTCCTCCAACGGTGTCGTGTCACCAACTACACCTGTACGCCGAAGCAAGGAGTGAGTCCAGGGACTCAGCAAGTAACACTATACATGATATACACGTACAAGTCCTAGTGGTTTCTACAAGCACATACAATTAGCAACACATAGCATGCTAGTCCATTTAAGTTTTCAACCTATCATGAAGGTTCTACAATTTTATACATAACGCATGCTTTCAGATTTCAAAAATATAACATTCACCTATCACATGGTCTCTAATCCGTTCACTATGAACTTTAACCTTATAAAGAACCAAACATGAGAGTTATCAACATGGACAACTTTCATACATAAACGGAGAACATAATTAGCATGGATTCTACATGTTCTTAAGTACATACATAACTTTTTCACATGCTTTAGGTTGCTGATTTCACATGGTCCAAGGCTATAATTCAACACATGAGAGCTACAACGTGCTTAAAACATAATCTATGAACAATCCATCATGCCATCTTGCACACATATTCATTTGTTGTCCCTATCATGGGTTCTAAACACTTTGCACACATAAACACAAGAAGGATAACATGCATTTTCTGAATTCACATGGTTTCAGATTTAGCCTCACATGGTTTCAATAACACATTGCACATCTAGATTTTCACATTTTCCTTTTCACAATTTCCTCTTTTCACATGGTTACACTTTACACATACACATTCACATGTCACTTACACATTTACACATGGTCACATACACTTTACACATTACACTTTACACATATTTTAGGTGCCGTGACACATAGTCCAAACCACCAAAGGACACATTCACATCACATAACACATAGGCACCATCTAGGCAATGCAATGGTGACTCTTGGACTGCGCAGACCGGGAGAACAAGTCTCCACCCTAACCAGTGGTACTTGTCCACCTCCAGGATTTCCCCCTAATGCCCTTAGGGTCACTTAACACAATGAACTTTCTCAGGGGGACTTTTCCCTGATACAGCTCCACTGCCTTCTCGGAAGCAGTATCACATTGGCACAGTTTACACTTTTACACATTTAACGTTTACACATGGTTTTACACTTGGCACTCTTCATTTCATTCACACTTTCTTACTCACATGAACACCTCTGTTTTCCTAACATGGTACTACAGAGTTTTCAAGATTTAACACATAGTAAACACACCCATCATGTTGTTTAAACAAAATAAAATCACATTACGATCATATGTACGAATTATTCACAATTCACATGAAAACACATAACTTTTATTTACTGTTCCAAATAACCTGAAATTTTAACCACATGCTGTTTTCAGGTTCAAATCATACCCTCAATTTTTCAGATTTTTCTGAGCTAAATAGGATTTACAGAAAATCAAACACCTAATTAGCATATTATTCACAACTTATGCTAACATGGGTCTAACACATTTGAAATTACCACTTACTGTTTGCACAGAAAACACTAATGCATGATTTCAGGATACAACATCATCCTAATTCATACATCTATAAATCCGTTACCACAACCCATTTTTTACATGCTTTCATTTTACCGAATCGAACTTTCTAGCAATTCCACAAGTATGCATGAATTACAAAAATTCAGAACATACATACATGTCCCACAATTCTTCATGGATAGACTGAAAACAAGACATTTAACTAATCCTAATCATGGAACATTAATTTGCAAGAATTATCTACAAGTTATGCCTCACAAGTTTAAAGACACCAATTTCCACATTCACCAACACACCACATTCATTCACAACCACAATGCACAAAATACATAGCTTATAGGAATACCATATATCCTCATCACGGAAATCATAACGAAATTAACGTATAAGAGGGACAGAACAGCTCACTGTTCTGTCCTGAAGAACTAGACGGCGGTCTCTGGCCGCTGACTCAGAGTCAGCGGCAGGGTCGATGGACGCCAAGATCATCACAGGCGTCCAGGGACCTTGCCGTTTACTCAGGTCTGTGCAGAAACACAGACCCGAGCTCTGAAATTTGGGTGAAATGGAGGGTCTAGGACTCGAGGGAAATTCCATAAAAATCATAAAAACCTCCTAGACTCATACGGGGATACCATAGATAGGTCACTTGCCTCTCTAAAAATCCTCCAAGAAATTTATAGCTCGAAGAAGACCTCCTTGGGCAGTTCCAAGAAGTTGCAGAAGCACCTCCAAGATCGCCTTCCTCCGAGCTTCTGGTTGATCTCCACGCCGAGGGGATGATGGGGAAGCCTTCCCCTTTGCTTCAGCTCCCTCCTTGATGCAGAAGATCTTCAAAACCAGCTTCAAGGGGTCGGATTTTAGGGGTTCAAACTGGGTTTTTCTCACAGATAGCTCTAGGGTTTTCTTTCTCACCTCCTCCTCTTGCAAGGGTGAGGGGAAGAATGGGTGAGCCAATTCGGGTTCAGACCTAAAGAGGTCTTTCCCCACTCACTAAGGTATGGGACACCCTCAGAGCCGTGGGGGACATCCCCCAATGGGCAGAAGAATGGGGGAGCCAATTCGGGTTCAGACCTAAAGAGGGTCTTTCCCCACTCACTAGGTGATGGGACACCTCAGAGCCGTTGGGGGACATCCCCCAATGGTTGCCATGCCTTGTTCAGAAGATAGCAGCTCTGCTGCGCATGCAGGCAGAGAGTTGACGTCATATCTGGACGCCGGAGTGAGTGTTGGCGTCCAGGGTTGGACGCTAACACCACCTCAACGGCCTGGGGATTGACGCCAAAGGGCCTTCGGCCAGAACCCTAATTATGCAGAAAACCATGCATACCAAGCTTCTATACATGCAATATGTACATGGTATTATATTCACACTATCATCATGCAATACATACATTATTTACGTTTAATATAAACACATGTACACGTATTTATACTATTTTAATATCCACGTAAATACGTACATACATACTCAACACAATATACACACATAAATACGAAAAATACGACGGAATTCGAGGGTCTTACACCCTCTCCCCTTAAAGAAACTTCGTCCTCGAAGTTAGAATGACACTACTCAAACAAAAGGGGATACTTCTTCTTCATCGCATCCTCAAGCTCCCACGTAGCCTCCTCACGCGAGAAGTTCCGCCATAGAACTTTCACCGACGCGATACTCTTGTTCCGGAGATGCTGAACCTTCCGGTCAAGAATGGCTACTGGCTGCTCGACATACGAAAGATCTGGCTGGATCTCCACTGGCTCATGACTAATCACATGAGACGGATCTCGGACATACTTCCTGAGCATAGATACGTGGAATACCGGGTGAACGCTAGCCAAAGCTGGGGGTAAAGCTAGCTCGTACGCCACGTTGCCCAAACGTCTGAGAATCTCATATGGGCCAATGAACCTAGGGCTTAGCTTGCTATGCCTGCCAAATCTGACAACTCCACGAGTAGGCGATATCTTCAAGAAGACATGATCGCCAACCTCGAACTCCAAATCCTTTCTCCTGTTGTCGGCATAACTCTTCTGCCTATCCTGTGCCGCAACAAGCCTTTTCCTGATAAGCTGAATCTTATCCGAAGTTTCCTGAACCAACTCCGGTCCGATCAACTGCCTATCACCAGTCTCCTCCCAACATAAAGGAGATCTGCAGGGCCTACCATACAACGCCTCGAATGGAGCCATTCCAATACTAGCATGAAAGCTGTTGTTGTATGCGAACTCCACAAGAGGTAAATGACGCTCCCAATCATCCTTCCAATCCAGAACACACGCTCTCAACATATCCTCGAGCGTCTGGATAGTCCTCTCGGACTGTCCATCGGTCTGGGGATGAAACGCCGAACTGAGCTTAAGCTCCGAACCTAACGCATCCTGAAGACCCTTCCACAATCTCGAAGTAAATCTCGGATCTCGATCCGAAATGATCGACTTCGGCACACCATGCAATCTAACGATACCGCTAACATACAATCTAGCTAAGCTCTCTACTGACTGCTTCTTCTTCATAGGTAAGAAATGAGCAGTCTTCGAGAATCTATCTACAACTACCCAAATCGAGTCATTGCCCCTTCTAGATCGAGGCAAACCCGATACGAAATCCATAGTGACAGCTTCCCACTTCCATACGGGGATATCCATCCTCTGCATAAGGCCGGATGGTCGCTGCCGCTCGGCTTTCACCTGCTGACATACTAGACATCTAGACACATAATCCGCAACATCCTTCTTCATGCCGGACCACCAAAATGATCTCTTCAGGTCTTGATACATCTTAGTGTTACCCGGATGAATAGAGAATCGCGATCTATGAGCCTCCGCTAACACATGCTCACGGACATCTACTACATCGGGGACACAAACGCGGTGCTGAAATCTAATCACACCGTCCTCATCACGAGCAATGCCCGCCTTACCCACTAACTCTAACAATCTAGGATCGGCTTTCTGCTGCTCAATCACCTCATCCAAGACTGAGGATCTAAGGGATAGCTGAGCTACAAAAGCCTGACACAACGATGGCTCTAACTCGGTCATAGAGCACGCTGCATCCTCCAACATCTTCCAATCCTGCTGGAGCGAAGACCTCTTCCTACTAAGAGCATCCGCTACGACGTTCGCCTTTCCAGGATGATACTGAAGGTCGAAGTCATAGTCCTTCAAGAACTCAATCCATCTTCTCTGCCTCAGGTTTAATTCCTTTTGGGAGAAAAGATACCTCAAGCTCTTGTGGTCGGTAAACACCTCAAATCTGACACCATAAAGATAGTGCCTCCAGATCTTTAGTGCATGAACCACAGCTGCTAGCTCTAAATCATGAGTCGGATAGTTCCTCTCATGCTCCTTCAACTGACGAGAAGCATAAGCTACTACCCTCTCTTGCTGCATGAGCACACAGCCTAAACCAATCCGAGATGCATCCGTATAAATGGCAAAGCCTTCTAGACCACTGGGCAATACCAATACCGGAGCAGAAGTAAGCTTAGCCTTCAATAGCTGAAAGCTGCGCTCACATGCCTCAGACCATACAAACTTCTCACCCTTTCTGGTCAGCTTTGTCATAGGGGCGGCGATGGATGAGAAACCCTCAATGAATCGCCGATAGTAACCAGCTAACCCAAGGAAACTACGAATCTCCGAAGGAGTCTTGGGAACATCCCAATCCATAACTGCCTGGATCTTTGCTGGATCAACAGCTACACCAGCGCCGGAGATAACATGCCCGAGAAAGTGAACCTCGCGCAACCAGAACTCGCACTTGCTGTACTTTGCATACAGTTTGTGCTCACGGAGAACCTCTAAGACTAACCTCAAATGCTGACGATGTGTGGCCTCATCCGGAGAATAGACCAACACGTCATCAATAAACACAACAACAAAGCTATCTAAATACGGACTAAACACCCGGTTCATGAGATCCATGAACGCTGCAGGGGCGTTGGTCAATCCGAAAGGAAGAACCAAAAACTCATAATGTCCATAACGGGTTCTAAATGCCGTCTTGGACACATCCTCACTCTTAATCTTCAACTGATGATAACCAGATCGCAAGTCAATCTTGGAAAAGACTGATGCCTCTCGCAACTGGTCAAACAGATCATCAATCCGAGGTAAGGGATACCTGTTCTTCACAGTCACCTGGTTTAGCTTCCTATAATCGATGCACAACCGAAGTGACCCGTCTTTCTTCTTGACGAATAATACAGGTGCGCCCCAAGGGGAAACACTGGGGCGAATAAATCCCTTATCGAGCAATTCCTGCAATTGCTTCCTCAACTCGGCTAATTCTGCAGGGGCCATCCGATATGGGGCCTTCGAGATAGGAGAGGTGCCTGGAAGCAACTCTATAGTGAACTCTATCTCCCTATCCGGTGGCAATCCAGACAAGTCATCGGGAAAGACATCTGGAAAGTCCTGCACCACATCGATCTCTGCAAGAGTCAGTGACGAACCAGCATCGGGTACTAGCATAACGCTGGCAAGAAATGCGTCACAACCCTTGTTCACCATACGCATCGCCTTCATGGCAGAGATGACTAACTTTCCCGCTAAGTTCTTTGGCAAGGGATGAGAGAACTCATCCTCACCAGGAATGCGGAAAACAATCTTCTTCCTACGACAATCCACTAACGCATAGTGCTCCTCTAGCCAATCCAGACCAAAGATACAATCATAGTCCTTCATCTTTAGCAAGAAGAAACACCCATCTAGGAATCTATCCTCAATGCACACAGGTAACGACGGAATGCACTTCCTAGTCGATACCGTGCCCGCAGGGGTGTGCACAGACAAAGGGACCTCTAACTCCTCAGACTCTATGCCTGACTCTAGGGCTAACTGCCTAGCGAACCGCTCGGAAATGAACGAGTGAGTAGCACCCGTATCAAACAAAACCCGAGCGTGCACACCGAAAAGTAAAACTGTACCTTCGGTGACATGCTCCGCCTGCTCGGCGTCCTCACGAGCTAAAGCAAACACTCGAGCTGGGGCTCGAGGCCTTCCTGGTCGTCCTGTAGCTGGCGCGGCTGCCGCTACTGCTGGTACTGGCGCTCCTCGCTGAGCTTCCTGCTGAAGCCTCGGGCAATCCTTGATCTTGTGGTCGCTGCTCCCACACTTTAGGCATCTACCCGCTATTAACCAACACTCCGAACCTCCATGGGTCTTCCCACAATGGGGACACTCCTTCTTCGCACCGGGGGAACGTACAGAGGGTACCTGATAGTTGCTGACTGCCACTTGTTTCTGCGGTGTCTGGTACACCGTCTTCCTCTTGTCTTGCCGCTGGAAAGTCGCTGCCGGCCTCTTCTGCGAAGCCTTCTTCTCCTCTAGATACTGCTCCATTTCTCCCTCCTGTCTGCAGGCTGCGCTGAGGGCCTCGTCTAGCGTGCGGTGGTCGAACGCCACGAGCCTCGTCCTCAGTGATGGTTTGAGACCCATCACGAACTTCTTGGTCTTCCTGCGCTCATCCTCTACTATGTGCGGTGCATATTTAGAGAGTTCAGAAAACCTTGCCTCGTATTCCAGGACGGTCATTGATCCTTGCGTCAGGGAAAGGAATTCTTGCTCCATCTTGTCCTGGACGTGCTCTGGGACGAACTTGGCTCGGAAGAGCCTCACGAACGCGTCCCACGCCACATCTACTGCTCCGTCCTCAAAGCGCGTACGCAGTAGGGAGGACCACCATACATCAGCTCTCTCCTGCAACACACCTTCATAAGCTCTAACTAACAAATAACAACCAACATTCAAGCATAAACTAAAGCATACCTGTAGCATGTAGGTGGCTAAGGTCACCTTGTCCTCGTCAGGACACCTGATAGCTCGGAAGATTTTCTCGATCTCCCTCATCCAGCTTTCTGCCAAAAGCGGATCACTCTCCCCTTAAAAGAGGGTGGGGTCATCCTCTTGAATCGCTCCATGATGGAAGGTCCACCATGGTCCTGAGCTGGGGCCTGAGCCTGCTACATTAAACAACAAGCAATATACAATAAACACAATATCATACAATTCAAATAGCAGACTACTTAGTTGTTTTATTATTTACCTGGGCCTCTAACTGGGCCTGGAGTGCTGCCTGGGTGTGTGCCTGGGTCTGCATGGTTTGCACCAGACCTTGCATGAACACTCCATAATCCACTGGTGGTGGTAGGGGAAGCACAGGACCCTGTGGGGCCGGGGCCTGCTGCTCCGCCCGCTCCTCACGCCTCTGCTCGTCGTCGCGAGCTGGCGCACCTCCACGTCGTCCACGGGAAGCCATGGCTGTAATAAAATTTCAGCCACCATTAGAGCTAGGTTACTAAGTTTTCTAACCATTTTCTTATCTATTTTTCACTTCTTATTAGTGTTTTCTACACATGTGGACATACTTAGCATGCAATGGGGATGATGACTTAGTTATATTCATGTGTAATCTCAACCGGTCGCTCTGATACCAATCTCTGTGACGGCCCTCGTTACACCGGTACGGTTATACCAACCCACGTCGGTATAGCGAGAGTCCTCACAGTGGGACATTTACCCAACGATACAAACAGCTGAGATACACGCGAATATATATAACAGAGTAGCGGAAGTAAAAGAGAACTATCTCCATTCATTCATCATCCACATTAAACATACATGCAGTTTACAATTTGCAAAAAGGAACTAAAATTCACATGATTTAAATTGCTGAAATAGAGATACAAAATGTCCACATATTACATTCTTTTCATGATAATCCTAATACAATGTTCAAGTACATACGACGAAGTACACAATCACAAAGAAGCTCCAAGTAACTAGTCTCCGCGCTCGGAGTCCGTCTCCACCGTCTCCTCCAACGGTGTCGTGTCACCAACTACACCTGTACGCCGAAGCAAGGAGTGAGTCCAGGGACTCAGCAAGTAACACTATACATGATATACACGTACAAGTCCTAGTGGTTTCTACAAGCACATACAATTAGCAACACATAGCATGCTAGTCCATTTAAGTTTTCAACCTATCATGAAGGTTCTACAATTTTATACATAACGCATGCTTTCAGATTTCAAAAATATAACATTCACCTATCACATGGTCTCTAATCCATTCACTATGAACTTTAACCTTATAAAGAACCAAACATGAGAGTTATCAACATGGACAACTTACATACATAAACGGAGAACATAATTAGCATGGATTCCACATGTTCTTAAGTACATACATAACTTTTTCACATGCTTTAGGTTGCTGATTTCACATGGTCAAAGGCTATAATTCAACACATGAGAGCTACAACGTTGCTTAAAACATAATCTATGAACAATCCATCATGCCATCTTGCACACATATTCATTTGTTGTCCCTATCATGGGTTCTAAACACTTTGCACACATAAACACAAGAAGGATAACATGCATTTTCTGAATTCACATGGTTTCAGATTTAGCCTCACATGGTTTCAATAACACATTGCACATCTAGATTTTCACATTTTCCTTTTCACAATTTCCTCTTTTCACATGGTTACACTTTACACATACACATTCACATGTCACTTACACATTTACACATGGTCACATACACTTTACACATTACACTTTACACATATTTTAGGTGCCGTGACACATAGTCCAAACCACCAAAGAAGGACACATTCACATCACATAACACATAGGCACCATCTAGGCAATGCAATGGTGACTCTTGGACTGCGCAGACCGGGAGAACAAGTCTCCACCCTAACCAGTGGTACTTGTCCACCTCCAGGATTTCCCCCTAATGCCCTTAGGGTCACTTAACACAATGAACTTTCTCAGGGGGACTTTTCCCTGATACAGCTCCACTGCCTTCTCGGAAGCAGTATCACATTGGCACAGTTTACACTTTTACACATTTAACGTTTTACACATGGTTTTACACTTGGCACTCTTCATTTCATTCACACTTTCTTACTCACATGAACACCTCTGTTTTCCTAACATGGTACTACAGAGTTTTCAAGATTTAACACATAGTAAACACACCCATCATGCTGTTTTAAACAAAATAAAATCACATTACGATCATATGTACGAATTATTCACAATTCACATGAAAACACATAACTTTTTATTTACTGTTCCAAATAACCTGAAATTTTAACCACATGCTGTTTTCAGGTTCAAAATCATACCCTCAATTTTTCAGATTTTTCTGAGCTAAATAGGATTTACAGAAAATCAAACACCTAATTAGCATATTATTCACAACTTATGCTAACATGGGTCTAACACATTTGAAATTTACCCACTTACTGTTTTGCACAGAAAACACTAATGCATGATTTCAGATACAACATCATCCTAATTCATACATCTATAAATCCGTTACCACAACCATTTTTACATGCTTTCATTTTACCGAATCGAACTTTCTAGCAATTCCACAAGTATGCATGAATTACAAAAATTCAGAACATACATACATGTCCCACAATTCTTCATGATAGACTGAAAACAAGACATTTAACTAATCCTAATCATGGAACATTAATTTGCAAGAATTATCTACAAGTTATGCCCACAAGTTTAAAGACACCAATTTTCCACATTCACCAACACACCACATTCATTCACAACCACAATGCACAAAATACATAGCTTATAGGAATACCATATATCCTTATTACGCAAATCATAACGAAATTAACGTATAAGAGGGACAGAACAGCTCACTGTTCTGTCCTGAAGAACTAGACGGCGGTCTCTGGCCGCTGACTCAGAGTCAGCGGCAGGGTCGATGGACGCCAAGATCATCACAGGCGTCCAGGGACCTTGCCGTTTACTCAGGTCTGTGCAGAAACACAGACCCGAGCTCTGAAATTGGGTGAAATGGAGGGTCTAGGACTCGAGGGAAATTCCATAAAAATCATAAAAACCTCCTAGACTCATACGGGGATACCATAGATAGGTCACTTGCCTCTCTAAAAATCCTCCAAGAAATTTATAGCTCGAAGAAGACCTCCTTGGGCAGTTCCAAGAAGTTGCAGAAGCACCTCCAAGATCGCCTTCCTCCGAGCTTCTGGTTGATCTCCACGCCGAGGGGATGATGGGGAAGCCTTCCCCTTTGCTTCAGCTCCCTCCTTGATGCAGAAGATCTCCAAAACCAGCTTCAAGGGGTCGGATTTTAGGGGTTCAAACTGGGTTTTTCTCACAGATAGCTCTAGGGTTTTCTTTCTCACCTCTCTCCTCTTGCAAGGGTGAAGGGGAAGAATGGGGTGAGCCAATTCGGGTTCAGACCTAAAGAGGGTCTTTCCCCCACTCACTAAGGTGATGGGACACCCTCAGAGCCGTTGGGGGACATCCCCCAATGGTTGCCATGCCTTGTTCAGAAGATAGCAGCTCTGCTGCGCATGCAGGCCAGAGAAGTTGACGTCCATATCGCTGGACGCCGGAGTGAGTGTTGGCGTCCAGGGTTGGACGCTAACACCACCTCAACGGCCTGGGGATTGACGCCAAAAGGGCCTTCGGCCAGAACCCTAATTTATGCAGAAAACCATGCATACCAAGCTTCTATACATGCAATATGTACATGGTATTATATTCACACTATCATCATGCAATACATACATTATTTACGTTTAATATAAACACATGTACACGTATTTATACTATTTTAATATCCACGTAAATACGTACATACATACTCAACACAATATACACACATAAATACGAAAAAATACGGCGGAATTCGAGGGTCTTACAACAGGCTCCAAACACATGGGGAGCACACAACCGAAAACCCAACGGCTTACAATACGCTCCAAACGTGGGTGGAGCACTAAGCCGAGAAACCAACGGCCCACTCCAGCCACACGTGGGGCGTCCAAACGGAACGACAACCCTACAGGTGCTGAGCAACGCCAAATTCGACCTGAACAACAGAAAATGCAGCCGAAAACCGCATGACTGCAGCCACCAACAGACCCCGCTGTTGGGACCATCCGACTAGCAACTCACTCTGTCGCCAGAAAAACCCGACAGAGGACGCAGTTGCTGACATCAACATGAGAATCTCCGGTCAGCAACTCACTCTATCGCCAGTGAAACCTGACAGAGTACACAATTTCTGTCAACAACTAGGAAAAACACCTGAGAGTCAAGCACAACACTCAGGGGAACAGCCTCACGCTACTAGAAGCAGCTAGCATCGGTCATCAGCCCAACCGAGAAACCACGCGAGAGGCAAGAACCAAAGCGAGGACACGCGCACGGAGAATCCTCAACGCATGAAACATCGTCCACCGCCACTGCTAGGTCTCACCCAGACCTTCCTCGCGGTCCAACAGGGATAGCAAATGCACGTGGAGAACCCTCAACACTCGAAAACGGCATCCACTGTCACCACTAGGTCTCACCCAGACCTTCCTCGTGGTCCGACAAGGACACCAAACGCAAGCGGAGCCACAAAAACTAGGAGTTACATGCTCCACAACGTGGCACACCGCGACAGAAATACAGAAGACGACTAAAGTCAAGCCAGAACTTGGAACCTCACAACGTTGACAAACCACGTGGTCGAGTACTAGCAAGCCAATAGGCCTCACTGTCACCAGACGAACCGACAGGAGACTCCACCATCGGCTTCCAGACTCACCAACGCCACGCACAACCTGAGAACCAACAAGAGTTGGCAGCACACCCGCCACGAGCACACAGAGCTCAGCGCGGGTACCAACGTGCCAACCATCAGAAAGATGCACAACCACACGGGAACTGAAATAACCACAGAGGTCGAGAACAATACGTCGACCTCAGAGGGACCTAAACCGAAGTAGGGCACCACAACCGAACACACTCACTCCCAAAGCGAGAGGAAAAACCCAGACACAGGCCACGACCAAAGCCTGACGTACCACCGTTAGGGCTACCTAAACAAGGCAAAGCGGCCACCCCACAGCGGCAACGGTACAACCACAAGGCTCAGGCTAGCACACGTGTCCCAGAGGCGGAAAGCCCAACACCTCCAACACCAAGCGGTGTCGTGAAACGACGCACGAAGCTCACGAACAGGCACATAACACAACACATGGTGCTATCATAAGCACCAGGAGCCACCCAAGGTACAACATAATGCACCAATGCTCCAAACGGCACAAAACCAAAACACTCGAGCACGAGCACACGGTGCTATACCACAAGCACCAAAACTAAGCAAAATGCAACACAGGTGCACCGGTAGCCGAAACAACACCACGAGCTAACAGGAAGGACCCTTTACCAGAGACCTGCCAAAAGCCACACGCAAAGGACTGCAAGCCTGGAAGGGTACAACAGGCCACGCCGGCCCCAGCCCTTGACGTACAAAAACACGAAGCATCGAAAAATGCTCAAGGTGCAACACACACAACCACACCAACTGCTTGAGATAACACAGGGCCCACCGAAGGGGACTCTCCACCAGAGACCCACAAGGGAAGCACACGGAAAGCTGACAACTTCGAGAGCGCAACAACCACGTCGACTCCAAAAAGCACACCAAAACACGGAGCACCGACTCTGCCGCACGGGGAGCAAAAGACCACAGCGACTCCCTGGCACTCAAGAGCAAGAAGCACCACCTCTATCGCTACCGATAGAGAGGCCAAAAGGACTACACGAAAACCCTCCAAGGCACAAGCTGAGGCACAATCGAGCATACAACGGAACAACACTTGCACGAGCAAGCCAAGCAAGAAATGCACAGTTGATCAATGCTCACGCAAACAACCCAACAGAAAACGGTACTACCTCGCACTAAACCAACAGGGACCCAATGCCCCAATTGTCCAGGCAGGTAGCAAGAAACCATCACAACGACAAACGGCATGAACAGGTCCACCGACCCACGGTGCCACAAGGAAATGTCAGTATGAGGGGAGCAACCAGCTCAACCCAAAAACAACTCAAGGGAAGATGACTCCACGAGAAGGTCGTAATAATGTGCACCCTGGCGACACAACACCATAGTGGAGCATCACCACCCCGAGCAACCAACGAAAGCAGGGGAAGGAGACACACACAACGAGTCTCTTCTAAGTGCGAGAGGGAAATCCACAACGCAAGACTGACGCTTCCACAAGAAGCACAGCCAGCCAAACACCCACTACACTCACCAAACCACCCTCTGGGAGAGCACGTCGGGCACAGGAAAACAAAATAAATCATCCGAGCCATGGGGACACACAAAGTCCCACCAGCACAGCCGAGAAACTTGGAAACGACTTACGAGACAAGCTGGCCAACGCAACAGCTAGACGCATGGTCAAAAGTGCCACACCTTGACCGAAAACACCCAAGCAGACTGTAACACAGATAGTCCAACCGGCAACAGCGACAGCTCATCTCTACAGAGAGAGAGAAGCGACAACTAAAACAAACACAGGGCAGCTTTGGGGAGAACCTCCACTAAAAGCACCAAGAGCTGTTCTGGGAGAACCTCACCAGAATGTAGCCCAACCAAACAGCATACTTCGAACCACAGGGGCAACACAACGGTGGTCCGAAACGAACACAGAGCACTTCTGGGAAGAACCTCCACCAGAAGCGACAAAGGACGATCCTGGGAAGAACCTTCACTAGAATGCACAACCCAACAACCAAACAACATGGACCATCAGAGAGAACACTGCAGCAAGCAGAAGCAATGCAAGCCGGTCCTGGGAGAACCTCCACCAGAACCACCAAGACACCGTTCTGGGAAAACCCGCCAGAACGCACTAGCTAAAACAACAGCATACCTCAGACCCTGAGGCAGCACAGCAATAGCAGAAACGAGCACAAAACAGTCCTGAGAGAAACCCTCACCAGGACAACAACAAACGGTTATGGGAAACCTCACCAGAACACCGGGCAACCAAGCGATGTACCTCAACTCAGAGGACAACGCAACAGCAACTAAAAACGAGCACAGCACAGTTCTGGGGAAACCTCACTTCCACCAGAACCAACAGAGAAAGACTCTGGGAGCACCTCACCAGAGCTCACAACCAGCCAGCACCAGGCCGACAATAACCATAGGCAAGTGTCGCAGCACTCAACCAGCAATGCAACACGACACATAGAACATCTGCTTAGCCCGAGCAACAATGACGACCAAGCAGAGCACAACGCATAATAGCGCACAGACAGAAGACCACACACACAACCAACGCAGCACACACCCCAACAATAGGGGACAACCAACAAGGCAAAGACACTTCGACCGGTTCCACAGACAACAACCTGCACGGTGAAGGCTACACCATACGCAGGCTCTCTCAGCCACAACGGCACACACCACCAATGCGCCGAAGACGACCAGGGGCACCGCACCTGGACTTGCCTGCAACCGTCCTCCACATGGTGAAGACCACTGCCAGCGACTCCACTGCCAACTGTGCCACCACGGCACGAACACACCGAGCAACCACACTCACCACGCACGTGACACAGCAACAGCTACAACCCACCTGTAGCACGCACACGAATCTTGCAGGGAAGCCGCACACCTGCAAAACAATTGAAAGAAAGCACAAGCCTAACACTAGTCGGATGGTGTCAACAGGTACTAGTACCTTCTTCGGGACAGCTATAGTTATTACTTCCTTACAAATCTCAGTAGACCCACGCTCTGATACCAACTATAACGACCCGACCTCTCGGACTCCCGCCAGGGACCCCGAAGTTTGCGTCACCACCACGGATCTGAAGACCCGGAAGGGTTAGAAGAAATAGTCTAGTGAGATATGTACGAATTTAAATAACTATAACAAATATAACAACTGTACAACATGTCCCAAGTAAAAGCATAGGTACAAGAAGAAAGGTGCAGTCCTAAGGGGATACCCTGAGAACTTGCAAAGCACAACTCACTCAGGTACTAGAGCTCACAACACTCGCTCTCACTGCTGCTGACAACACACGGCGCCACATCCGCCTCCGCAACCCGTCCGACACCGAGCTCCCGCGATGACGAGCCCCTAGATGAAGGAAGTAGGGGGTTGAGCCTCGCGAACAAGGCCCAATAGGGATTACCAGTCCCTCACCGGCCAGAGCAGCAGGAACTTCGAAAACAGGAAACTACCCTAGAAAGCTGTAAAGCGAGGAACACCTACAGTAGGTTACTACTAAGTAGCGGAATAGAATAGTGCAACGTCACGACCACCAACCAAGGTCGTGACACACACACGACTCCTGCAGAAATCAACAGAGTCGGGCACCAAACGGAAGCAACCCTTGGCACACCCACCGAGACCACGCAACAACCAAGAGAGAAAGACGTCTCACCACAAGCATGGCCACCTCATATTTTCACAAGGTCGAGGGCCGACAAACAGAACCACCTCGGACCCTAGACACACCACGAGGTCGGGAAGCCACACGCGCCGGTGCCACCACGGACTGGCACCCAAGAAGGGGACTACGGAATCAAGAGGACACCAAAGCGGAAACCACCAGAAGCACGGGTCCGCACAAGGCCAGACCAACGACGCCCACAGAGACTAGACACAGCCAGGCTATAACCACCGTGTAAGCTCGGGCAATGAGTCGTACTTGGAAACGTCATGAGGAAGCACCATCACAACAATGGCAACCAAGCCACCGCCGCTAGCAGCCAAGATGGGGGCACGCCGTCCACTCTCTATGCTCGCCAGTCTAGCTCCTGCCTCCCCTCCACGGAAGAGCGAGATAGAGCCGCCACAGAAACACACAAACGCACGCAACACCGTAGCCTGGCTAAGCTGGGGCCCCACGCCTAGCACCACTACGTGGCTCCAGAACCAACGCAGAGAGAGGCAGTGAGACAAAGGACTATCTAGGCCGCGGTGGGAAGAAAACACCTCAACAACCTCGGCATCCCGCCCCAAATAAGAGAGCTCTACAAACGACTCAGCTTCGCTGTCCAAACCTCGTTTCCCCCTCCGCTCTAGAGTCTGCCAACTCGGTTTCCAACTCGAGCACGCTCGTAGCCCGGAGCACTTCCTCAACAGGCTTGCGAGGATGGGGGTCCCAGGCAACGGAGACAACCTCTGAACGGGACAAGCCCTCAAGTGCCAAGCACTGGGGGAATAGGCGGGGCATGCACAACAAGAACCACACCGAACCATTGGCTTGTAACCTACGACAATCCCAGCAAGTGAGAGGCACGCACGGACCCTCAAGAGGGCCTCAGCCAACCAAGGCACGCACGAGCAAGCCAGAACCTCGAAACACTACCAGAAGTATGGAAAGCTCGTCACTCTGCTAATAATCGATTGATCGCCGGTCAATCGATTATTAGACAGACGCGACCATCCTGGAACCACCGCCAGAACACGGCCATGAAGGTGTCACCTTCAGTCACTAAACGCGGCCAGGTAACCTGCCGCATTCCCCACCTGAAGGTCCTAAGGGCAAGCCAGCCCTGGGGCACATGACGACACCCCCAACCGGAACCACAAAACACCCGAGGCACACACAGGCATTGTTGCGTCCCCCTAGGCCGTCACGATACCATTGTGATGGGGAAGGGCACCGTGACAGCAACCCTATCGCGACGGGGCAAAACGTCGCGACAGGAAAATGCATCGCGACAGCGATCCTTATCGCGACAGGCAAGCGCGTCGCGATAAGGTCGCTCCCGACCAAGCAGATGCCTCTTCTGGTGTTGCGACGTGCACCGCAGTCGCGACACTAGTAGAGAGGTAGACGCACGGGATGCTCCATCCCAGAGCCACCCACAAGCCACACATATACCACACGGGGGAGGGGAGCCAGGAGAAGAAGTAAACACTAACTACAAACCCCGGGGGGCTCCCAATCCACCCGGATCGAGAAGATTTCAAGCAATCCCTACCTTAAATGAAGAACAAACCCCAATAGGGCCCTTCATGTCGGATTGGCCACCTCCTCCTTGCTCCACACAAGCTCCACGATGCCGGGACACCACTCACGGCCCTCCTCCTCGCCTGAAACACACAAAGGGGAGAGAGAGGAGGCAGAGCACCAGTAGAGGGGGAGAAGAGAGGGGAAAGAGGGAGAAAGGGGGAAAGGGTCGCGGCCAAGGCCTTATGCCTTTGGCCCAAGACGCAACGGAGCGACGCATCGCGTTAAGGATCTTAATGCGACGGGCCAACGTACCACGATAAGAATGTGTCCCCCAAGGAGTCCGCGACAATGCGACAGGTCGTACTGACACACCTGCCACCTTGACAGGAGTTAGACGACCGAAACGGCAGAAAGCCGTCGTGACCTGTTGACCGGGCGTGACACGAAGATGCGACGGAGAAGCCAGGCGCGACGCACACGCTCGTCGCGACAAGGATGATTGTCGCATCACACACCCACGACACAACACTAACACGTCACCCAGCCTGGACGCGTTAGTGGCCAGTCATCCAAGACACTGGACGGAAAGCCGAGAAGCTAGGTCTTACATGATAAATGTCATTGGATCGGTTTACTGAACCGTTTTCGTACATGTTATAACTGGAATTGTCCATATCGTTATCATGATCATCTTGCTATGAGTATTGCATGATAGTATCTCGCCTGTTAACATGTTAATTACGTAAAGCATGCCCGCACCACGAGATGTAAAACCTACTGGGCGTTAGTGCACTCACACCTGCTTTCCGTAACATTTCAGGTGAGGATTTTGAAGAGGTAGAACATGATGGGGTTGGGGAAGAGTGATGAGCTTCTCAAATGTACCTGTCTATTAGCACGTCAGCCAAGATGATTAGAGTTAAAGGAGTCTGTAATAGTTAGTTTCACTTTTCTTGATGTCAGATGTACTTTAAAATACAATAATGGGCCCTCTGTTTGGCTCTGATTATGTAAGGTTTTAAGTTAGCATTTGTTGGAAATGAAATAAAGAGTTAATTGGCTGGCATTATTATTGTCTTAAACCTTGTGTTATACTTAGATGTTTCTCTGAATTACTCGACAGTGATACTCATACTCGTATCGTTCATGTTCCAGATATTTATTTTTGTTGCTAAATGTCGGGGCGTGACATGTAAGTTTTTAAATTACTCTTTACGATTTGTACTCATGTAAGTCTAGTTTCATTTAAAACTGATTTCGTGATTTTACATCAAGTATCTGATTTGATTTTAAATTTGAAAAGACCATGTGTCAAGCCCTTGGAGGACTGGACCGGAATCCAAGGAGCTTTATTTCTCTTTTTGGGTTCAAGCAAGATCCCTGAGAACGCGACGGCCCGATCGGTCGCGTTCTCATCTGGGTCACGACACAGTATCACGTCGCGTTATTAATGCGACGGTACCTACGTCGTGTCTTCCTGTCCTGTTCCCTTGACCTTATCGCGACCGTCCCTGTCGTCGCGATACTGTGGTCATCAATCGGTACCCCCCTACCGATTACCTTGAACGCGTCAGTTCTAGCCGTCGCGACTATGTATCGATTGTCGTTAACGCGACTGGTTATCTTGTAAGGCCCTTGATTTTCACCTTGTTTGTTTAAGTATATGTATGTGCGTATAAGTGTATACTATTGATGTATAGATTATTGTGTATAAGTATTTATTTATATAAATTGTATGAATTAGTATTATTGGAATGTACATAGTGTATTCAAGTATATATATATACATATATATATATATATATATTTAAGTGTGTAGTGTTATAAATTCTGCAAAATTAAAGTGAGTTTTGTCGGCCAGTCGGCGTCCACATCGGCTGACGCTGACCAGGGATAGGCGGCAATATCGATGGACGCCCATTTTGGATAGGCGACCATAGATATGGACGCCAATATCCCAGACCTGTTACGTTTCCAGATCCGGAAACGCCTCCGGAAATTAGCCTCTTGTTTTGGAAACCCTTCCCAACGGCTCTGAGACTTACCCCATTAGCCTATCCGACCCCAACCCTTTATAATACCCAGTTTTCGGCCAGATCCATCCCTTTTGACTCTTGGGTCAAAAACCTATCTCTTCTATGCAAAAACCCTAACTTGAACCTGAGAGATCTGACTTCGGGAGGCTTCATCTGGCGATCTGCATCGACGGTGTCAACCTTGAACATCGGGAACGACTCCCCACGCTGGTGTGCAGTGAAGATCAACAGAAGATCCGAAGAAGGAGGGATTTGGAGACTCTTTGGCACAGGCCGAGGAGGGCTTCTCGGCTTGAATCGTCATTGTGGATTTTACAAGAGGCAAGTACCCCATTCACATCAACCCTACATGTGTCTAGTATGTCCCAGGAATTTTTCAGATTTTTCTCGTGTTCTGGAACCCCCTTTCAAGTGATTTGTTAGCTTTCAGTCTGTGTTTGTGCAGACAGGATATTACGGCAAGATCCCTTGCCGCTAATATCATGTGTTGGCGGCATCATATAATGCCGTTAACCTATAGACGGCTACCCATGCCGTCGAGTTCTTCAGACTGCAACAGTGTGCAAATCTGTCCTTATAAAATAATTTTCGAGTTTTTCCGCATGAGGATATACAGTAAAATTTCATATAATATGTAAATATATATGTTTGGGTGTACTGTGAGTTATTGTGCATTTTTGAAATTTTCACTAATTATTAGAATTCTGGAATGTGCTACCAACAAAATTTTAATCTTGGAAAATGTCGTTATGAAATAGGTGTAGAATTAATTGCCATGAATTTCTGTACATTGTTCATAAGATTGAGCATGATATAAACATTTGAGTAATTTATAATATCTGTATAGTTTATTAAATTTCTGAACCGAAAAATAGTTAATATGTCTACTCAATGTAAAAGTTAAGAATTCATGCGAAAACTAGTTAAATTCCTATAAATTGTGATAAAATTTGTACTATCAGTATTCATGTATGTAATAAGTTGTGAATTCGAATAATGAAAATTTGTGTCAGTTTGGCTATTTTTACAGTTGATAACATCACTGTTAGAATTTCAGAAAATATGTGTAATTAGAAAAATGTAATTTTGGTATGCTTGATGGTTAAACTGTGATGAATTTTTGGTTAAATTTCTGTACTGAACAGATGACAGTAGCTATATAAACTGTTTTATAGATATTAAAATAATACATGCCAATGATTAATGTTTAATTCTGTAAAAATCTTAGCATGATTAGAATTGTTGTAAAAAATTTGATTAATACTGAAACCAGTAGTACCATGCTAGGTAATATTGAAGAATGTAAATGTGTGAACATGAGATGAATGCGTAAATATTTTGTATTTAGAAATGTGTGAAATTGAGAAAATGTATTAATGTGCCAATGGGGTGACACTGCTACCTTAGAGGGCTGTGGAACTGTACTGTGGTAAAGTCCCCACGGGAAAGTTCAAAGTGTGTGTGTCCCATGGGCATTGGGATTAAATCCTGGAGGCGAACAAGTATCGTGGTTGGGTGGAGAGTGCTTCTCCGGTTCTGCGCAGTAACTAAGATTAATCACTGGAATGCCTAGATGATTGATATGTGATGTGTTTAGTGTGTGTCTTCTAAAGTGGTTTGGGCTATGTGTCACGGCATTAAGGAAAAGTGAAAATGTGTTTAAGTGAAAGTGAAAATGTGTTTAAGTGAAAGAAAATATGTAAATGTGAACCTATGTAAGTGAATATGTGTTCATGAAATCTTGTGAAAGCATGCAAAAATGATAAGTTGTTTGTGAATGTGACATGATAGTAGTAAAACAGCGAGCTTTTCACTAAAATAATGTGTTAACTATGTGAAAAATTATCTTAGAATTCATGTTAAATTGTGTTATGAAATGTGCAAATTATGTGTAAAATGATCACATGTGGCTTATGTGATTGAATGAAATCAGTTTAGCATAGTGAAAAGTGTAAAAAGCATGTGATAGGATTAGTTTATTGTGTAAAACTAAATCCCATGTGTAAAATGTGTAGAAATCATGAATAGGCTTCTATTGAAAAATTGTCACTTCCATGCATTATGTGTAAATGATGTAACATAAGGATATGGAGATTACTTGATGCATGTATGTTTAGTGTGCTTGTGTTACTTGTTGAGTTCTTTTGAACTCATTCTTGCTTCGGCGTACAGGTGCAGAACGTTCTACTTCTTCCGAGGAGATCGTTAGGAGCGACTCGGAGCGAGAGTAGGAGAGATTGTTGTGGAGTTAGCATTGTACTTTTCCTTTACTTCATAGTATGTAATAAAGACTCTGCGTAGTCTCATGTGGACAATGTATTTATTTTATTTCAGTTATGAACAGTTAGTTCTCTTTTCTACTATACGGACTGTGAATAGAATGTGGATGATGGAATAAGATTTCTTTTCAGTTCTTTAAATTCTGCTGTCATGAGATATATTATATTTGTGTATGTTTCAGCCTATTGTACTAGTGTGGGTAATGTCCCACTGTAGCGATGCTTTTATATCGACGTGGGTTGGTGGAACCGTACCGATATAAGAGGGTCGTTACATATCTTGTCGCCTTTCTCTTCTATAATCGATTGACTGTATCGATTGCCATGAACGCGATAGATATACCCATCACGATTGAATGCGACTTGTACCTACGTCGCATTTTTCTGTGTATTTCCAAAAACTTAAAATTCAATTAAGTCATGCTAATCCATGCTCTATAATCATGATTAAACTCTTGTAATGTTCTGTGACAAACAGTAACATCATGTTAATCAATTTTTGATAATATCCACATGATTTTCTTATTAAAAGATATGTTCTCAACTCTCACATGCTATCTTGATTTCTCTCTCACATGCACACACCAAATATTAAATTTTTGCCATGAGACCTTACAGAAACTACCTCCATAATATATCTAGTAATTAAGTATAATTATTCATATTAATTTCCCTATTATTTTAAATGGACTTGTTTTCATTTTATTCGCTCAATTTGAATACCGTTATCGCGCTTCTCTACCTTCGAGCACTCAAGACAAGATGAGCAAATGATTCTATAGACACTTTTCTTGACTTGGATGGACTCTCCGTTGGGAATACTCCTGACTGGACCAGGTAATCCTTGTCGAGGCCTCCGTAAGACTCCTTGACATTGGCAGACGTCCATTGCCGATGAGAAGGTAATAGATCAGTATGATCCAACAGCCTTAGATTTCTCTCTTACCTTGAGATCACGCCGGACCTCTAGACTGTGTTCGTAGCATAGCCAGTGGGTGGCTAGTGAATTCTACCAGATTGCCAGCACACAACTATATGTGTTGTGCAACTATTACTATTGTCTGTTTCAACGTCGTTTTATGTGCATTGACTTATAATTCTCATCTATACTCCGTTCGCTCATCTATTCACGTTCTCTATACTCTGGTCTATTCTTCAATTACTCTCATCTATTTCTTGATACTCTCTATGGCCATTTGACTGATGGTTTAAAGATAAAAATATGATCAATGTCAGACAACATTATAAAGGGCCCAATCTGGTCCTGGGAGGTGCGCCCAAAAGTGCTATTTGCCCATGGGAGTGTATTGACCAGAGTGTTTGGCATTACACTCAAGTGTCAGTTATCTCGATAATCTAAAGATAATCAAAGTGCTATGTTGACTTACGTACTATCGTGCTATTATACATACTACCTCGTGATATGGCCATTCTTTTATCGTGCTAGTTGTGCTAGTTCTTTGAAAAGTACTATTGTTCCCTTGCTATCATGTGTCATTACTCTCTTGACTATACTTGATCGTTCTCTCTAGATATCTTGCTATTCAAGATATTAATCACTTAAAGCATGCCTGTTTTCGAGATATTAAGTCCTATTGGACGTTATCGCTCATTCTGCGCTATTTATTATATGTGTTTTAGGTGAGTCTGATGGGGAATACCTCAGGCATGAGGATGGGGACGAGCAGACACAAGAGTGACTAGTTGTGTTGTCCACCAAATGCCTTAGTATTAGTTAGTTTGTTTGTTTTTATTTGAATAAAATACTCTAAGCCCATAGTTTTGGCTCTGAATTGGTGAATGTAATAGAGATTAGTGGAATTATAAAAAAAGATGTTCATTCAGCATTATTCCCATTTGTGCAAAGGTTTGATGTTTATTTTACACTCTATATTATTTATTTAATTGTAGCCCGCTTCGATATTCCGCTTCGGGGCGTTACATTTGTGATACTTGAAATCCACCTAACTTGTAATAACTCGTGAGGAAAAAGTTACCTATCCTGAAAAAGGAGAACTAAGCTTAGTAACCAGGTCTTCCTATTGAACAAGTGAGAAGCCTCGTGTCAAATGACAATACATTCCTCAAAAGTGAAAGAAACATATAAAAATATGTCATCATTGTTTCAGAATTTAACAAAAAAAGGACAGAATGATAGCTACCAAAAGTCGAGGATCTATCATGCATGGGTAAGATTGAGAGTATTCATTAGTGTTAATTAGAATTTTTGTCTTTCATCATGCGTGATGCCTATTAATTCATGTCTCTCACATCACTTCTCATGATTTTAATTTTAATTGCACTTTGAGAACTTGATTAAATACATAGACTATAACATGGCTAAATCTTAGTGTGCGTACTTCCTTAATCTCCCTATAGTGAATTCTTAATATTCATACTTTGTTATTGGGCCAAATGCACTTCTTATCCCTATTACCACTCACTTTTTGATGCTATCAAAAAGGGGGAGAGAATATGTAGATTTTGTGTATTTTGGTTAGGGGGAGAGATTGTGTTCAAAAAGGGGAGAGTTAAAAGTAACTTTGAAAGGGAGAGAATTAAAATTTTGCATGACTGAATGGTTTGCATGCTTATGTGAAATGTAAAAGCAAAAAACAAAAAATAGAATAACAAATTGGAATCAGAAAATTCAAATGTTGTGTTTTGTTTGGAAAATATACGAGTGTTTTGTCATCATCAAAAAGGGGGAGATTGTTATACTCTGTAGATTTTGATGATCACAAAAATACTACTTTTCATGTATGTTGAAAAGATCACAAAGCACCAATTGATATTTATCTTAATGACCTAAGTATTTGATTCATTTATATTTCAACTGAGGGTCTAAGTTGTGCGTTAAGTGTGTAGGAAAATACTCTGAAAGTCACACTTGAAGTGGACTTTACAAAGATAATTTGGATTGTGTAGAACTAACAATCGGACGACCAAATTCAGGAAATCGGTCGATGAAAATGTGCTAGTCGAAGTTCTACAAACTACAAAGGCCTAGTCGAAGTGTGCCAGTCGAAGTAAAATCAGATGACCGAAATGTGGAAATCAATCGACTGATTATGAACCAATCCATTGATGTTCAGTCCAATCGATTGATGTTAAAAGTCCAATCGATTGATGTTAAAGGCCAATCAATTGATGACCAAGTAGGAAATCGACGACCGATTTGGAGATTTGGTCGACTGACCTACCTAGTGAAGATCAAGCTTCCGATTGGTGAAGACCAAGCTTCCAACTGTTAAAGGAAATCGGATGACCGATTTGGCAAAATTGGACTACTGACCTAGCCAATGCAGTTTGGTGTTGGGACAGTCGAAGAATCGGATGACTGACTTCACAAAATTGGACGACCGAGTTGGTGCAGCATGTCGACGCAGAAGAAGAAGCATGTCTACTCTATGGCTAAGTCCATAATTGGACGATCGATTTGGCAAGTCCAGTCGACCAATTACGGCGACGAGTTTCCTAATTTATGCGAACTCTTTCTGAAAGTGGGACTCTTGCTTTGATTAGCACAAGCACATCTCGCAGATATCTGATGATCAAATTATCTCCATGTAATTAAACAAATTTCATATCTTTTGGTGATAACAAAACTAAGACAATGTGCAACTCTAACTATTTTCTATGAAGATCTTAGCACAGGAAATAAATCAAGAAAAGTCAAGCAAATATCTGTAAGTATTACCCTGAAACATTTAAGGTTCAGTGCATATAAATTCTCTAAGTACACATCAATTTCGCTAAGTGCTACAACGATTCATTAATATTATAACGACTTCATTGCAAGTCATAACGTTTACCTCTCATATTGATTTCGTGACTTCATAACGATTTCCTTAGCTTATCGATTCATAAGTGATCGCATCGATTTCGATCTAGAAACGTTCGCTAAGTGATCGCATCGATTTCAATCTCAGAACGATTCGCTAAGTGATACATCGATTTCGCTCTCACAATGATTTGCTAAGTGAGAACAACGATTTGCTCTCACAATGATTTGCTAAGTGAGAACAATGATTTGCTCTCA
The DNA here is from genome assembly GCA_014218235.1 of Colocasia esculenta. Taxonomy (NCBI): domain Eukaryota; kingdom Viridiplantae; phylum Streptophyta; class Magnoliopsida; order Alismatales; family Araceae; genus Colocasia; species Colocasia esculenta. The sequence goes on from CM024757.1 coordinate 73,209,234, forward strand.
CAACAATTTCGTCAACAACAATTTTCCTCAACACATCGACTCGATAAGTGAAACAACGATTTTCTCACATCGAGTTGATTATAAGATTTGATCACAACAATTTGCTTAACGATTGCTATATGTTATAACGATTTTGCTCAAACGATTTGCTTATAATGTCATAACGATTTGGTTATAACGATTTGCTTATAGTGTCATAACGATTTGGTTATAATAATTTGCTCATAACGATATTTTATAGTGTCATAACGATTTGTTATCCAAAACAATTGGTATGGATGCATAACGATTTGTGCGTACAACGATTTGTTTACGAATGAGCAACGATCACATGAACAACGACTCATTCACACAACGATTCATAAGTCATGCTATATCGACTTCATGGACAATAACAACTTGATATCAAATATCTTGACAAGTCAAAGTCATCCCGCGTATTTCTCTTTTATCCATGCATTAAATATAACCGTAGAATTTCTCTGCACGATGCATGTCCAGATATCTTCTATTCTTATGCTTCTGCATGTAATATCTTTTGGAAATACAGAATGGAATTCTATTTTGATGTATTCTCACTCTAACGTTGACTGACAACAAGAGACAGCTTAGTTGTCTACATTTAGCATTTAATGTGTGCAGGTCTCTGACAGCACGACTCTATACAATGTTGGATAAAGTAGAAGCTAGAGGATATCAAGAAGGATTTTCTTCTTACGTGCATGGAACGCAAAGAATAGTTGACTGCAAAGGAAAGCCATGCAGTCTAACATTCTCTGAACATAGAGGCAATAGATACTTCAACGGCTACATTTTTCAAAGAAGATATAAATAGAAGACTGGTGCCTACGTGAAGATAGATCTTGAGAATTCAAAATCAGAAAGCACCATAGAAAGAGCTCAAGCCTTACTCTATAGCTGTCATAGCTCTTGCTCTCTATGTGTAGTGTAAAAAACTTGAGAGAGCCTTCAAGTACTGAGAGTAGTCTGAGTTGTAGATCTTTTTCCCTCTCAGTATTCACTTCGGATCAAGCATTGTGCTATTAGCTTGGTCCAGGGGCGTATCATCTCTTGTACACTCTGTTATGTTTATTCCCTTCGTGTGAAGGAAGACCTGGGGGTTCCAGGGTGTTTATTTCCCTTCGTGTTGAAAGAAGACCTGGTGGGATCCAGGGTGTTGTTTTCCTCTTCGGATTGTGAAGAGAAGACCAGCTGCGGCTGGGTGTGTAAGTGTCCTTGAGGGGGACTGTACCCTTGGGTAGTAGAATCCTGAGTTGTTGCTCAGGGACTGGACGTAGGACTCCTGTGGAGAGGAGGTCCGAACCAGGATAAAATCTTGTGCAGTGTGTGTGTGTGTGTGTGCTTGCCTGTGTTTGCTGTTTGTCTTTTCACTAACACTAACTGTTATCGAAGTGTGTTTTGTGTGAACGTTTTGTGGATAGGTTTAGGTATTCAAATTTTAAGAATCCCATTCACCCCCCTCTGGGCTTGCTAGCTAGGCAACAAGTGGTATCAGAGATAGTCTCTTCGACAAAGAAGAAGATCCAATGATCTGAAGGGAAAAGATCAAATGGCAGCCCAAGGTCACTTCGAAGGTCAGTCAGTAAACAGGCCACCGTTGTTCGATGGTGAAGACTACACATATTGGAAAACAAGGATGGAATTCTTTCTACAAGGTCTTGACTATCAAATTTGGTCGATAGTTGAAGAAGGAGATCTTCTGGTCACGAATGAAAAGGATAAATGGACGAAAGATGACAAGAAGAAGATTTTTCTGAACTGCAAGGCCAAGAGTATCCTATGTTGTGCTCTTAGCAAGAAAGAGTTCAACCGCATATCAGCCTGCAAATCTGTTATGGAAATGTGGGAAAAGTTAAGGATCACTTATGAAGGTACTGAAAAGGTAAAAGAAACCAGAATAGATATTCTGGTAACTCAACATGAAAGATTTCAGATGCAACCTGGTGAAACAATTACACAAATGTACAGTAGGTTCACCGACATCACTAATGGATTGGCTGGTCTTGGTAAGACCTATCAGATGGGAGACATGGTTAGGAAAATTCTCAGATCCTTACCTGCCTCGTGGACTCCAAAAGTAACAGCAATAGAAGAGGCTAACGACTTGAAGATAATGTCGTTAGAGAAACTCATTGGGTCCCTTATGGCCCATGAGATTAACATGGAAAGGTTGGGAGAATCATCTAGCAAAAAGAAGCATTCCAACACACTCAAGGCAGAAGAAGACACATCAGAAGAAGGCTCATATAGCCAAGAAAGCATGAACAGCAGTGAAGATGAAGAAGCAATGCTATCCAAAAGGTTACAACGCATCTTGGCTAAGAAAAAGAAGTATCGGTCCGGAAGAAGATACTTCAAGAAGGGAAAAGACTTCAAAAGGTCAGAAGTCAAAGATGCAAAGAAGATTGAACCGATTTGCTATGAATGCAAGAAGCCCGGACATATCAAGGCAGAATGTTCGAAGCTCAAGAAAACTGAGTTCAGAAAGAAAGACAGCACCAGAAGACCCAGAAGATTTAAGAAGAAAACCATGGCAGCAGCATGGGACAACAGTAGTGACTCGGACAACGAGTCAAGCTTAAGCAATGAAGAAGAAGAAGAAGAAGCCAACCTGGCATTCATGGCCAACGTCGAAGACAAGGTAACATCAGACTCATCTTTCTCTTCGTGCAATGAATCTGATTCTGACAACTTAGAAGAAGCTTTAATGAACTGTATTGTAATATAAAGAAGTATGTAAATTACTAAAACCAATAAGAAAAATCTCGCATGCTTAGAAAATACTAATTCAGACTTAAAATCTGAAAATGAGCAAATGGAAAAACAAATTACAAACTAAAAAGGAGAAATGAATTGTTATGTGAAGACTTGAAAAATAAAAATGAACAATTAGCGAGTTTGGAAAACCAAGAAAACTGTAAAAATTAAAACAAGAAGTTAACACTTTAACAATAGAAAATGAAAAATTCTCAAGCACACTAGAAAAATTTATAATGGCAAAACAACATTAATATTAAAAGGTGCTAGACGGTCAGGTAAAAAGAAACATGGATTAGGTTATACTCCTCCGATAATGAGGAAACAGTAGTATATCCTAAAACATATCCAACTCCTAAATTTGTACCTGAACAAGACAGAGCATATAAATCAAATTTTAAATACATTCCAACTGAAAAGATAACTAAAATGTCTTGCTGTAGCCATTGCAATAAGTTAGGACACATTAAAATATCATGTCCAACTAAACATAAAATGGATAATTAAATAAAAGAAATTGATGATACTAACCAACCAGGACCCAAAAGAACTTGGGTACCTAAAGCTTAATGTTTTTAATGCAGGGAAACCTTCGAGCATCCAAATGGTAATTGGATAGAGGATGCTCAAGGCACATGTTAGGGAACAGAAAGTTATTCTCACATCTTGAAGCTGAAGAAGGAACAGTCATGTATGGAGACAATGGAAAAGGGACTGTGATAGGCAGTGGATCAGTAGGCAGTAAAGACAAAACTGTTATCGAAGATGTGCTATGCGTCAAAGGACTAAAACACAACCTTATTAGTATCAGCCAACTGTGCAATAAAGGACATCAGATCAGATTTCAAGAGTCAAAGTGCAATATTATAAAGGATGGTGCAGTCATTTTTGAAGCTAACAGAGAAAAGAACCTGTATGTACTTTATTTGGAAGAACTAAAGAATCAGGACATATGTCTGGCAGAAAATAAAGAGCAGTCAATAGATCTCTGGCACCGAAGACTGGGCCACTGCAGCTTGGATGCATGAAGAAAGTTGATCAAGAGAAGCTTGGTGGAAGGCCTACCCAAAGTAAGTACAAAAATGATGGTGTCTGGGACCGTGTGCAAAAGGTAAGCACACCAAGTCATCCTTCAAGTCAAAGACTGTGGTAAAAACCTTTAAACCCTTAGAACTTCTACATATGGATTTATTTGGGCCAATGAGGACCACAAGTCTTGGGGGAAAGAACTTTGGATTTGTTATAGTAGATGACTACTCCAGGTTTACATGGGTTTCTTCCTAGAACACAAGGATGATACTTTTGAGAGTTTTGTTAGTTTCAGCAAGAAAGTTCAAAAGGATAAGAAGGTATAGCATCATTAGTATCCGATCAGATCACGGAGGAGAATTCAGAATGAGAGCTTTGCAAAATTCTGTGATAGCCAAGGAATAGAACACAACTTCTCAGCACCAAGGACACCACAGAAAATGGAGTTGCTGAAAGAAAGAATAGAACCCTATTGGATATGGCAAGGACAAAGCCATCAGAATATGATTTGCCAAGTACTTTTGGGCCGAAGCCATCAACACAGCTTGTTACATAATCAACAGGGTAATGATCAGGCCAATTCTGAAGAAGACTTCATATGAATTATACAAGCAGAAGAAGCCAAAAAAAGCCCATTTCAGGACATTTGGATGTCATGCTTTATCCACAAATAGTAAAAGAGATATTGGTAAGCTAGACTCCAAATCAGATGAAGGTATATTCATGGGTATGCTTCCAAACCCAAAGGATATAGAGTATTAACAAACGAACCTTATTAATTGAGCAATCAGTGCATATTATTTTTGATGAAGAAAAACCCTTCCTTGAGAAAGGAAGTAGATAGTGATATTGATGATACAGATGAATTGTCAAGAAGCTAAAGAACAATCGATTGAGGACAAGGAAGATCCACCCTGGAAGATCTACAACAAAAGGACACATCACATGAAATCTTCCAAAGGAATGGAGGTATAAGAAAGATCATCCATGGGAAATATTATTGGAGATCCATCTGTTGGGGTAAGGACAAGAGGTAATGTGATTCCTTGTGATTATCTAGCCTTTGTTTATAATAGAGCCTAAGACAGTCAATGAAGCACTAACTGAGGAATCTTGGATATTAGCCATGCAAGATGAACTAAATCAGTTCAAGAGAAACCAAGTATGGTCCCTGTTCCGAGACCATTAGATCATCTGTGATTGGCACCAAATGGGTGTTCAGAAACAAATTGGATGAAGCTGGTGTGATCATAAGAAACAAGGCCAGATTGGTAGCTCAAGGCTATTCCCAAGAGGAAGGCATAGATTTCGATGAAACCTATGCACCAGTGGCTAGATTGAGGCAATTAGGATTGCACTTCTGCATTAAATTTAAAAACCTTTCAAATGGATGTAAAATCTGCTTTTCTGAATGGTTTATAAAAGAGAGAAGATATATGAACAACCGCCTGGTTTTGATGACATGGATTTTCCAAATCTTGTTTTTAAGTTGCATAAAGCCTTGTATGGATAAAGCAAGCACCTAGAGTTGGTATGAAAGCTTAGTTCATTTTTGTTAAATCATGGTTTCATTAGAGGAAAAGTAGATAGCACATTATTCATTAAGTCTAAACTTAAAAATGTGTTACTTGTTCAATATATGTTGATGATATAATATTTGGCTCTACTGATGAATCTCTTTGCAAGTATTTGAAAAGCTTATGCACAAAGAATTTGAAATGAGCATGATGGGGGAGCTCAACTACTTCCTCGGATTGCAAATCAAACAAGGAAAGGAAGGATCTCACATCTGTCAAGCCAAGTACACCAAAGAATTACTAAAGAAGTTTGGATTTGAAAACGCCAAGCCACTGTCAACACCCATGAGCACATCAACAAGGCTAGACAGTGACAAAAATGGTAAGAAAGTAGATCAAAAACTTTACAGAGGTATGATAGGTTCATTACTCTATTTAACAGCAAGTAGAACTGATATATTGTTTAGCGTATGTATGTGTGCTAGGTACCAGGCAGATCCTAAAGAGTCTCATTTAATTTGTGTTAAAAGGATCTTTAGATACTTAGCCAAAACTCATGATCTAGATTATGGTACCCAAATTCATGTGAAATTAATTTAGTAGGATATTCTGATGCTGACTATGCTGGATGCAAGGTAGATAGGAAAAGCACTAGTGGATGTTGTCAATTCTTGCAGGATGTCTGATTTTGTGGTACTCAAAGAAGCAAAATTCAGTAGCACTGTCTATAGCTGAAGCTGAGTACGTGGCTGCTGGAAGCTGTTGTACACAACTATTGTGGATTAAACAACAACTTGAGGATTATGGACTTCAGATCAAGACAATTCCATTACTGTGCGACAACACAAGTGCAATAAATCTTACCAAGAATCTAGTCCAGCATTCAAGGGCAAAGCACATTGAGGTTAGGTACCATTTTATTCGTGATCATGAGCTAATGGTAATATAACATTTCTTTTGTAGATACACAAAATCAGTTAGCAGATATCTTCACAAAGGCCTTACCTGAAGAGAGATTTACTTCTCTTAGAAGGGAAATATGCATGTGTAAATTGTGAAAGATTTATCTGTATAAAACTGAAATATAAATTATTTCAGAATAACCAAATTTCTCTCCCCTGTAGTTAAGCAAAATCTCATTAAAATATTACTTGTTCTTACTTATCTGAGACGATTCGATAATTTTAAAGTATTTATTCCTCTCGAACTGGTCACTTTGTCGTTTTCTGCCATTATGGCGCCTCTTGTTTCGAAAAGTCACTATTATTCTTTTTGATAAAAACTCGAAATCTGTGTTACAACGATTCACCCTTCGTCTTCATCTCCTTCAACTTGCCTGAGGCGATACCCTATCGACTTCGGCATCGACTCTCTGGGATTTTAAAGCTTCCAACTCCTTCCCGCGAGAAATTTGTTGAGGGCTTCTGCTCTTTTCCTCATGCCAATCATCCAGAAACTTTCCCCATTCAAATCCATGGCCGTGTCTGGTGTATCCAGCAGCGTCGGGGGCTATGGAGCTGCGTTTCTTACCACCGAGCAGCAAGAGAGGTATACCTCTGTGAAGATCAAGGTATGTGGCAACAAGGCAGTGGATGTTGCAGACTTGCAGAAGAATGGAATGGGCAGCATCATTGCAGTAATGGAGAGGATGAAATGGACGAAGATGGCAACTCTGTCAGAGGTGAGTTATCCAGACCTAGTGAAGGCATTTTACGTTTGTTTGAAGACTGAGGAAGATGGGTCCTTGACATCCATTGTCAAAGGAACCAGATTAAGATTACCTATGAGCTTTTGGAATCTTTATTTGGAGTTTGCACCACCGGTCACAGTGGGGTTCACACTGTGGATATCTAGGCAAGGGATTAAGGATTGTTGGTCCGAGTACAAACTGAAGGATGGGAAGATTGACATCAACCAGCTGAACGCATTCAACGTCTTCTACATTTCATTGTTTGCCAAAATTGATCCCAAGGAGTGCCACTTTTCGACTTGTACTAAGGCGGACTCTGATATGATGTTCTGGGCTATCCAGAACCAGAGCATAAACATGGCTGAGGTTATAATAGAAAGGATGAAGTTTGCATCTGCTCAGGTTTTGGACAAGAGAGCAAGCTAATGTGTCCCTACCATATGCACATATGCTCACCAAGGTATTTCAACATTTTGGCATTAATTTGTCTGGAGCAGTGTCAGAAAAGATGGGGCAGGCTATTCACAGCAGAAACTTGAAGAAGAGTGGATTCTCACTGGTTAATAGTGTGTGGACCAAGACCTCAGTGGCTAAGGGTGAAGCCATTATTGGCGAAGCCCAAGAAGTCCAAGAAGAGGTAGGAGAAGCAGTAGTAGAAGTAGAAGTACCAGCAGGACCAGAAGTTCAAGAGCAACATCAAGAAGTTATCAGTTCAGAAATTGCAGTGGAACAAGCAGCAGCAGTAGAGGTCAGAGCAAAAGAATCAGTGATCATTGGAAGCCAGATTGAGGATATTCCTCAAGAAAATTTTGAGCTAGTTGAGCGAGCTTCAGAGGCTATCAACCCACCTCAATTGTGGTATCTATTCTTAGAAGTGTGCTGGAATCCATTCCCAGCCAAGGGAAGCAGAAGAAAATGTTCCAGAGGTGTGGCATCAGGCCATATTGCAGACGTTCTATGGAGGATGCTCCTATTGAGGGAGAGCAGTCATTTGAGAAGGAAGCACAAATCCAGGGGGAGCACACTACCAATGCCCATGTAGATGAATTTCAAGAAGGCATTGTGGAGAGTGCCTCAGATGAGACAATGATGATTTTGTGGAGCCCGTTGCAAGGGCAAGCAAAAAGGGGAAACAAGTAGCTCCTAGAGATTCCCCTCCTCACCAGGAAGCCACATCGAAGGCTGAGGCAGAAGAAGTTGAAAATCAATTTGAAGCCTCTTATTGAAAGAATGGATGTAAAAGGAAGATTTGTGCTCTATGCAATCCGACATTGCTTCTATTTTTATAAGCCAGAGTACTTCAGCTAAGGAGATGGGCATGGTCAGAAATGCAGTTAGATGGGTGCGAAGTGAGTTATAGCATTAAGGAGTCTATTGCTGCACTTGCAGATTTGATGAGGGCGCAGTCCACAAATGCCCTCCTGCTCTTCTCCTGCAGAACCAGTCCGCAATCTGGGCCTTCAGAGGCCAGGCAACAGGATGCTGGCCATCACGGCCAATTTCAGAAGAACCAGCAGGGCCATCCGGGCCACAGGTTGTTGAAGAGGTAGCAACTACAGTGCAGGATCATGCTAAAGCTGTAAAGACTGGGCCACCAGGGCCATCAGAGGATGTTGTTGGGCAACATGGCCAGTGGTTTCCTAGGGTGAGATTCCAAGAGTAGAAGAGCAGCTGTAGCTCCAGAAGCCCCTGATCCTTCTCTCTTGCAACTCCGGCCCTCCTTCACCACCATCTTCCTCATAGCACCACCGCTCCTATCCCTTTCAAACAACCCATGCCTCGCACATTTCATCTCCAACACCATTTCTTTCTGAATCCTCCTCATCTCCTGCCATCTCTACATCCATTCCTCCACCTTCTCCTATCATTGAAAACCCTCAGCTCCTCCTCAGCTGGAGCCTCATCCTCCTCTGGTCCTTCATCTGCTGAACCATCCACCATTCTCCTCATACTCGTTCATCATTCCTTCATCCTCATCCTCCTCCTCGTTATCACCTTTATTCCTGAAAGTGCACAACTTGCTATTGCATTTCTCATAAATTCGAGGATGAATTGGAGCGCAACACTCTTACTTCAGTTCTGGCAGTTGCCTCTCACGTCCACGAGACTGGTTCTCTTAGTCCTGTCCAAAAAGAGGAAACTCTCAACCACTCTTGCTCTTCCCTCTGAACAAAATTCCTCCTCTTGGTTTTCCCTCACTGTCGAAAATAAGAGGAAACCAATCTATCGTGAATATCTTCAAAAGTGTACCCTTGCCACCCTTTGTGGTCTTGTCATCAAATCTAACTGATCACCTTAATTTGTCCTTCCTATTGCCACATCTCCAAAGTTGATCAATCCAAAATCTTCAAAATTGTTGAATACAAGTCTGAATATCAGTGGGCTAAAAGGCACAAGGCTCTCTACAGGAAGTTTCTACTTGCAAAATTAGATCAGTTTCCACCCTGGGACCATCCACTCACTCTGTCTGAATGGTTTGTGATTCATCACCAAGCTATCCGGGGACCCACTATCCTAACAGAAATCAGACTCACTCGGTACTTCCAGCTTTACAATGATTATCGATATCCACAAGCTACCTGAAGTGTAGTTGGGTCAGTTCCAGGGAGCCATTGCTTTGATAAAAATTGAAAATCCAGTTAATTGCTCCTTCAAGGTGGACTTTGCTACCCTGTAAATACCAGACAGTGTGTTTCTCCCCAAACTGCATTCCTTGGTCATAGACTCCTCAGTTGGTCCTATTATTTTGAAAGATTTGCTCTGTAATGGGAAGAATCTCAGCTCAGCAGGGTCGCCTCCCTTCCTTCCCAAGATTCTGTACAGAGAATTTTATCTGGGCCATATCTCCTCTGAGGTTCTTGCCCTCTACTATCAGAATGTGAAAGGCTTTCTCCCACTGACTAGGAAAAGCATTACCATCAATCTGCTCTTCAGCTAGAAACCCTGAACAGTTCTTTGTTCAAGGCAGATCAGCCCACTCTCTCAGCTGAAGCTTTCTTCGATATAAATTCTATCAATCTGGTTCAGGAACCCTATTTTCAGTGGGTAGAACGCTACAAAATCTTTATCTCTTTGAAAAAGGAACTGAAGGTCAATCAAATTTTCTATCCAGTTTCTATTGATCAATTCCTTCAACGTGCCAGTTTTGGAAAGAGTAGCTACTTCAGATTCACTCTTGATCGAGATCATTATGTGCGCTTCTTAGAAGATCAGCGGCAGCTTTATATCAAGCGCATGATTCTTGATATGGGATCATCCTATCCATGAAAATGGCATTTTTCAACCACTTTTTGAAGACCAGGAGCTTAAGGCTGGGAAATCATTTCCTATTATGCCTCTTTTGTCTCTTGCTGTCTATCCCTGTACCTCCTCAGGATAAATGAAATTATATCTCCCTATTTCTCACTATCTTTCTATCCATCCTTGTCTCAGTATTTTATCTTTGCTTAATGACAAAAAGGGGGAGAATATAGTATTCTGAAATACATCTCTTATGATATCTTTTTTGTCATGTTACTTCCGAAATTTTACTTAGTTTTATTTCAGAAACATCCTTGATTATTGCTATGTTTTGTCATCACCAAAAAGGGGGAGATGATGATCAGATTATCCCCATGTAATTTAAACAAATTTCAAATCTATTTGGTGATTAACAAAACTAAGACAATGTGCAACTCTAACATATTTTCTATGAAGATCTTAGCACAGGAAAAAATCAAGAAAAGTCAAGCAAATCTCTGAAGTATTCTACCCTGAAACATTTAAGGTTCAGTGCATATAAATTCTCTAAGTACACATCAATTTCGCTAAGTGCTACAACGATTTCATAGTATTATAATGACTTCATTGCAAGTCATAACGTTTACCTCTCATATCGATTTCGTGACTTCATAACGATTTCCTTAACTTATCGATTGCATAAGTGATCGCATCGATTTCGATCTCAGAATGATTCTGTAACGACCCACTTCCCCGGTACGGTTATACCAACCCACATCGAATGAGAGCAAGCCGCTACAGGGGAAAAAACCCCAACGATATACAATGAGCTGAGATATACACAAATAGAAATGAATAATGCAACAGAAATTAAAACTCTTATTCCATCAACATTTTTTTAAATTCACATACCACAGTCTATATAGTCCATGAAATAAATAACATAATCATAAATATCTACATAGCTAGTCTTCCAATACAATAATACCAAAGTTCTAATTATACATTTCATCACCTACTAGCAAATGAAATACAAGTCTCAATCTAATCTTCACGTTCCTTGTTGGATCTTGCCACGTTCTCAACTTCTAAATCTCCTGAAATGTTAAGCAAGGGTGAGTCTACACAATAGACTCAGCAAGCAACTAAAAATCACAAGCCATACACTATCACACATGCTTCTAACAATTTTAAAATTTCACTAACTTACTAGAATTTAACATTTAATCTCCTATATGTTCACGCTATAATATAAGGATTAACATGGAATCTTTTAAACAAAACTATAAACATGTAAAACAACAGTTTAAACATGGGTACTTATGCTTTCATTTTCTATGATTTCAATAACTCTAACACATGACATCTTTTCGATTTAATACATGATACTAACACATGTTTATCAAATAATTACTATCACATGGACAATTTACAAAATCCTACACATGGTACTAAACAAAAGTTATGTTTATCATTTAACATGGATCACATTAATACATGTATTTACCTTTCATGACATGTAGCATATGGATGTCACTTATGAAACAAGCATTTAAACAAAATCATGTAGCCAATGTTATGTAATATGTAAACAAATTCAATTAATTCTTTAACCTACCTTATTCAACACTCAATTAGTCAACATGCAGTAAGTGATCATTTAAACATGCAATGAATATTACATATAGCAATTGACATGTAGTTCATATGGCATGTAATCATGTAGCATGTAGTCATATAGCATGTACCGTGTAGTCATATAGTCATGTAGCATGTAATCATATAGCATGTAGTCATGTAGTCATTTAACATTTAGTTGCCAAGACATAACCTGCACTATTATAGAGATCATATAGCACATTGTCATATAGTCATTCTCTTATCACCTAGGCAAAGCGGTGATGAAGTCATGGTATTTGCGCAAAACCGGGGAAAGCCCTTCCCACCTTACCAGTAGAACTTCTCTACCTCCAGGATTTCAATCCGTTGTCCGCGGATTCATTTAGTCATTTCATATATGAACCAATTACCATAGGGGCATCCATGGTGTAGTTTCTTGTGGAATCTCTATAGTAGCAATGTCATTGGCCAATTGGGAATGCAATACATATACATATTCATGCATGATTATTAAGATGACAATACCAATCGCCTATCATATTTCTCAGTTCTGAAATCAAATCTACTGTGATACAACAATCTATCATGGTACTACTTTTATCCAATTTTAACATGCATATACATATCGTGTCCATTGATTTCTATATGCATTTATCATTCAGAAAATCACATAAATATGTAGAGAGCTCAGAATGATATCAAATTTTAACCACAAGATGAATATAGAATAAGGGATATATATGTAATTTATCAGAAATTTTGAAGCAGTAAAACTATTTTTAATTTTACACATAGATTTCAGGTAATTTGCAAGATATTTCAATTTGAACATGGTAGACAGTAAATAATTCATTCTCATAGGGATAAAACATGCACACCATGGTACTACTTCATCAAAATTTCTTAAAATAATAACATTCAACATGCATACTTATTGTATATTTAAATCTATCATATCATGGTGTAAAAGCACTCTGATATTAATAGAACCCTTTAGAGTACGTAAATTTCTACAAAATATTAACCACAGTTCAGACACAACACAGGGAACACATCTGAAATTTTTCACATTTTTTGGGGTATAAACACTATTCTTATTAATTAACACTGATTACATGGAATTACTATGAAAAATCATTTAAGTATGGTTTAAAGTGATATGTTGGTTCTAAAAGTTCTAAAACATGAGAACAGTCATTTCAACATTACCAAAATTTCCATAATCCATAACATGCAATAAAACTATTTAATATGAATTTATCACAGTCAAAACCTAGTTATTCTCAATTAACAAAAAAAATTTTAATTATCACCATGCTCAGAAATTTAGTGGATCCTCATGATATGACCTACTGATGACCTTGGACTACATACAAAAATTACAGCATGCACAGATACTCAGAAGTCCAATAAACACATTAAATAGATCAAACATCATTTCTGAAAACCCTGAGGAACTTGACTACAAGGGATGTTGCCGTCAAAAGTTAACTGCACAATCCCTTGCCGCCAACTCAAGAACTTGACTGCAGCAGATGCTGCCGCCAACTGCCTCCCAACACACTATGTAGACAGCACTCAACACAAAGGTGAAATTGGAGGTTCCAAGACAGGAGGAAAAATTCGTAAAAATATGAAAACCCTGGAGGACAAGTCTATGGATTGAGATCTTAAGCTACTTGCCTTGGAAAAATTCTAAAAAGAATCTAGATTTTCCGGTGAAGTCCTCCTCGGCCTTGCCAAGAAGGTGCTCAGAAACTCCTTAAATCCGGTCCTTCAGCTGATGGGGTTTGATGCTCGGGGTCGGGGATGCCTCCTGATGTTTGGCTGCCCTCCAGTCGGTGTAGATCTCCAGGAATCTCCTTCAGTCACCGGATCCAAGTCTTGGAAGATCAGCTTTCTCACAGGGAGTTCTAGGGTTTCACAACCACCAAAAGAGATTGGCACGGCCAGGAAGGTGTGCTTTTATAAAGTTAAATGGGTTGGGTACGCTTTGGGGTAGGTTATCTACGCATTAGGATGGGTTTCCTAATCTGGAACTGGGCATAACGCGAGCGTTAACATATCTGTAACCATTACACAGGAGGATATTGACGTCAACATCGGTTGTAGTTAACTGCACAGTTGACATCTAGGGTCTGGCCGCCAACAGGTTATTGGCGTCCAGGGGTGGCCGCCAACAGGGCCTTGGCGTCCAGGGATGTGGACGCCAATCAGCCTGGTAGTTGGCGTCCAGGTCTTGGCCGCCAACTGTACAGTGCAATCAAAACTCCGCCAAACCCTAAAATAAATGCATAAATACACCAAAACAATTTAGTATAGGTAAAAATAATTGCAAATATCCTTACCACATAAAGTACATGCATTACATAATATTCATTTAAATATAACTTACACTAATCTTAATTAGAGATAATATGCATAAATAACATACATACATGTATATATACTTACACACTACATGATTTCATACATCATGCCTGAACCTATGAATGAAATGTGTTCACCATTAGTTAAATATTACATGCACATTATTATTTAAGTACCCTACACATCATAAATAATTAACATGCTTAAAGTAGATAAGTATCATTTAAACAAGATTAACATATGTATGTATACATATACCATTATAGTAACTTACAACATGCATAAAATAATTAAATACAATAGGCCATCAATAATTAAATAATTAATATATATATATTAATACATACCATCAAAATAAGAACAAACAAACATCACTTACATAAAATATAAAGTGAACAAAATCGGGGCCTCACACCCTCTCCCCTTAAAATGATCTTCGTCCTCAAAGATCAGATCATGTACCTATGGTGCCATCATCGGTGCGTCTTCAGTCAATGCATCCACCCTTGCTGATGCTTGAGTTCTGTTGTTGACTTCTTTGTTGTTGGTACATCCGTGCAACGAACTTCTTCGGATTCGGACACTCTCTGATCTTATGATCTTTGCTACCACACTTAAAACATCTTCCGTACTGTCAACAAAAGTCCCCCATGCCGCTTTCCACAATGCACACACTCAGGCTTTTCGCTGCCTGAAGAAACTACTAACTTTGCTTCTCTATGAGCTTCCTCATCTTCCTTTCCTGCCCTGGAATGGTTCTGGCACTGCCTTCATCCGAGCTTCTTCTCTTCCCTCTTGCCCTGCTTATGAACATACTTGACCTCAAACAACCTCACGAACTCTCCCCAAGTCACATCTAGCTCCACTCCCTCAAACTACGTGTGAAGAACATGTTGAACCACTCTATATTTTACCCTCATATTTTGGTGATAACAAAACTTATGATTAAATAAATAAAGACAATTTTTATGATTAATTAAATATATTTAATATTATAACTTTACTAATAAAAACAATTTTTTGATTAACTAAATATTATTGAATATATTTAATATTATGTTTTTCTAATAAATAAAAATTTATGGTACTATCGCTCTGTGATTTGCACTGAAAAGTCAAATCGATGTCCATTCAATATACATCGATTTCAGTTCACAAAGTGCCATAAGGATTTACTCTCATAAGGATTCACTGCTATAAGGATTCGCTCTCATAAGAATTTGCTCTCATAAGGATTCACTGTCATAAGGATTCGCTCTCATAACGATTCGCTCTTATAAGGATTCGCTCTCATAAGGATTCACTGTCATAACGATTCACTCTCATAACGATTCGCTCTAATAACGATTCGCTCTCACATCGATTCGCTCTCATAACGATTCACTTTCATAAGGATTCACTGCTATAAGGATTCGCTCTCATAAGGATTCACTGCTATAAGGATTCGCTCTCATAAGGATTCACTGCTATAAGGATTCGCTCTCATAAGGATTCACTGCTATAAGGATTCACTCTCATAAGGATTCAACTGCTATAAGGATTCGCTTCATAAGGATTTGGTAAGTGAAACATGGATTCTTTTGTAAAAAACATGGATTCCTTTGTAAAACATGGATTCCTTTGTTAAACATGGATTTCTTTGTAAAACATAGATTCCTTTGTAAAACATGGATTCCTTTGTAAAACATGGATTCCTTTGTAAGAACACGGATTCCTTTGTAAAACATGGATTCCTTTGTAAAAACATGGATTCCTTTGTAAAACAGGGATTTGATCTCTCTAACATCGTTTCCTTTATATTTTAAAATACTTTTGCATCTAGTGAAAAAAGTCAAATATTCTTGATTTGCGTAATCCTCTATCTTTCTGACAGGAGATCTTTTTGCTTATCTCTCTAGATCTCTTCTTTCCTGCCAATAAAAAGGGGATTACTTACTACTTCTGGGTGGCAACAGGAAACACAAAGGTATGAGATTTGATAGAAACACTCTTTAACTAAACACTTTCTTCTATGCTTGCAGACCTCGTAGACCACAAAATATCAGAAGAAAGAGAAGAGAGCAACGGCTAGAACTCCAACGGATCTCCTCAACAAATTTATTCAAAGCTGCTCATATAAAAGATGAAGCATGGCTGAAGAACAATAAGAGCTTTCTGAAGATTTTTCAAGAGTGTACATCCGGGAAGAAACCTCAACTCCACATACACTCAAAGGAAAGAGAGAAAGAGCCTGAGCCCAAAAAAAAAAGTGTTCAAGCACTGAAGCACTCAAGCATTCAAGCTCCTTCTCCTCTCTTCACTCTCTCTATGTGCATCTTGTAATCGGGGGAGAGAGTCTTTTAGCTGAGAGTTTCTTTTAGTTGGTTTTCATCTGTTCCAACTCTCAGCCGTGTTCTTTCTTTTCTAAGAAAGATTTGTCCAGCTGTAGGACTGTATACAGTGTAGAACCTAGCTAGGGGTTTGTCTAGCAGAACCGCACTGGGGTTTGTACCAGGAGGTTGGCTTCTTTACCTGTAAGAGAAGTGGGCTGCCTTCTTGCCCGGGAAAGAGAAGAAGACCAGCTGGGGTGCTGGGTGTTGTTTTATCCTTGAGGGGGACTGTACCCTTGGTTAGTGAAATCCCAAGAGGTTGCTTGGGGACTGGACGTAGGGCTTCCATGTGGGAAGGGCCAAACAGGATAAATCCCTTGTGTTATTTGTGTGATTGTTACTTGCTTCCGCACTGTTACTCTTTATCACACTAAACTAACCAAAATTGAAGTGATAATTTTCTGTGTTTAAGTTTCTGTTTCAGATTTCAGAAAACCTATTCACCCCCCTCTAGGTTAGCTTGCTGCCGTACCAAAAGGACTAACAAGGGTATCAGAGCAGGTCTCTGATCATTCAAAGAAGAATCCAACGATCTTAGAGCAAAGATCTATGGCAGCTCAAGGATATGCTGAAGGTCAATCAGTCACCAGACCTCCATTCTTGATGGAGAGGACTACAAATATTGAAGATACGAATGGAATGCTTCATTCTGGGCACAGACTTCGATCTGTGGCAGGTAATAGAGGTAGGTGATTTTGTTGTTGTCCTGTTCCAGGCACTACTGATTACAATAGCTGATAAAAATAAATTATCTTTAAACTTAAAGCTAAGAACTATTTATGTGTGCTTTATCCAAAAAGAATTTAGTAGAGTATCTGCATGTAAATCTGCTAAAGAAATATGGGATAAACTGCAGATAACTTATGAAGGAACAGATAAAGTAAAACAAACTAGGATAGATAATCTTGTCTCACAATATGAGCAATTTAAAATACTTCCAAATGAAAATATCACTCATATGTATAATAGATTTTCGAGCATAATAGTTGGTTTGAGTTCTCTTGGTAAAAATCTTTCTGATGAGGAAACTGTTAGAAAGATACTTAGGTCCTTAACTCTTTCATGGACACCTAAAGTAATGCTATTGAAGAATCTCATGACTTAACCAAACTTTCTATGATAACTTAATAGGTCCTCTCATGGCACATGAAATTAATATGGAGCGACTATCTGAAAGCTCATCTAAGAAAAAATTACTAATGCTCTTAAAGTTGCAGCTACTCTTTCCACCTCTTCTTCTTCTTTTTAGTTCCAAAAATGCAGATTCTGAAGACAATGACGTAGATGATGTATTGTCCAAGCTTCAGAAAATTCTCAAGAGAAGAAAATTGGATCAAGAGGATTCAAAAGAAAGAGAAAAAGGAGAGAGAACCAATCTGCTATGAATGCAGAAAACTTGGACATCTGAGACTAGATTGTCCTAGACTGAAGAAGATGGTCAACCAGAAAAATCCAAGAAGCAGCACAAGAAATTCAAAAAAAAAGCCATGGCGGCTGCTTGGGAAAATGAAGAAACCACAAGCTCAGAATCATCAAGCCCAGAATCGAAAAAAAGGAGCAGGTAAGTCTATCCCTCATGGTAGACTAGATGAGGTAAATTTTGACCCATTTTTTGATTCATGCACTGATTCAGGATCAGAATCTGAAGACTTAGAAGTAGTCTTTAATGAACCATACGAAAAATATTAGGTGTTGTAAAAGAATTAAAATCTGAAAACAAACACTTGCTTGGAAAACACCAATTTGATCTTAATCCGAATTGGAGCAACTAGAAAAACAATTAAAGGACAGTAAAGATAATAATTATCTTTTAAATGAAGATTTGAAATCAAGAATAATGAGAAGTTAGAGTTAGAAGAAAAATTAAAAACTCTAACTGAATAAAATCTCTATTTAAAGAATCAGTTAGTAAATTAACTAGAGGGAAAACTTCTTTAGCCTATGCTTAAAAGGGTCAAAATTTGGAAATAATAAATAAGGGCTTGGATACATACCTCTGGAAAAAGGAAAACAAGCCATAATTCTAGGAAAATATCCATTACCAAAATTTGTAAAAGAAACCAAGTTGCCTCATAAAAAGGCCCCTGTAAAAGAAAATGTTTTCAAAAATTAGTCCTAAAAGACATCATAAAAACAATAAGAACTGCAAAATAGATTATATTCATTGTTGTTCTCATTGTAATAAATTAGGACACACAGTAAACACATGCACAACAAGGCACTTAGCTTGGATTCCTAAAGGTTATTTTCATGCATCTAACCATCAAGGACCCAAAAAGATTTGAGTACCTACTTCTGAGTAGTTTATTTGCATGATGGCTTTGGAGCATCAGGAACAAAGGATGCTCAAGGCACTGGTGACTGCCAGCTCTTCATTCAAATCACATCTGAAGAAAGAGTAGTCACAAAAATTGAATTGGTCTTCATTACTAACAATTATTTACAAGTTTCATTCAGGTGGAGTCTCTCATTCAGGGGGAGCACAGACTAAGGGGATTTATTCATTTATGTCAATCATTGTTGAACCTCTCAATGGTAAGAATTCCTTCACAAAGGGGAGAGAATGCAATGGTAAGAACCTTCCTTTTTGGTTTGTGATAAAAAGGGGGAGAGTATGCTTATCAGTGAAATTTATGTATTTTCTATGCATTATGTATTTGTCAGAAATTCTCATAAATTTTGTCATCACCAAAAAAGAGGGAGATTGTTGAACCACTCTATATTTTACCATCATATTTTGGTGATAACAAAACTTATGATTAAATAAATAAAGGCAATTTTTTATGATAATTAAATATTATTAAATATATTTAATATTATAACTTTACTAATAAAAACAATTTGATTAATTAAATATTATTGAATATTTTAATATTATGTTTTTCTAATAATAAAAATTATGGTACTATCGCTCTGTGATTTGCACTAAAAAGTCAAATCGATGTCCATTCAATATACATCGATTTCAGTTCACAAAGTGCCATAAGGATTTGCTCTCATAAGGATTCACTGCTATAAGATTCGCTCTCATAAGGATTTGCTCTCATAAGGATTCACTGTCATAAGGATTCGCTCTCATAACGATTCGCTCTCATAACGATTCGCTCTTATAAGGATTCGCTCTATAAGGATTCACTGTCATAACGATTCACTCTCATAACGATTCGCTCTCATACGATTCGCTCTCACATCGATCGCTCTCATAACGATTCGCTCTCATAAGATTCAATCACATAACGATTCGCTTTCATAAGGATTCACTGCTATAAGGATTCGCTCTCATAAGGATTCACTGCTATAAGGATTCGCTCTCATAAGGATTCAGTGCTATAAGGATTCACTCTCATAAGGATTCACTGCTATAAGGATTCGCTCTCATAAGGATTTGGTAAGTGAAACATGGATTCCTTTGTAAAACATGGATTCCTTTGTAAAACATAGATTCCTTTGTAAGACATGGATTTCTTTGTAAAACATGGATTCCTTTGTAAAACATAGATTCCTTTGTAAAAACATGGATTCTTTGTAAAACATGGATTTGATCTCTCTAACATCGATTCCTTTATTTTTTAAAATACTTTTGCATCTAGTGAAAAAGTCAAAATATTCTTGATTTGCGTAATCCTCTATCTTTCGGACAGGAGATTTTGCTTATCTCTCTAGATCTCTTCTTTCCTGCCAATAAAAAGGGGATTACTTATACTCTGGGTGGCAACAGGAAACACAGAGGTATGAGCCTTTTTGATAGAAACACTCTTTTAACTAAACACTTTCTTCTATGCTTGCAGACCCGTAGACCACAAAATATAAGAAGAAAGAGAAGATGAGCACGGCTAGAACTCCAACGGATCTCCTCAACAAAATTTATTCAAAGCTGCTCATATAAAAGATGAAGCATGGCTGAAGAACAATAAGAGCTTTCCTGAAGATTTTTCAAGAGTGTACATCCGGAAGAATCTCAACTCCACATACACTCAAAGGAAAAGATAGAAAGAGCCTGAGCCAAAAAGAAGTGTTCAAGCAACTGAAGCCATCAAGCATTCAAGTTCCTTCTCCTCTCTTCACTATCTCTATGTGCATCTTGTAATCTGGGGGAGAGAGTCTTTTAGCTGAGAGTTTCTTTTAGTTGGTTTTCATCTGTTCCAACTCTCAGCCGTGTTCGTTCTTTCTAAGAAAGATCTTTGTCCAACGTAGGACTGTATACAGTGTAGAACCTAGCTAGGGGTTTTTGTCTAGCAGAAAACCGCACTGGGGTTTGTACCAGGAGGTTGGCTTCTTTACCTGTAAGAGAAGTGGGCTGCCTTCTTGCCCGGGAAAGAGAAGAAGACCAGCTGGGGTGCTGGGTTTGTTTTGTCTTGAGGGGACTGTACCTTGGTTAGTGAAATCCAAGAGGTTGCTTGGGGATGGACGTAGGACTTCCATGTGGAAGGGCCGAACCAGGATAAATCCCTTGTGGTATTTGTGTGATTGTTACTTGCTTCCGCACTGCTACTCTTTATCACACTAAAACTAACCAAACTTTGAAGTGATAATTTATGTGTTATGTTTATGTTCAGATTTCAGAAAACCTATTCACCCCCCTCTAGGTTAGCTTGTTGCCGTATCAAAAGGACCAACAGAACTGAAGCCACCACGCATCTGCTCGCTCCTGAAGCATATACGTCGCCAAACTAATCTTATCATCTTCTGCGCACCTGATAGCTCTGAATATCTTCTTGATCTCTCTAAGACAACTCTCTGCAACTAACGGATCGCTCTCACCCTTAAAAGAAGGTGGAGCCATCCGCTTGAACCTCTCCATGATCGGTACACCTCCTACACTATGATCCTACTGAGCCGGTGCCAGAACCTGAGCATGAAGCTGCGTCTGAAGAGCTGCCTGCATCTGTACTTGAGTCTGCATCACTTGTATGAGTCCTTGCATGATCATGCCGTAATCACCCATCTGTGGCGCAAATGGTCCCTGAGGTGCTGGTACCTCCTACTGCTCATTTGCAGTCCTCCTTGGTTCCTCATCATGGATAGATACACTCGAACTCGAAGTCTTTTCAGCCATAGTCTGCAAAATAAATACCATGTCAAGCTCCATTTATCATTATACCTAGCATATTTATCATGCATTCATCTTATCACTTTTCTAATCCTACCTTAATTATTCCTTGGATTTGGCTATCCACTACAAAGACTTAGAGATGTGAATTTAGTTGATGACTATCCATGTATAATCTCAACCCAATGCTCTGATACCATCTCTGTAACGACCCACTTCCACCCGGTACTGTTATACCACCCACATCGAATGAGAGCAAGCCGCTACAGGGGAGGAAACCCCAACGATAGACATGAGCTGAGATACACGAATAGAAATAAATAATGCAACGAAAATTAATAACTCTTATTCCATCAACATTTTTTTAAATTCACATACCACAATCTATATAGTCCATGAAATAAATAAATAATCATAAACATCCACATAGCCAGTCTCCAATTACAATAATACCAAAGTTCTAATTATACATTTCATCACCTACTAGCAAATGAAATACAAGTCTCAATAATCTTCACGTTCCTTGTTGGATCTTGCCACGTTCTCAACTTCTAAATCTCCTGAAATGTTAAGCAAGGGTGAGTCTACACAATAGACTCAGCAAGCAACTTAAAAATCACAAGCCATACACTTATCACACATGCTTTAACAATTTAACATTTTACTAACTTACTAGAATTTACATTTAATCTCCTATATGTCACGCTATAATATAAGGATTAAATATGGAATCTTAAAAAAACTATACTAAACATGTAAAACAACGGTCTAAACATGGGACTTTGCTTTCATTTCTATGATTTCACATAACTCTAACACATGACATCTTTTCGATTTAATACAGATACTAAACATGTTATCAAATAATTACTATCACATGGACAATTTACAAAATCCTCACATGGTACTAAACAAAATGTTATGGTTATCATTTAACATGGATCACATAAATACATGTATTTACCTTTTTCATGACATGTAGCATATGGATGCCACTTATGAAACAAGCATTTAAACAAAATCATGTAGCCAATGTTATGTAGTATGTAAACAATTCAATTAATTCTTTAACCTACCTATTCAACACCAATTAGTCATCATGCAGCAAGTGATCATTTAAACATGCAATGAATATTACATATAGCAATTGACATGTAGTTCATATGGCATGTAATCATGTAGCATGTAGTCATATAGCATGTACCGTATAGTCAGTAGTCATGTAGCATGTAATCATATAGCATGTAGCGTGTAGTCAGTAGTCAGGTAGTCATTTAACATTAGTTGCCAAGACATAGCCCGCACTATTATAAAGATCATATAGCACATTGTCATATAGTCTTCGCTTATCACTAGGCAAAGCGGTGATGAAGTCATGGTATTTGCGCAAAACCGGGAAAGCCTTCCCACCTTACCAGTAGAACTTGTATACCTCCAGGATTTCATTCCGTTGTCCGCGATTCATTTAGTCATTTCATACAGTTGAACAATTACCATAGGGGCATCCATGGTGTAGTTCTTGTAGGAATCTCTATAGTAGCAATGTCTCATTGGCCAATGGGAATGCAATACATTACATATTCATGAATGATTATTAAGATGACAATACCATATCGCCTATCGTATTTTTCAGTTCTGAAATCAAATCCTATTGTAATACAAACAATCTATGGTACTACTTTATCCAAATTTAACATGCTATACATTATCGTGTCCATTGATTTCTATATGCATTTATAATTCAAAAATCACAACAATATGTAGAGAGCTTAGAATGATGTCAAAGTTAAACCACACAGATGACTATAGTATAAGAGATTATATCTGTATTTATCAGAATTTTGAAGTAGTAAAACTATTTTAATTTTACACATAAATTAGGTAATTTGCAAGATATTTCAATTGACATGGTAGACAGTAAATAATTCATTCTCATAGGGATAAAACATGCACACCATAGTACTACTTCATCAAAATTTCTGAAATAATAACATTCAACATGAATACTTATCTATATTTAAATCTATCATATCATGGTGTAAAAGCACTCTAAAATTAATAGAACCTAGTAAAGTACGTAAAATTTTACAAAATATTAACCACAGTTCAGACACAACATAGAGAACGCATCTGAAATTTTTCACAATTTTTGGGGTATAAACACTATTCTTTTTAATTAACACTGATTACATGGAATTACTATGAAAAATTATTTAAGTATGGTTTACAGTGATATGTTGGTTCTAAAAGTTCTAAAACATGAGAACAGTCATTTCAACATTACCAAAAATTTCCTTAATCCATAACATGCAATAAAACTATTTAATCTGAATTTATCACAGTCAAAACCTAGTTATCTCAATTAACAAAAAAAATTTTAATTATCACCATGCTCAGAAATTTATTGGATCCTCATGATATGACCTACTGATGACCTTGGACTACATACAAAAATTACAGCATGCACAGATACTCAGAAGTCCAATAAACACATAAATAGATCAAACATCATTTCTGAAAACCTGAGGAACTTGACTACAAGGGATGTTTGCCGTCAAAAGTTAACTGCACAATCCCTTGCCGCCAACTCAGGAACTTGACTGCAGCAGATGCTGCCGCCAACGTCCTCCCAACACATATGTAGACAACACTCAACACAAAGGTGAAATTGGAGGTCCAGGACAGGAGGAAAAATCCGTAAAAATATGAAACCCTGGAGGACAAGTCTATGGATGAGATCTTAAGCTACTTGCCTGGAAAAAATCTAAAAAGGATCTAGATTTTCTTGTGAAGCCCTCCTCGGCCTTGCCAGAAGGTGCTAAGAAACTCCTTAAATTCGGTCCTTCAGCTGATGGGGTTTGATGCTCGGGTCGGGGATGCCTCCTTGATGGTTGGGCTGCCCTCCAGTCGGTGTAGATATCTAGGAATCTCCTTCAGCGCCAGATCCAAGCCTTGGAAGATCAGCTTTCTCACAGGGAGTTCTAGGGTTTCACAACCACCAAAAGAGGACTTGGCACGGCCAGAAGGTGTGCTTTTATAGAGTTAAAGGGTTGGGTATGCTTTGGGGTAGGTTCCCTACGCATTAGGATGGGTTCCTAATCTGGAACCGGGGCATTACGCGAGCGTTAACAAATCTAGAACCATTACACAGGAGGATATTGACGTCCACATCGGTTGTAGTTAACTGCACAGTTGACGTCCAGGGTCTGGCCGCACAACAGGTTGTTGGTGTCCAGGGGGTGGCCGCCAACAGGCCTTGGCGTCCAGGGATGTGGACGCCAATCAGCCTGGCAGTTGGCGGTCCAGGTCTAGGACGCCAACTGTACAGTGCAGTCCAAAACTCCGCCAAACCCTAAAATAAATGTATAAATACACCAAAAAGTTTAGTATATGTAAAATAATACATATATCCTTACACAAAAAGTACATGCATTACATAATATTTTTTAAATAACTTACACTAATCTTAATTAGAGATAATATGCATAAATAAACATCCAATCTGTATATACTTACACACTACATGATTTCATACATCATGCCTGAACCTATGAATGAAATGTGTTCATCATTAGTTAAATATTACATGCACATTATTATTAAGTACCCTACACATCATAAATAATTTAACATGCTTAAAGTAGATAAGTATCATTTAACAAGATTAACATATGCATGTATCATATACCCATTATGGTTACTTACACCATACATAAATAATTATACAATAGCACATCAATAATTAATAATTATAATATGCATATATTTAATACATACCATAAAAATAAGAACAAACAAAACATCACTTACATAAATATATAAAGAACAAATTCGGGACCCACAGATTCGCTAAGTGATCGCATCGATATTCGCTAAGTGATCGCACGATTCGATCTCCAGAACATTCGCGAAGTGATCGCATCGATTTCGATCTCAGAACGATTCGCTAAGTGATCGCATCGATTTCGCTCTCACAACGATTTCGTTTCACAACGATTTGCTAAGTGAGAACAACGATTTGCTCTCACAACGATTTTCTAAGTGAGAACAACGATTTGCTCTCACAACGATTTCGTCCCACAACGATTTCCTCACAACATCGACTCAATAAGTGAAACAATGATTTGCTCACATTGAGTTGATTATAACGATTTGATCACAACGATTTGGTTATAACGATTTGCTCATAACGATTTGCTTATAGTGTTATAACGATTTGGTTATAATGATTTGCTTATAACGATTTGCTTATAGTGTCATAACGATTTGGTTATAACGATTTGCTTATAGTGTCATAACGATTTTGTTATAACAATTTGCTCATAACGATTTGCTTATAGTGTCATACGATTTGTTATCCAGACGATTTGGTTATGGATGCATAACGATTTGTGCGTACAACGATTTGTTTACAAATGAGCAATGACTCACATGAACAACGACTCATTCACACAAC
This sequence comes from Colocasia esculenta, assembly GCA_014218235.1. Classification (NCBI taxonomy): domain Eukaryota; kingdom Viridiplantae; phylum Streptophyta; class Magnoliopsida; order Alismatales; family Araceae; genus Colocasia; species Colocasia esculenta. Next base: position 73,235,332 of record CM024757.1, read on the forward strand.
GATTTCATAAGTCATGCTTATATCAACATCATGGACAATAACAACTTGATATTCAAATATATTGACAAGTCAAAGTCATCCCGTGTATTTCTCTTTTATCCATGCATTAAATATAACCGTACATTTCTCTGCACGATGCATGTCCAGATATCTTCTATTCTTATGCTTCTTCATGTAATATCTTTTTGGAAAGATAGAATGGAATTTCTATTTTGATGTATTCTCACTCTAACGTTGACTGAAAACAAGAGACAGCTTAGCTGTCTACGTTTTAGCATTTAATGTGTGCAGGTCTCTGACAGCACAACTCTATACAACGTTGGATAAAGTAGAAGCTGGAGGATATCAAGAAGGATTTTCTTCTTACGTGCATGGAGCGCAAAGAACTGTTGACTGCAAAGGAAAGCCATGCAGTCTAACGTTCTCTAAAACATAGGGGCAACGGATACTTCAATGGCTACATTTTTCAAAGAAGATATAAATAGAAGACTGGTGCCTACATAAAGATAGATCTTGAGAATTCAAAATCAGCAAGCACCATAGAAAGAGCTCAAGCCTTACTCTATAGCTGTCATAGCTCTTGCTCTTTGTGTGTAGTGTAAAAACCTTGAGAGAGCCTTCAAGTACTGAGAGTAGTTTGAGTTGTAGATCTTTTTCCCTCTCAGTATTCGCTTCAGATCAAACATTGTGCTATTAGCTTGGTCCAGGGGCGTATCATCTCTTGTACACTCTGTTGTGTTTATTCCCTTCATGTAAAGGAAGACCTGGGGGTTCCAGGGTGTTTATTTCCCTCGTGTTGAAGGAAGACCTGGTGGGATCCATGGTGTTGTTTTCCTCTTCGGATTGTGAAGAGAAGACCGCTGCAGCGTGTTGCTTCTGCAAGACTCTGTTCTGAAGTGTTCTACATCGGCCAGATCTTCGCTGTGACATTGTCGGGCAAAGACAACTTCATCAGGCCGAACTTCTGAGACAAGAGACTCTATACTTTACTTTGTTTAGATTGTTGTCTCTTCTGTTTTTCATTTATTCTTCTTTAACCAAGACATATTGTGTGGTTAGTGTGTAGTGCGTGCGACGCATACACATCGGTTTATCTTGTTGTTGGAAAACGAGGTTGGGGTTGGTGTTGTCCCCAGAAACAATAGTGTGAGGTTTATCCACTTGTACCTTGAACAAGTGAAGAGAAATCCTCATGGGGTGTGAGGTAGTGAACGTAGGCGCACACGGGGGGTGGGGGGGTGGGGGGGTGTTTTCGAACCACTCTAAATCCTGCGTCCACAATTGTGGTTTGCATCCATCTCTTCTATCTTCATTCTACGCATATTAGGATAGTCAGTTTCGTCTATATACTTGTTATATTCCCATGTGCATCTAGCTTAATAGATTTGCTTGTTTAAGTCTAATCTATTCTATAAAGATTTTTTTTAAATAGACGAAATCAATTCACCCCTCCCCTCTTGGTTGTTCATCGCACATATGTTCACATATTTTACTCTTCAAATTTTGATGATCACAAAACACTAATTATTGTTCTTATTTGATAAGATCACAAAACACTAGTTTTCATTCATGTTGATGACCTAATTTAATTTATTCATATTTAATTTGATGGTCTAATTTGTGTGTCAAGTGTGCAGAAAAAATAAATCATCCTTATAAGTGAACATTACAAAAGCCGTGGTCTGGATAGGACATAAGAGAAGACTGACTATAAAACTGATAGTTGGTCGATCGAACTCTATGTTTCGGTCGACTGATCGTTCCAGTAAAGTCATCCAAAGATCTAGACCAAAATGGTCGACTAAACTCTGTGTTTTGATCTATTAATACTTCTAGAGCATCTAGGTTCGACATCTAATGAAGAACGGTTGACCAAATTCTGAAGAATGATCCACTAAACTGAACAAAGCTTCTAATTGGTGAACAATAACAGTAATCATCTGTGTTTGACCTGAAGAACTATAGCACCCCGAAAATCTAGTAATTATTTTTTTTGAAATAAATAGAAATTGATAATTTCCATATTATCAAAATAGTGAAAACATATATACCACTGTCGTATGAACAAGAACACATCAAAAAATTCCATAAAAATAATAGTTCAACTCCGAAAAATACTCCCTAATGACCCACGAAAGAATTTGTGCAAAGAAAAATTAGATTAGCCGAGTTTAAAGTATTTTGCGACTTATTATTGTAATTAGGGAATAAGTCGAATAATTACTATTACCGGTACTAAAGTGAGTCCAAAAATAAAATAAAAATCATAAATGGACTTCAAACAATGGGTATTGACAACCCAATGAAATAGTTGGATCAAAAGAAGTCTTTTGGGCCATAAAATAGTTCATGCTAAGAAAATAACCCGAATTTAGAAATATTCACTAATAGACCATGTTAGGGTAAATTCTCACCCAATAGACCACCATTGGACTTCAAATCAAGCCCAATTCGTGGTGACCACCTAAAAGAGGTTGCCATATTCTTTCCATCATGAACTGGGGAGAGAAATCCTCTATGGAAGGAAGGATACACCCAATTTCGCACCCAATAGTTTCCTAATTCAAATTAGGCAAGTAAAGGGCCATACTCCTTTAAATAAGCCCCCTCTCTCCCATGGGATGAACCCTAGGGTTTCTGAGGTCATTCTTGGAGTTTTTGGAGGCTGGGAAACGCAAGGAGGAGGCTTAGCAAGAAGCAAGTTTGTGCTCTTCCTCATCTGCAACCTGCACACGAGGTCTCCCAAGATCATCACCAAAGGTGAGTCAAACCTCGACCAAACCATGCAAGGCATATACCCTTGGAAAGAGGGTTGAGTCTAGTTTATAATGGCACCATTTTCCCAAATTTTCATCCGGTAGATCGTGAGTAATAGGCGTTCTTCTCCAGGCGGTCAGAACTAGGGCTTTCTGGAGAACGAATCATATTTGACCCAAAAGGTAGGTCATCTCCATGCCAAACTCTAATTAAACTCGTTCATGCTTACATACATATGTATAGATCATGTTCTTACTATTTTCCCCAATTTTTATCTTGAGAGTTTCATGAATTAAATCTTGCATGATCTTAACATTGTACTGTCCTGATTTAACCCTGACTTGTCTTACGGGTTCAATACCTTTCTGTGGAGTCATTTTTAGACCGAGTGTTCAACAGATAACTTGTTACCCTATGAGTCTAATTTCATTTGGCACTGGTTTTCCCAATTTTTGTTGACTGTACTGATAGTATTAGCCAGAACATGAGCACTATGTCAGATTCACGTAGACAATCACAATACGTCTTATCACCTAGTCAAACAACCTTTGTTTATCGATTATTTGTTACTGTACAAAGTATTGGAAGTGCTATAACTAACAGAGGTGATTTCACCTGATTTGGATCACCCTAGCATTTGTTTTGATTTTTCAAACCCATAGGTGTTAAACCTAGTTTGAACCGGACTAGGAAACCCCATATAAAGTACCCCTGCACTGGAAACAGAAAGACGACGAGTCGACCTGTCGCCTTCACAAGGTGACAGGAAGGCTGTCGCCTTCAGGGATCGAAAGGCGAAAGCCTTCTGGTCACCTTCTTGAAGGCGACAGTGTGCTTGTCGCCTTCTGAACACAGAGGGCAGATCAACCTTGTTTGGCCAGTTTGACGTCGTTTTCGTGCCCCGTCTTCTCCTGTGCGAAGATAGTTACTATTTACATGCATTTATCAACCCATCTAAGTGTAAAACATATTCACATGATGTTTAATTGATCTTAAGTTAATGACCATATTCTCTACCTGTCGATTATTCACATTCTTGCCTTGTTACCGAACTTGCTAAACATATAATGATACTTGCTAAAATTGGTCATGCATGATTGGTGTTTCCTGATTTAGAATCATGATACTTGACTAGCATGAAGTTTCCATAAACGGAGTTTCTATAACTGGAGTTTCCATGATCGAAATCACACACGCACTTGAGCGATTCTCACGCGCAGCATGCATATACACTCTAGCACTATAGGAAAGCCCCTTCTTGGCTTGTGGTGAACTCTCTGTCGGACGAGTGACCCCTTGACCAAGGCCTCCGTAAGTCTCCTCTGACCATAGATTCTTACATAGCCGACGAGCAGGTTGTACTAATGAAGTACCCGAAAGTTAGTGTGCACGTATCTCTCTTCTCTTGACATACTTGACGAGATCTTTCTCTTCTCATCTTGATTCTGGAGTACACCTCTATTGAACATAAGATCAAATTATTAATAAGTGTTTGGACTAAATTGAAAATACGCCATTATGCTGCCGGATTGAACTCTTGAACTATCACCTCAACTATGTTAACATTATTGAATTCTTGTTACTAGCCATGACTGACTGTGGGTATCTATATTTGAAAACAGTGATGTAGTAACCTGAATTTTTGCGAAAAATAAAAATTTAAATAAAGAATTTAAAACCTAGCTAAATGGATATTTAAATAGAGCATTAAATAAAACCCATTAAATGGAAAAGAGTAATGGGCTTTGCTTAATGGATCTTCTAGAATTTATTGGGTCAAAAATATGAATTTACAAAGGGAGAATAATAGGAAAATACCCTAAATTCGTAACTAAATTATTACCTAAATAGAAAAGGGGTATTTAATGCATTAAATAGGAAGTTAGAGCTGGAATTGGATTCCTAAACCTACCCCATATGGGTTAGCACGAATTTGGATCTTTTCCAAGTCTAAATAGAGATTGGAAAGCAAGGAAGGAAGGTGGGAGCAAGGAAATTTCATAATTAAAGAGGAATTAGAGTAATAGTAGGAATAGAAATACATACTTGCATAAATACACCTCTTAAACTCTCTTGGGCAACCCTAGCTCGTTGCCAAGAGTTGCTGGACGTGGAAAAGAGGCTAAGGAGGAGAGGATTTCGTGGAGAGAAGAAGAGCTTGAAGCTTCTTCCCTTGTTCTTCAAGTTCTAGCCCTAGAAGACAATCGAGTCAAAGGTAGGCATTCTCACAAGCATAAACCATGAAACGTTTTCTGTAGGTTCTTCCTACCCTCTTGAACGAAACCCCCAAGTTTCATATTTTTCCATCCATCCTATCTTTTGTTCTTAATTTTTGAAGAACTGCAAACATGATAACCCCGAGGTGTCATGTTTAATTCAAATCTCTATGTATACTTGATCCCATGCTACGAAATTTTTACTGTAGATACTTCTTGTTGTTAGGGATTATTTGCCCCCAAAAAGCCTAAATTTCATTGAGCATGTTGCTCGAATTAAATCAGTCTTGCTCTCTATGTCATGTTCTGTGTTCCTTGTTGTTGTTCATGCTCAAACCATGTTCAAACAATGCTCTCTCTCAGATTCCGATTTACTGGAAGTACCCTTACATGTCTAGTTTAATTTGCAACTAGTTTCATGATTTTTTGTTGACTATATAATTAGTTATGATTTTCTAAATGACCCTGTATCGAAATTTAAATGTTCTGGTCCGCAATCCAATGTCTGGTCTGACTCCTGTCAGAGTCAGGCGCAGACAACCAGAAGGCGACGCCTCGACATGTCGCTTTCTGGGGCCTGATTGCGACAGCCTCCCTGTCGCGACCAAGAAGGCGACAGGTGAGCCGTCGCGTTCTCAGTACCCGATTTGCATGCCCTGTCGCGACCTGTGCAAGACCCTGTCGCGTTCTACCTGGCCCATGTCGCCATCCTTACAGCCCTATGTCGCCTTCATAAGAATTTTGAGAAAAACCCATGAAAAATATTTTTGTCGCTTTCTAAATAATCCTTACGCCTTCTTACCGTTATACCCCCAGTAAAAACCCTACTTAAAAAGGATGTTATATTGAATGATTTAAAATACATGTTCACGACTTATTTCTATCTATGATTTCTCTTGCACTTGCACACACTTGAACCATCCATTTATGGCTAAAATATTGCAGAAAATATCTCATAATGTGCCTGGTAATTTATTGAAATAAATTACATTAATTGCCCTATTTTAAGGACTTGTATTCGTTTCTTGCATTGTTTATAATACCGATATCGACGCTCCACTGTCCTAGAATTCCTCTAGAACGTCGAGCACATGTTTTATATACACACTTTACTTGGCTTGTGGTGAACTCTCCGTCGGATATTCCTTTCGCCGGACTAGTGAACTCTTGCACAAGGCCTCCGTAAGTCTCCTCTGATCATGGATTCCCATATGGTTGACGAGCCGGTTGTACCCTAATACCTATGATACCCTTTAGGGATCTATATGATCCAAACGGCTATTAGAGATTCACTCTCGTCTTAAATCACGCCGGACCTCTGGACCTGTGCATAACAAGGCCAGTGGTAGGGTCGTGAGTTCCACCTGACTGCCAACACCAAGTGCGCGTGTTGTGCAACTGTTACTATCGCCTGATTACTCGACGTATTACGTGCAATGTCCACTAGCTCTCATCTATACTCTACTCGCTCACCTATTCACGTTCACTCTACTAGCTCATCTATTCATCTTGTGCTCTTATCTATTTCTTGGTACTCTATACTGGCCATTGACTGATTGTCTAAAGATAAACAATATAACCAATGCCTGGCAATATATAAAGGGCCCGATCTGGTCCTGGGATGTGCGCCCGAAAGTGCTAGTGCCCTTGGGAGTTAAATGATCAGAGTGTTTGGCATTACACTCAAGTGCTATCTATATCGACTATCTATATGATAATCAAAACACAAACGTGCTATACTCTCTCGATGTCTAGAATGACAAACAAGTGCTATACTCGTCGTGCTATTACTATACTTGTGCTAGTCGTGCTATGGCCATCCTGCTATTCGTGCTATATTCGATACTTATGCTATTTTTGGAAACTATACTTGATCTCGTGCTATGGTGCTATCTTGTTACCTGTTGTGCTATATTTTAACTCTCTTGTACCTGCTATCTTTAGACACTCTGCCATTAAATGCGTTAATTATTTAAAGCTTGCTTGAGCCTGAGATTTAAGTCCTACTGGGCGTTATCGCTCACCCTACGTTATTTGATGTTGTGTTCTCAGGTGAGACCGAGGATGACACATACACTCACGAGGAAGGGAATGACCAAGAGTGAAGCTAGGAGTACCCTTGAGTCATTATGTTATCTTAGAGTTGTAGTTAGTTATTTCCTTCTCTTGCAATGTAATTGGGCCATTTAGAATGGCTCTGATATTAGTGGTTGTAACTAAACATTTGGAAAATTATTAATGAGAAAGATTTGCTTTAGTATTATTCAGTGTGCAATGGTTTGATGTCTAGTATACGCTCTATACCTTTTCTTGCAACTGCCTTTGCGCTCCGATATTCGACGTTGGGGCGTGACAAGTGAGATGCTGATCAGGTACGGAGAGTGTCCAAGGGCTCCAATCTAGCCCCAATGACAGAGAGTCATAAATATACTGTTAACCATGGGGTATAATGATTACTGTCGTTGCATCTGCGCTGGGAGTACTTGCGTGTTGAATGCTAGATACATAAACCACATACACGTGTCCTAGTGTGCATTCCAAGGTGGCATAGATCCTTAGTGCACATTAGTGTCTTCGTGCTTGATTACTATTAAATGTTAAAAGTTTTTGCTTGTGCGTGCTTGCTTGCTTGCTAGTGAAATGACCAATCTCGTTACATGCTATCTTGTTCTTACTCGTTACCATATTGCTAGACCATTGTTCACTCTATCGTGAGATCTTGATTACAACCTTCTTGCTACACTGATCATTATATCTCTTGATCTTACTATCTTGCATGATACACTGCACACGTGTTACTACCGTCGTTTTGATTGCATTGTACATATCATGTTCATACCCTCTAGCTTTTAAATTGTTAAATAGTTATATCATTGCTGGAAGATGTAAATCCTACTGGGCGAGTGCGATCAAGATATTGATGACGTAGAGAACCAAGACTATACTGGGGATGAACAAGAGTGAAAAGTGCTCCCCAGCCTTAGTATTGAAGTCTTGTTATCATAGTAGTATAGTTTGGGAGAAATAGAATAATGTAGTAGGCGTGAGAATAGTATGTAATTTTCCCTTTTATTTGAGTCTTAGTCTTGTAGCTCGATTTGAGTTGGAATATGTACTAGTTCTGTAACACCCCGAAAATTCAGAAATTAGAAAATTATAAATAAATTGAAAACAATAAATTCAATATTAGTGAAATAGCAAAAAAAAAAAAAAAAACGCACGTGCCATTATTGTACATACAAAACCCATTAGAAAATTCCATAAAATTCATAGTTCAACTCTAAATAATACTCCCTAATGACCCACAGAGAAATTTATGCAAAGTAAAATCGGATGGTCCAAGTTTAAAGTGTTTTGCGACTGAGTATCGTAATCAGGGAATAAGTCGGGAAATCATTTTCACACATACTTAGATGAGTCAGAAAATTAAATAAAAATCATAGATGGACTTCAAATAATATCTTATAATGATCCATAAAGAAATTTGAGTCAATAAAAGTCATTTGGGGTATGTTTAAGAGTTTTTGTGACTTATTATTGTAATTAAGAAATAAGTTGGAAAATCCATTATCATGTGTATAAAATATGATCATGAACCAAATTAAAATGATGGGTGGACTCCAAACAATATGTGGGGATAGTCCATAAAATAAATTGGACCACTTAGGACCCATGAACAAATTCAGGTAAGAAAATACTAAACAAATAATTTATGTATTATCGGAATGATAGAACTTACGTACCAATATCGTACGTGAGAGAACACATTGAAAAATTCCGTAAAAATTATAAATCAACCCTAAACATTATTCCTAAGCATTGCACGAAGAAATTCGTGCAACAAAAAATCCGATTGGCCGAGTGTACGTCACACGTGACAAATTACCCGAATTTAGAAACTAAGTCGGAAAATTGTTAACGCGGAAAAATAACCTGACCATAAATTAAATAAATATGTTGGAGAGACTTCCAACATCATGTATTAATAACCCATTAACAAGATTGGGCCAATGGAGCACATTTGGCCCAATGATAAAATTGGGACAAGAAAATACCCAGAAATTCATGTATGTAATTATGCAATAATTAGGGAGGGCAATTTAGGGTTAAAATTAGGGTAATTAGTCATGCAAGGTAAGCCAAAACGGGACCCAACTCTAAGAGGTTGTTTCCTAAACCCGTTGCCACTCTAATTGGGAGGGAGAATCTCAAAACATGGAAGGGTCAAGCAGAATTCGCAGCCCCCTTTCCTAGTCCCATTAGGACATGTAGTTACACCCTAAATCTATAAGAACTCGTCACTAAACTCTTGGGGAAGGTTTGGCAACGAGTTGGGGTCGTTTGGAGGCGGGCTAGGGCTTCAGAGAAGGAGGACAAAGGCTGGGAACCGGAGCTTCATCCCCCTTCATCCTCTGCTGCGTCCAGAACGTCAACTGGTTTTAGATCTTCATAAAGGTAGGTGTTCTCGGGCCAAGAGTAAAGAAAACCAACACCATCATATAAATCTTCGAGTCTAGGTTCATTTGCACTTTATTTGACTAATTTTCATTGAGTATACATTGTGTATTAGTAGTTTTCCCTAAGTCACGCACAGTTAGGGTTGTGTTTCCGTTCTTCTTATCATGCATGCAATTCAAGACCGAATTAGACTAAATACCCAACATCAAAGTTCTTCTACTTGTAGTCACGATCATCTTTTATGTTGGACGTTTTGTCTAAAAGTCCTTAGTTAGAGAGTTATAAGTGTGGTAAGAGAGTCGCTGCATGATACTGTGATTTTGGGCTGCACTTAGCTTTATGTTCTTCCTATTTTTTCATGAGATTCAAGACCGAATTAGGTCAGGTTCCCAACATACAAGTTCTTCCACTAGTCGTTATGATCAACCTTTATGTTTAACATTTTGTCTAAATGTCTTTCCTTAGAGAGCTATAAGCATGGTAAGTAAATCGCTGCATGAGATGTGTTTTCGGGTTACACATGACTTTTATGTTTTCATATATTTCTGGATATTTCTAATTGATCTTTTTGTGGGATACCCTTTGGAGTACAAGGATTGGGGAAATTTATAGCCCAACATGGCCAAAAGTACCCTAGGGGTGAGTGGGCACATGATCCAAGGCCGATTCACAAGATCCCTAGAGTGCCACGTGTCCAGATGTGACTAATGGTGGAAAAGTTCCCGGAGTGTGTCGACCTGCCCATGGGGTGTGTCGACATACTATCCCAAACTGGCACAAAAGATTTCTGGGAAGGGCCTCTAGTGTCAACACTACTTGACCCTGTGTCGACACTACTTGATCCTGTGTCGACACTACTTGATCCTGTATCGACACGACTTGATCCTGTGTCGACACTACTTGATCCTGTGTCGACACCCTGTACCGACCTGTTGACTGGGTTCTCTGGGAGCTGGGTCTAGTGTCGACACTACTTGATTCTATGTCGACACCACTTGACCATTTCTTCATCGTTTTGCCTTATGTTTGAAGCATTGTGTCGACACTACTTGATTCTGTGTCGACACTACTTGACCATTTCTTCATCATTTGGCCTTGTGGTTGAAGCATTGGGTCGACACCAGTAGGGGGTGTGTCGACACTACTCTTGTAAAAGATTGCATGTCTTGGGTGTGATCGTTACATGATGTCTACTAGCATGTGCATGATGTCATATAGTATGCATGGACCTTAAAAAAATCAACCCATTGAAAAATGGTAATGATATGAATATGATTCTAATGTGTAATTGTGATTGACCTTATGTTCATTGGATTATCTGGTGATCTTACTTATTGTCAATTGATATGATAAGAATATGATATGAATGTGGGGATGAATACATGTTAGCATGGACTTGTTAGTGGAGTCAATATCATGATTTGCATATGAGTTTCAATAGCTATATGTTTTCCGATGTTCAATTAATTATTTGTCAATCGCATACATGTTAGGAAAGATTTGTGACACGTCACTTACACCTTTGCACGAATAGGCACACCCTTCTTGGGGAATCGAGAGCTCTCTGCCGGTCATTCCGAATCAGCAAGACTAGCGATCTTTTCCTTAAGACCTCTGTAAGTCTCCGCTCTCTATGGATTCCCACATAGAGGCCGAGCTGGTTGTACCATGAAGTACCCTGGAGATAGAGAGCACATGTTCTGCATACGATCTGTCATTAGTCATCCTCATGTCAAGACATTAATGAATTATGAAACATAAGATACGTCGTTATACTGCCCTTTTGTTCTCTTGAGCTTTTGTCATAACTTGACTCTATGAATGATCATGTCATTCTTACTATGAGCTTGTCATTGAAACTCTGTGGCCATAATATGAATATGTTGTTCGGCACAATATGAGACTTCGGTCCATTTGACTAATGCTTGTGCAATAGGGGACCTGTTTGGTCCTGGGGGAGAGCGCCCCAACGTACTTATTAACCGTGGGAGTATGGACTTCTGGTGCTTGGCATAGCACACGAATAAGCAAGATTTGTGGGGATGTGCCTTCGTTTGATATGATATGATAAGTTTGATTTGATATGATATGATAAGATTTGATATGATACGTTCGTTCATGTGAATACATGATATCTGTATGAATATGGCCAATTCATTTTGATACGATTCTACTCTTGAAATATCTGTCCATTATATATGCAACTCGACATTTGATATGATATGACATCCGTTCTATTCCGCTATCCACTTGTTAGAAAAGCATGCATTGTCATCATGTTCATGTGCATATCTGCCTATTTAAAATGTTAATCATGTATATTAGTGCCCGCACAATATTGAGATGTAAATCCTACTGAGCTAGTTCGCTCACCCTATCATCCTGTCCTTTTCAGGTAGTGATGAGGAACCCGTGGAGTCCGATGGGACAGGGCAAGAGTGATGAGTACTCGACATTGAAGAGATGAAGTGTTAAGAATAGATATTTGAGTAGTCTATGTATTAGTGAAACATTTTCATTTGAATAAGGGACCCTTTAGTTGGTTCTTCTTATGTAAGGTTGTAACTAGTTGAATGAAATGAAATAAAGTATATTTTTGGTGACCATATTATAGTCTCAAATGTGTTCTTTTGTTCAATTGTGACTCTGCGCTATTCAACTGTGATACGTCTATTTGTATCGTTCACGTCTCCCGGTATTTATTCCGGTGCTAAATATTGGGGCGTGACAAGTTCTCATTTTGAAATGAAATAAAGAGTTTAAGTTTAATTATGATCACAATTAGTTGTGTTATGTGTGATTGCTCGCTAGAGGCTTATTTGCCGACTGTTCACGTCTTAACGATCAAATAAATTCTTCCGCTGCCATACTTTGGGACGTGACAAGAACAGTCGTCCAAACTCTAATAATTGGTCTACCGATGTGAATCATTGATTTTGACTACAAGATCATTTTGAAGAACAGTCGACTGAACTCTAGAAATTGATCGACGGATTCCATCGCGCAATTTCCTAAATTTGTAGGACTCTTTCCTCCGTTAAGTTTTTGGCCGAAGATTCATCCAAGACTTGTTCTTTCTTGTATTGGGCTATAAATACAAGATGTTCTGAAGTCTAGAACAAAATCTCCATCGTGCTAGAAAAAGTTTATACATGAAGTCAGGATTTTTGGAGAAGAAGGCCCAACTGCAGTTCTACATCAGGTTCTTCATCCTAGCAACTTGGATCTTAGCCTTATGGACGTTCAGAGGAGTGTGTATCATCGAGGCGTCGTCGACGAAGGCATCAGCGAAGTTTCGGCTATTGCTCTTCAGCGAACTTCCATCTTTCAGATAGGGGGACACTATATCTTTTACCTTGTTCTTGTCTCTCTATCTCTGTGCTTTAAGGAATTGTTCAGAACTTGATAAACATCGTGTGTGTGTGTGTGTGAGAGATGGGGTTGGTGTTGTCCACAGAAACAACAATGTTTGTTTGAGGGGTTTATCGGCTTGTACCTGGGAAACAAGTTAATGGAGAAATCTTTACAGGGGTGTGGGGTAGTGGACGTAGGCGCACGTTGGGTGTGGCTGAACAACTCTAAAAGTCATGAGTACACTCTGTGATTTGCTTCCTTAGTCTTTCTCCATTCTTCACATGTTAGGATAGTTGGTCTCACCTATAGTTTTGTCATATTTCGCTATGTACCTCACATATTAGATTTGCTTATTTAGGTTTAAATATGTAATTGTGAAAATTTATTTATTTGAGTACAACCAATTCACCTCTCCCCTCTTAGTTGACTATCACACACCCGTGGTAGTTCAGAAAAGTCTTAGCGGTGATACTATTAGACTACAACAACTATTGGGCTTGGATCGGATTGACCTAGGCCGACTATTGACACATCACATATTAATAGTTCACTGTTAGCTATTGTTAATAAATAAAACTTGATGGATAATTACCATGCAATAGCTCAAATATAAGGGGCTATTTATTTGACATGGACACTGGAGATTGTGTTATTTATGAGACATGGAATATGATATATTATTATATTTTATCCCAAAATAAAGCACTGCAAAATATTTTTTACATTTTAATACTTATAATATATAATTTATTAAAAATAATATAAAAGTAAGGGAGCAATTATATAACTGTATATGGCCATGGTGAGAAAAAAAAAATAAATAATAGAAAAGACCAAGTCGTACGGTACAATAGATAGTCCAGCCTTCGGATAATGCGCAGGTGAGGGTTGTACCGCTGGCGCAGAACCACTTATCTTGCGCCACTTTGGTATTTTACGTAATTTCTGGAAAACAGGGAGCCCCGAGAGGGGAAATGGAGACAAAAAGCGCACATCATCTGCAGGAGCATCCACTGAGAGAGAGAGAGAGAGGGGAGCAGTAGCAGCAGCAGCCAGCAGGAGGGCAGGGAGAGGCCTTTGTCAAAGCCAGTCCACATCTCTGCAGGAGAAATGGGTGATTAATTCCACAGTTTTTTGGGTTTTTTAATCCTTGAACGAAGGGGGAGAAGGAAGGGTAGAAGAAAAAGGAGAGATCTTTGGGTGGAGATTGAGTTCGAGCAGAATGGGAACTTGATGGTTTCCCTGGACGATCTTATCTTGTAAGCATCTCTTTGTCTCTCTATGCTTTTCTTTCCCCCCCTTTCTTTGCCGCTTGTAGTTTGTTCCGCTCATCATTCTCTTGTGTGGGTTGTGTGGGTTTTGTTTCCCTTTTTTGTTTCCCCCTTTTGTTCTACCTAACTGTGTGAGTCTTGTCTACCGGCTGTTTCGTGCTTAGGTCTGTTGAGCTCTTCCCTTTTAGCTGGTGCTGTGATGATGAAGTTTAAAGATGAGTTCTTCTTATCTTTTTAGCTTTTCTGTAGGCTCCTTTTGTGATTTTTGCTGGTGTTTCCGTGCAAATCTGTGTGATCTCTTCTGATTTCATGCCATGGAGTTGTTGCTGCAAGAAAGAGTTTTAGAATCTGCCCACGTCTTCGGTTTCTTTGCTCTCTTCTTGGTTTTCCTCATCTTTGCCACTTCTGAGAGAGTGCCGGATCTTTTCGACGTTTCCGTTTTTGCTGTTTCTGCGAGAGATCTTCTTAGCTCTTGGATCTCTTGATTTCTTCATGTTTGCTGCGTCTGCATGTTGCTTTATTTTATTCTTAGTTTAGCTTTGTGCAAACATCCTGATGCCTAAAAGCTACCTTTCACTGGTTAGGTATAGTTCGTCTTACTAAAATTTGGTACAAGTGTGTCCTTTTTTGTCAAATAAAAAAAGGGGTTTCCTTTTTTCCTCGCTGGGTTTTGCGGCATGTATTGTGCTCTTTGCAGTCTTGAGTCTTTTCACGTTAATCCGTTTTTGGAACCGGCGACATGTTACTCTGAAGGTTATTCTGGCGTCTGGTTTTCGATTATGTAGTGCTGCAATGCAATGAGAGGTCGCAATACGACTACAAGCATGCTTTTTTACCCAAGGTCCTCACATATCTCTAAACCGTGGAACACGGGTTTTTTTCAGACGAGATGAGTATGTTTTTTTTTTTCCTTTTTGGTTCTTCGGCGCAGTGGACGAATCACTGATGAGATGAGATGAAAATGTGAATGTGGGACGGGTGTTTGATTTCAAGGGCTGCTTTCAATCCTTTCTTGATACATTTGACTGGAAGGGGTTCTCGGTTTGTTCTAAAGGATATTGTTTGCATAGCATGATGGATCTTTTATGGTTAGAGTGGACTTCCTCTTACTCATGTTGTCACACATCCTCTATGGCTAATTTTGCAGACATTCTGATATTTTTTGTTGTTCATAGAGTCAAGAGGCGGCATTTGGTTTTGTGGATTTAGTTTCTTTCATGGACTGAGCAAGAAAAACATACCGAAGCTTGGTGTGTGTTTTTTTCCATTCCGATGGATGGGAAGGGGAGATTGGGTGTCCGAAACTGGGATTTCTCTGGTCAGCCTGGGAACGGGGATCCAGTAATGAAGCCAGTATCAGATGTCTCAGCCCATCAAGGTTCTGTATCTGCTCACCATGCTGCTTTTTTGAAAATGAGTGCATATCCAGATAGGCATTCTGTGTTGTCTGAACCTAACTCCAGAAAGGCTCCTATGGACTTTGGCTGGGTTCCTCAACAGAACTTCCTTGCCCCCACTAAATCTAATTTGAATTCTGTGTCATCATCTCAAATCAATTCGGAGATGACTGGCATCCCCACAGTTCCGTCTACACAAAATGATAGTCTGCAGAATGGTGAGTTTGATTCTAAACCTGGAAAGACTAAGAAGCAGGCATCTTCTGCAAAGAAGCCCAATCGTGTTGCCACAAAGGCTTTGCGTCCAAAGCAGCCAAAGAAGCCACCTTCTGGGCCACCAAAGAAAAAAAGTGGTTCTGTGTCAACAGGGAAGCGTGAGAAGAAAAACCCAGATATCACATTAGAGGGGATAGAATTTGACTTTTCTTGTGTGCCTCCGCCTGTATGCACTTGCACTGGGATGCCTCGGCAGTGCTATAGGTGGGGAGCTGGAGGATGGCAGTCGTCATGCTGCACCACTACCATTTCAGAGTATCCACTTCCTATGAGTCCCTCGAGACCAGGGGCTCGCCTAGCAGGTAGGAAAATGAGCAACAGTGCTTATGGGAAGCTTCTGCAGAGACTTGCATCTGAGGGCTATGACCTCTCTAACCCAGTGGACTTGAAGACTCATTGGGCCAGGCATGGTACCAATAAGTTTGTTACCATCAGGTAGCAGAGAAGACTTCTTTTGATGGGATTGATCCCGAGTAGCAAATGAAGTCTTCCAGTTTGAAATGTAACCTTGATGCAGCATAACCAGCAGTTTTCCTTCTAGTATTGTATTACTTGTGCCTGCCTAGGATATTAGTGTAATAGTATGGTGTCTCATATAATTAGTTGTCTAGTATGTTCCATGTAAATGATTTCCCTTTAATCAAAAACAATATAACAATCCATCTTCTTGAATTTCCAGTGTGATGCATTTCTAGTTTCTTTTCAACTCAAGTATAAATGGGTATGATGTCTAGTAGGCTTTTTTTTACCTCTTCTGCCTTTGCTGTGGAACAATCCTGAGGCAGAATCTTTGTATCTTTGTTCTTCTAGTTATAAGATTGATACATATGACTTTTGATGCACCGCCTGAGCGAGCAATCCTTGCCTCACCCCGTCACCCGTCTGGTTTCTCCTTCTACGAAATACTTAATCCCATAAATGTCGTGTAAATCTGCTATTTTCTTCAGGAAGAAAATTTTCTGTCTTTACTGGTTCAATATTGGCATGTCTTCAATCGGTTGAAGAAAAAAACTGGAAAATGAGAAATTAAAAATGTATTGTGACAATCTGAACTCACCAGAGGCATTCTCCTAGTCTACAAATTTTGCTTTTGGTCAGACAATTTTACATTTTTAGTCATCTTAGTTTTCATGGTGTGGATATTTGAGTATCCCCGAGGATTGTCCTGATCTTGGGCACTCAGCATTATGTTCCCCAACTACTGAGATTTCCTTGTTTTTTGGCCCATGGTAACCATTTAAAAAGGATCATTGGTTCTGTTGTGAACAGTTTTTTTTTTTCTTTTTGTGACGTCATAGTGCTATAGTAGTGTAAAGCACAGAGTTTCCAAATGTTGTCTCTTGCTGAGAATGCCCCCCTAGGGGGCCAGCAAATGTGTAATCGATTGGGGTCATCACCTGCTGGTTAGTTTGAGAACCGACAAATGTAGCTGGTGATAAAATGGGGTGGTTTGAGTGGGAATTTGAGGAAGGAGAAAGTTTGAGATGGGTCTTTAGCAGGTGATATGCGAGGCCCTCAGTCATGTCCAACTTGATTCAGAGCACCCGGGAAAACATGATGGCTGCGTAGCATTGCATTGTTTAGGAGTCATCATCATCATCGCAGTCAAGCGAGGTCGGTTCGGATCTTTAGACCCATGGAGCAGGCAAGGGAGTAGTAATAGCAATGAAATGGGATCTAGGTAAGGGGATGTCGGGACTAAGTTTTTGGGAGTGGGATTGTTGGCAACATGAGCAAATCCTAGTAGAACAGTTCAAGGACACTCATGTCGTTTTAGGTTTACATCCTTTTGCTTGCATTTTGTTTTCCCACCAAACTTTGTGTTGTGTAGGATTCCGTTATTTAATGTGTTCCTCGTGGCATGGGTATCTTACTGTCCGTTATAGCGATACGTAGGTGGCATCTAATGACACTTGTTTAAAATATCTAAATTTAATTCTATATCTATTTACTAAATCTGTAATTTAAAAAGAACTTAATATATGTAAGATATAAGTTAAAATTGTTTTATAATTAATTTAAACAATATCTGAAGTGTAACACAATTGGTTAAGATGTTACATAATCATTGTGTAGGTCTTGAGTTCAAAATTTAAAATTGTCAAAATGATTCTTTTTGAAGTTGAGTCATCAGAGTTGGCTGTCGACGATCGTTGGCCGTCGGAGTTGGCTATTGATAGTCGGTGGTCATCGACGTCAGATTTCAATGTTCGTCGTCGGTTGCTGACTTGAAAAAAAAAGTGATTCATCTTAATTTAAAAATTAAGTGATTTTTTAGATTTAAATAATTAATTAAGATATAAAATTTATATATTTTATCAAATAATTTGAAATCTTAAAAATTAAGTATTTTAGATTTTAGATTTTGAATAAGTGTTATGAAACGGGGCTCTAAAGTGTGTGAAAAGCTACCAACGACGATGATTCTCATGGAAAGAAATGCGTCTTTTGCTTTACCGTGCGTGTGTGTGTGTACCTGTTTAGGGATCCCAAGAACCCGGCCTTTTGCATTATGTGGTGGTATGTTCCTGTTTGGGCCGGAGCCAAACGGGCCTCCACTAAAGAAGATGGGGAAGACGAACGCCGGTGCGGACGGAAGCTTGCAAAACCAGAGCTGGATCAGGGGGCCCGGCGAAGACCGGGAAAACCCTTCGATGCCTAAGTCAGTGAGAGGCTTGTAAGGCAGGGGGTTTGAATGCATAACGGTGTGTTCGCGTGAGAGGGAACGTACCAGTGCATGGTCCTGTACCTGTGTTTTTATAGACGTAGGCGACGAGGCTGGCATGCGTAACGCCAGTGGATCGTGCCTGGAAAGACGCCTTGATGGACGCGCATAACAGGTGGAGTTATGCGCTCAGATGTCCGTTGGGATGCCAGGCGGTTAACGCACGTCTTGATGATGGGGCGCATGGCCCGGGGCGGTTATAACCGCGGCGTAGGCCAGAAGACCTATTCGGCACCCTCTGGACATACCTTCCGAGCAGGTGATCGGCATGGGGGGGATCGAACGTGCTGTTCGGTGATATCCAGGGCTGTTCCGCGCAGAAGGATTAATGCCCCTTGCTCAGAAGTATTTTGCCTAAGGGCTCGGCAGTGCTTCGCTAAGGGTGACTGGCACGTGGGTCCCCTTTTATCCGATCCGTACGGAGACGTGGGGCCGTGCGAGGAGGCCACGTCAGAGGGGAAGGTGTTGATGGGCCCTGATGGGTCATGATGGGCTTAGGTGGCAGAAAACAGCCACCACACTTGCCCCCCACGCCCTCAAGCGGCTCAAAAGCCGGAGCGTTTGAGGGCGGCGACCTGCTCGGGTGTCATCTCCGCCATAAATGCAGTATCATCCTCGGAGATCCGAACAGACGTGCGGCGGCGTCGCCAAAGGAGGGTTCACCTCGAACATGAAGCTTTCATGATGACAACGTGGGTCGTGTCAGACCCGGAACGTCACACGCCAGGCTCGAACGGTCACCCGCGGGTCATTCGAGAAGAGACTTGGAATGGAGGGAAACGTCGTTTCCAGCCTCGCTTCGAATTTCGCGCCTCACCTTCCTTATAAGGAAGGGGAGGAGGTGAGAGCGGGGTCTTCACCTTCGAAAATTTTCCAGAGTCCGCTACCTCAAGAGCCACTTTCCATCTCCCCTCTTGCGCTTTCCTCTGCTCATGTACTTCTTCTTCTTCACGCGCTGCGTTCCTTGCCTCCCAGTGATGGCCCAGAAGGGAAAGGAGATCGTTGAAGCCAGTGGGATGCCGCCGGTGGGAGCGAAAGCGGCGAGGTACCGAAGCTTCGAAGGTCTTCGAGAGCGCTTCCGGATAGGCGAGGAGTACGACATCGTCCTGATGCGTGAAGACGAGTCGTACTTAACCACGAGGCCGGGGTGCTTCGTGCTTTCGCTGGATCTGCTGGAGGCTGGTCTCCGGCTGCCGATGCCGGAGATCGCGAAGGAGCTGCTCCGGAGCTGGAAGGTGGCGCCTATTCAGTTGACGCCAAACTCCTGGAGGACCATATTCGTATTTTGCATCATATGCAAGAAAAGGAAGGTCGAAGCAACCGTAGAGATCTTCCGAAATCATTTCAGCTTGGCCTGTTCCCCGCAGTCCGGGATGGGGATCGTGTACGTGAAGCACCGTACGAACCGGATGCGGGTCAACTTCTCGCCCTGCCTGTCCAACAACAAGGGGTGGACAGGGCGCCTCTTCTTCGTGGGGCGGAAAAAGGGAGCGAACATCCCAGAGTGGGACTTCCCTGTGAGGGTGGTGGAGCCACTGAGGAAGGCGGACATGGCCTCTTTTTTGATTCAGGGGGCAGCCGCGGTCTCCCAATCGCTGAACACGGTCGGGGTCAACCACGCTGAGGGATACCTGACCGAGTACAAGCTTGTGAAATACAACCTTAGCCGCGCCTGGGGTAAGTCTTCTGCTGCGTGTTTCATTTTCCCACACGCATGGGTTCTGACCCTTCTTCTTTTTCTTCTAGATGCCGAAGAAATAGCTGCTGGTCGGGGCCAGAAGGAAATGGCAAAATATGCCGAGACGATCCCCGTTAGCCTTTACTTGATAAGGCTAGACGAAGATGTCTCCGCGAGGGGGCCCGCGTAGAAGGCGAAGGTTGTGGTGAGAAGAGGTGCCGTGAAAGAGGCACCCGAGACGGCGGCTATTGCAGAGGCGACTTCTCTCCCCCAATCGAAGAGGAAGGAGAAGCGCAAGGCGGCCCGGCTGGAGTCGCGTGCCGAAGATTGTACCTCCGAAGAGGAGGTGTCTGACGAGCGCCGAGCTCGTAAGAAGAAGAAGGCGACGAAGACGTTGCCGCGCGTTGCCGAGAGCGCCGGAGAAGTGGAGGAAGAAGAGGAGGATCTTGAGCCTCTGCTGGCTCGAGGACCTCGCCAACGTTCGAGGACGCCCGTGACTCCAATTGTGGACCGTTCGGAGGCGGTCATGAAGATGTCCGCCGAACTGGGTCTGATCATGGTCAGCGACGAGTCGGACCACTCTGGAGGGCGGGCGGAGTCGCCGGTGCACGAGACCCAAGAAGGCCTGCCTGGTGAAGGCATTGATCAAGAAAGCGTCGGGCAGGATGGTGCGTCACACGAGGGCGCGCAGCTCAGTGCCGAGGATGAGGCGGTCGCTGCGGACTCGGGGAGAGGAGTGGGAGAGGTCAACACTCTCACTCCTGTGACGGCAGCAGAATCCGGTGCTGGCGAGGCAGTTCTTCTGAGGGGGGATGATCCACAGGGAGGTGGAGAAATCCTGCCCCCCATGCCCCCCACCTCAGTAGTCACCGAAGGTTGTGTAGTCGGCGAGGATGCAGCCGAGGTGATTGCTGAGGATATTGTAGTCGGCGAGAGTGCAGCCGTCCTCAGGGAGGAAAGCACTCAAGCTCCTGGAGATGCCGAGGAGGGCCGCGCCACAGCCTTTGCCGCATCCGCCACTGCAGACGGTGGGGAGGTGCGGCCGGCAACAAGGTCGGAGGCTGCTGGGGCGGATCGAGCGTCGGCCTCGACGAGCGCTGTTGCCATGACCTCCGGGTCGGGCCAGCCGAAGGACCTTGTGATTGACGTCGTCCCGGTCCCGTCTGCCACTGCTGCGGCTGAGGACGAAAGCTCCGGGGACGACGATAGGCCTCTGACGGAAGTGCTGCACAGAAGACTCCCCGAGGTGCCCTCGGTGGCTACGCTGGAGGCGACGCTTCGTCGTATTGAAGAGTCGCCAAGGAAGCTGCCTCCTAGCCCCACTGCCTCTTACCTTGATCGACTAGCAAGGTGCCATGACCTTACTCCCGAGAAGACTCCGGAGATGCCAACAGAAGGATACCATCCAGAGGGCCAGGAGGATGATGGCACGAGCGACGTCGACCTGGTGGCTCTTGTGGATGGGGTATCCACGTTGTTGGGTGTTCTCAAGGCCCTGGCTGTTCGGGCCCAGAAGCAGAAGTATCTTTATGAAGCGCAGACGACCTTCTACGAGGATCTTACGGCGAGACATAAGGCTCGTGAGGCGACTTTGGAGGAGGAGGTGAAGAACCTCAAAACTGCCCTCCAAACTTCGGAGCTGAATGTCGCCTTGGCCCGGGCCGAGAAGGACGCTCTTGCCAAGGTAGTCGCGGATGCGGGGGCCCGTGCCGTAGCATATTACAAGGCCGGATCGGACTATCAGGAGGATTTGGAGCAGTACGGGGCCCGCTGCTACAGGGTAGGCCTTAACGCTGGGAAGGACTTCGGGGAGCGGCTATCTTGGGTCGAACGTGCCCGAGAAGCTTTCGAGGCCGCTGTTCGGGAGTGCTGTCGCCGTACTAATGATGCTCGCTTGGATGATGTGCGCTTCGCACAATTCCAATCTGGGCGAATGCCTTCTTCGGATGAAGGTGCTGGCCCTTCCGAACAGGCTCCTTAGTCTTCGCCACTCCATGTCCTTCTTATATTTTCCTTTTGTAACCGTGGCCAATGAGGCCTACATGTAAAAAGGATCAGTAAATGAAGATTCCCTTTTTTATGCTCTGACTATGGCGTCTCTTTTTCTATCTCCTTCCTTTCGTCATCGTTCCTGCTCGGATGGAAATCCGCCGGTTTTATAAGCGTTGCATGTACAGCGCAGATCATTGGGAACCGAAAAGGTTGTCCCGATCAGGGGTGTATGCTAAGCGCTTGTGTAACCATAGGAACAGGGAGAAGAGAAATAGGATGCTGAAAAAAGGTTTTTATAAATAATAAGCCTTGAGGTTGGATACATGTCAAGTCCTGGGTATGGCTTCGCCACTAGGGGTAGTTAGCTTATATGAGCCTTTCCCGAGGACATGGGTGACCTGATAAGGTCCTTCCCATTTGATGGCAAGTTTGCCGACTGCTCTTCGGGGGTCCGAAGCCGAGCAGCGGCGCAAAACCCAATCTCCCTCGTTGAACCGCCTTTCCCGAACTCGCGCATTATAATACTGTGTGAGCCGTTGCTGATAAGAAACGAGGCGAATGTTGGCGTCGTTCTGTCGTTCGCCGAGCATGTCCAAGTTTTCCCGAAGAGCACGGTTGTTGGCGGCTTCATCGAAGTGAGTTGTTCGAATGGTGGGAAGGGCTACTTCCAGAGGTACAACAGCTTCCGAGCCGTAGGCCAAATGGAAAGGTGTTTCCCCTGTAGCTACCCGAGCTGTCGTTCGGTGACACCAAAGAACGTTAGGGAGCTCGTCAATCCATGATCCGCCTGCAGCCTCCACTCTTGTGCGGATCCCGTGCAGCAGGGTTCGGTTGGCGTTTTCAACCAAACCGTTAGCTTGGGGATGGGCCACGGAGGTGAAGTGGTTGTAGATCCCGAGCTCGGTACATTTCTGTTTGAAGAAGGTACTGTCAAATTGTTTCCCGTTGTCGGAGGTGATCACCCTTGGAACGCCAAACCTGCAGAGAAGGTTCTTCCAGACGAACTTCCATGCGGCTTGTTCGGTGATTGTGGCAACAGGTTCGGCCTCGATCCACTTGGTGAAGTAATCGATGGCCACAAACAGAAACTTCTTCCGCCCTTGGGCCTCTGGGAAGGGACCCAAGATATCAATGCCCCATCTGGCGAAAGGGCGCGGCTCGAATAGGCTGTGAAGTTGTTCGGCAGGCTGCTTGATGAGCTCTCCGAACTTTTGGCATTCTGGACATTTCCTGACGAAGGACATGCAATCCTTCTGAAGAGAAGGCCACCAGAACCCTGCTCGGATAATGCTGCGTGCTAGCGTTCTGCCCCCCAAGTGGCTTCCGCACAGCCTCTCGTGGACTTCTTCTGTGGCCGCAAGGGCCTCCTCAGGGTTGAGGCAACGCAGAAGAGGTCTTGAAAGGGACCGTCGGTACAGCTTACCTTCTACGAGGGTGAAATACTGAGAACGCATCCTGATTCTCCGAGCTTCGCCCTGTTCGGGCGGAAGCTCTCCTCGGAGTAAGTACGCCTTAAGGGTCCACCCAACTCGGAGTTAGTGGGTCTGTTTCTATGGCTGCAACATCTACCTCCGTGCTCGGTAAGGCGAGCTCTTCGATAAACACGGAGCGGGAAGGGGCGATGTCACCTGAGGACGCCAACTTGGCAAGTGCATCGGCTCGCACATTCTGCTCCCGTGGGACATGTATGACTTCGAAGTGTAGGAGGCCCTCTGCTTGGCTCTTGACCTGTTGAAGGTATTGAGCCATGCGGGGTTCCCTCGCTCCGAACTGCCAGCTTACCTGGCTGGCAACCAGTTGGGAGTCACTAAAGACCCTGAGCCGAAGGGCTCCAAGGTGCCTAGCCATGCGGATACCAGACAACAAAGCTTCGTACTCAGCCACGTTGTTGGAGGCTGGAAAGCGGAAACGGAGGGCGTATTGGAACTCTAACCCCTCCGGGGAGGTGAGGACCAAGCCAGCTCCACTCCCTGTAACGCAAGAGGACCCGTCGATGTAGAGCTCCTATGGGGGTTCATCCGCCAACAGAGGATCCTGCTCGGCCGGGAGAGTACATTCCACAACGAAGTCTGCTAACGCCTGCGCCTTGACCGTCGTCCTCGGTCGGAAGCTGATGTCGAACTCACCAAGCTCTATCGCCCACTTAACAAGCCTGCCGGAAGCCTCCGGCCGCTGAAGGATAGATTTCAGCGGCTGATCGGTTAGAACCGTGACGGAATGGGCCTGAAAATAGGGCCTAAGCTTCCGGGCAGCCGTGACGAGAGCAAGGGCGAGCTTTTCTGCTCGGGGGTTCCTCCTTTCAGCTTCTTGGAGGACCCTGCTGATATAATACACCGGATGCTGCGCCGCTCCTTCTTCTCTGATCAAGACTGCGCTGATGGAGTGTTCGGTAACCGAGAGATACACGAACAGAGGTTCCCCGAGCACAGGCTTTGAGAGAACAGGAGGGGTTGCCAAATATGCCTTCAGCTCGGTGAAGGCAGCCTCGCATTCATCAGTCCACCGTACTTGCCCCCCTTGCTTCGAGGCGCTTTTAGGGCCTCAGAGCAACTTGAAAAAGTTAAAACTTCTTTCTGCTGCTCGGGACATGAACCGGTTCAGTGCCGCAAGACGCCCTGTCAGACGTTGGACGTCGCGCACTGTCTTTGGACTGCTCATCTCAAGCACGGCTTGGATTTTCTCCGGGTTTGCCTCTATTCGTCTGTTTGACACAAGGAAACCGAGGAACTTGCCCGACCGAACACCAAACGCGCACTTGGCAGGGTTGAGTTTCATATTGTACTTTCGCAGAGTTGCGAAAGTTTCCTGGAGGTCGGAAATGTGGTCAATGCTCGGAAGCGTCTTGACCAGCATGTCATCAACATAGACCTCCATGTTGCGCCCGATCTGCTGCTCGAACATCTTGTTGACCAGCCGCTGGTAAGTTGCGCCCGCGTTCTTTAGGCCGAAAGGCATTCTGGTAAAACAGTACAAGCCTAGGTCTGTGACGAACGTCGTGACGTCTTGATCTGGGGGATGCATACTGATCTGGTGGTAACCAGAGTAGGCGTCCAAAAAGCTGAGGAGCTCGTGACCGGAAGTAGCATCCACCAGCTGATCAATGCGCGGCAGAGGGAAGTTGTCCTTGGGCGTTGCTTTATTGAGATCCTTGTAATCAACGCACACACGCCATTTATCGTTGGCCTTGCGTACGAGGACCACATTGGAGATCCACCTTGGGTATTGGGCTTCTCGGAGGAGCCCAACAGTTCGGCTTTTGACTACGTGATCCTGAATCACGATCTGTCGTTCTTGGTTCACAGGTCGCCTCCTTTGTTGAACTGGTGGAATCTGGGGATCCAGACGGAGGCGATGTACCATTACTTCCGGGGGAATGCCCGGAAGCTCATCATCAGACCAGGCGAACACGTCCAAATTGGCCAGCAGGAAGGCTGTGTAGCGTTGCTGCTCGGCCTCTGTCAACAAGGCGCCAATGTATAAGACGTGTTCGGGGTCATTGTCTACCTGAACGGGGATTAGATCTTCAGCAGGCGTTCCTCGGCTGGTGGAAGGCTGGTCGGACGCTGGCGGGGCTGGGTCCGCGAGTGGTTGCTTGTCTCTTAAAGAGAGGACATAGAAACGGCGAGACTCACGCTGACACCCGAGCACTTCGCCGACCCCGCTCGGGGTTGGGAACTTCATCTTCTGATGGAGTGACGAAGGTACCACTTTGATGCGCCTGATCAGACCTCTGCCGAGGATGGCGTTGTATCCAGGCATGTTGTTGATGACCAAGAAGTCCACAATCTTGGTCACGATCCTTGGAGCTGTCCCTAAAGTGATCGGGAGGCGAACTCTTCCCATGGGCTGGACCGAAACTCCCGAAAAGCCGAATAGAGGCGAGTTTACAGGGGCGAGTTGATCGGTTTTCAGGCCCATGAGGACGAAACAATCGTAAGCCAAGACATCGGGGGCGCTTCCATTATCCACCAGAATCCGGCGCACATTACAGTGATTGATGGTGGCCGAAATGACCAACGCATCGGTGTGTGGGGTCGTAACCCCTACAAGATCTTCGTCCGAGAAGGTTATAGCCTCCTCGGGCTGTGCGCGTGCAGGACTGGTGGGATATGGAGCCGGCCGAGGTGCCGAAGGCCTATCTACCACATGCACTCGCCTTGCGTAGTCGTGTCGGCTTTGAGTGCTTTCTCCGCCTGCGCCGAAGCCTCCCGCGATCATGTTGATCTCTGCCCATTGGGCTCATTGTTGATCGGCTGCTCGGGAGTCCGCTCTCGGCATCTGGGGCGCTCCTCATTTCGGCGCACGAACCGTCCAAGGTAGCCACGCTTGATAAGGTCTTCAATTTCGTCCTTAAGCTGGCGGCACTCGGAGGTGTCGTGGCCGTGGTCGCGATGGAAGCGACAGTACTTGTTCTGATCGTGCCTCCGGGGGTCGGAGCGCATCCTCTGTGGCCACCGAACATATGCTTCGTTCCTGATCTCCACCAGGATCTGTTTGGGTGCCACAGTGAGGGGGGTGTAGTTGGTGAAGGGGCGCGGACGGCGCGGAGAGTCACCGTTGCGTCTTCCCTTCTTCCGATCACGGTCGGAACCGTTGTCGGAAGGCCTCTTCTTATCCGGCTGCTCCCCCTGCTCGTCCCTACTTGCTGCTAGGCTCTCCTCGCAAGCCGCGTGGCGCTGTGCGATGGAGAGCAGCTCGGCAAGGGTGGCGGGCTGCTGGACGCCAAGGGTCCTCTGCAAAAAGCCGTCGCGGGTGCCCTGAATAAGGGCACTGGTTGCCAGAGGGACGTCTAGGCGCGAAATGCGAAGCGCCTCTGTTCGGAACCTCTTAACGAAGTCCCAGAGCGCCTCGCCCTTCTTCTGGCGCACAGCCAGGAGAGAAGCCGCCGTTCGCGGTTGCGACCTTCCACCAAGGAAGTTGTCCCGAAAGGACTTCTTCAATTGGCGGAAGGAGGTGATGGAGCCTGCAGGGAGGGTCTCGAACCAGGCCTTGGCAGTCTCCCTGAGGGTTGTAGGGAAGGCCCTGCACTTGGCCGCATCTGATGCTCCATGGAACACCATGTGCGACTCAAAGCCGTGGATGTGGTCGGCCGGGTCGGTGGTGCCGTCGTAGGGTGCGATGGTGGGCAGAGGGAGCTTGGAAGGGACCTGAGCTTCCAGGATCTCCCTACTGAAAGGGGAGCGGAAGTCCAGGTCATCTTCGGCTAGAGCTTTTCCCTCCGCGCGCTGAACCATCGCGTCCATGCGGCGCTCGAGGTCGACCACACGCCGCAGGCACCTGGTGAGCTCCTGTTCGGAATTGGCGGGGCCCCCTCGTATGGACTCGTGGGAGTTGGCTCCCACGACCGATCGCGGCGGATGGGGGGAGGCAATAGAGCGACGGGGTGAACGCCCGTGGCGCTCCGGTGCCCGTTCCTCGGACGGGGCTCGATGTGACCGGCGCGATGAGTCTACATGCTGCTTTGAGGCGCCGGGAGGACGCGAGAACGCCGATGCGACGACGCTACCTGTCGCTCTCGCGGTAGGGGGACCACCGAGGCTGGTGGTCCAACCAGCTGAGCCTACAGGGCAAGACAAACACCTGTTAACTGCTGCATCTGCCCCCGAAGTTCTGCTACTTCGAGAGCAGTTGCCGGCGTGGCGACCGTCGGCGGGGGGACGTCATTATTGTTGGTGCCTGCAGGGGCGATGTTGACGTCGACAGGAGTAGACCGGCGAGGAGAATTCGCCTGTGAGCGGCGAGATCTGGTCGCCCTACTTCCTGCGTTCTGGTGAGAGGATCGTCCGCGAGCCATGGCTGTGTCGTTCCCACAGACGGCGCCAAATGTGGTGGTATGTTCCTGTTTGGGCCGGAGCCAAACGGGCCTCCACTAAAGAAGATGGGGAAGATGAACGCCGGTGCGGACGGAAGCCTGCAAAACCAGAGCTGGATCAGGGGGCCCGGTGAAGACCGGGAAAACCCTCCGATGCCTAAGTCAGTGAGAGGCATGTAAGGCAGGGGGTTTGAATGCGTAAGGGTGTGTTCGCGTGAGAGGGAACGTACCAGTGCATGGTCCTGTACCTGTGTTTTTATAGACGTAGGCGACGAGGCTGGCATGCGTAACGTCAGTGGATCGTGCCTGGAAAGACGCCTTGATGGACGCGCATAACAGGTGGAGTTATGCGCTCAGATGTCCGTTGGGATGCCAGGCGGTTAACGCACGTCTTGATGATGGGGCGCATGGCCCGGTGTGGTTATAACCGCGGCATAGGCCAGAAGACCTGTTCGGCACCCTCTGGACATACCTTCCGAGCAGGTGATCGGCATAGGGGGGATCGAACGTGCTGTTCGGTGATATCCAGGGCTGTTCCGCGCAGAAGGATTAACGCCCCTTGCTCGGAAGTATTTTGCCAAAGAGCTCGGCAGTGCTTCGCTAAGGGTGACTGGCACGTGGGTCCCCTTTTATCCGATCCGTACGGAGACGTGGGGCCGTGCGAGGAGGCCACGTCAGAGGGGAAGGTGTTGATGGGCCCTGATGGGTCATGATGGGCTTAGGTGGCAGAAAACAGCCACCACACATTCCACTTGAGCCTCTCTCTCATAGAGTCCGGATCCTCTCGCCACCCGAGAGGATTGAAGCCCAGCAGTCACCAATCCAGTGGTGACACGTGCTTCTCATTTCCCTCCCTCTTCCCCACTCCCTATCTAGCCGGTCACCAGGTTATTCTTCACCCCCTCTTGCCGGTTTGCCTTTCCTGCCGCCTCTCTACTCCTCCCCCAGTTACTGTTGCACAAATGCGCAATAGTAATACACTGGTTTATTTTTTTTTCTTAGTTTTAAATTTTTATTTTAAAATCAGATTGTGAAAGATGACATTTTTTATTTTATAGTTTTTTAAAATATAAAAACAAATATCATTAAAAAAATATACATATTAATATCTGCCGAGTTCGGGACTATAACGCCCCAAAAAATTTTAATGGTTGAAAAATATGAATAATATGGTTATTAGACCTAATTATTATTATGAGATTGCAATAATTAATTTTTGGGATTAATTGGTGTTAATAAATGTTACTCTAGTGCCGTACATAGAGATGCACACTCTGACAGGACGACACCAGAAAACTGTAACGAAAATAAAATCTGAGTACACCATAATTTCTAGAAAAATATGGTGACATCTGAAATGTAAATATTCAGATTTATTGACGTACGAATTTCGAAATTATAGTGCAAAATAAATTTTAAAAATTAAAATAAAATCATCATAATTTGTAAAATCATTACATTAGCCTATGGCTGAAATTTTAATACAAATGGATATCATTTGAATGTGTTTTCAATAGGATCTTTGGGTCAGCTGATTTTTAGCATATTTACGGTAACCATTTTAACCAATTATTCTTTGCTTACGTAACGACGATTACGTAAGGCTTAAACTACTTGGTTTGGCTGGGTTACACGTCAGTTACCTACGTGTAAACGTTAGGGAGATTGCATGGGCTACGTGTGACAGTAAAAACCAAGAGGTTTTTACTATGACACATCAATGGCCTGCGTGTCTTCTCGCATGGGAGCTCTACTGGGTTATAACCCCCCCCCCCCCCCCCCCCCCCCACACACACACACAATCATACGAACCTTTCCAGTGTTTGCTTCTGCTGGTTTGGCCATTGTGGTGCGTATGATTGATTTCAGGTGAATATGGTTGTATTCAGGTGCATATGTTGCATTCAGATGCATATGGTTGCATTTAGGTGCACTTTGTCTAAACACACAATAACTGTTGTGTATGGTGGCATTCAGATGCATATGGTTGCATTCAGATACATATGATTGCATTCCGATGCATATGGTTGCATTTAGGTGCTTTATATGTAAACAGACTAACTGTTATGTATGGTCGCATTCAGGTGCATATAGTTACATTCAGATGCATATGGTTGCATTCAAGTGCTCTTTATGCAAACATGCAATAACTATTGTGTATGATTGCATTCCGGTGCATATAGTTGTATTCAGATACATATGGTTGCATTCAAGTGCATATGGTTGCATTCAGATGCATATAGTTGCATTCAGATGCATATGGTTACATTCATGTGCATATAGTGCAACCAGGTGCATCTGAATGCAACCATATGCACCTGAATGTAACCATATGCACCTGAATACAACTATATGCATATGAATGCAACTATATGCACCTGAATGCAACTATATGCATCTGAATGCAACCATATGCACTTGAATGCAACCATATACACTTGAATGCAACCATATGCATCTGAATACAACTATATGTACCTGAATGCAACTATACACAACAGTTATTGTCTGTTTGCATAAAGAGCACTTGAATGCAACCATATGCATCTGAATGCAACTATATGCACTTGAATGCGACTATACATAATAGTTATTGTCTGTTTGCATATAAAACACCTAAATGCAACCATATGCAGCTAAATGCCACCATATACAACAGTTATTGTGTGTTTGGACAAAGTGCACTTGAATGTAACTATATACATCGGAATGCAACCATATGCACCTAAATGCAATATATGCACCTGAATACAACTATATTCACCTGAAATCAACCATACGTACTACAATGGCCAAACCAGCAGAAGCAAACACTGAAAAGGTTCGTACAATTGTGTTGGGGGGGGGAGGGGGGTTTTATAACCCAGCAGAGCTCCCATGCGTGAAGACACGCAGGCCATTGATGTGTCATAGTAAAAACTTTTTGGTTTTTATTGTCACACGTAGCCCATGCAATCTCTCCAATGTTTACACATAGGTAACTAACGTGTAACCTAGCCAAACCAAGTAGTTTAAACCTTACGTAACCGTGGTTACGTAAGCAAAGAATAATTGGTTAAAATGGTTATCGTAAATGGGCTAAAAATCAGCTGGTCCAAAGATCCTATTGAAAACATATTCAAATGATATCCATTTGTATTAAAATTTCAGCCATAGACTAATGTAATGGTTTTACAAATTATCATGATTTTAGTTTAATTTTTAGAATTTATTTTACACTGAGCGAAAAATCGTCCGAAAAATAGTTGCGTCAGCTTAATTTTGAAATCCGGATATTTACATTTCTGATGTCACCATATTTTTCTAAAAATTATGGTGTTCTCAGATTTTATTTTCGTTACAGTTTTCAGGTGTCATCCTGTCAGAGTGCGCACCTCTATGTACGACACTAGAGTAATATTTATGTTAACCAATTAATCCCAAATATTAATTATTTCAATCTCATAATAATAATCAGGTCTAATAACCATATTATTCATATTTTTCAACCATTAAATTTTTTTGGGGCGTTATAGTCTCGAACCCGACAGATATTAATATGTATTTTTTTTAATGATATTTATTTTTATATTAAAAAAACTATAAAAAAAATGTCATCTTTCACAATCTGATTTTAAAATAAAAATTTAAAACTAAGAAGAAAAAAAAACAAACTGATGTATTACTGTTGCGCAACAGTAACTGGGGGAGGAGGAGTGGAGAGACGGCAGGAAAGGCAAACTGGCAGGAGGGGGTGAAGAATAACCTAGTGACCGGCCAGATAGGGAGTGGGGAAGAGGGAGGGAAATGGGAAGCATGTGTCACCACTGGATTGATGACTGCTGGACTTCAGTCCTCTCGGGTGGTGAGAGGATCCGGACTCCTCTCTCATAAGAAAGGGTTGAACAAACAGATCAAGTTTCAACTCAAGAGCTGTTCTTCTTCACCGTGCGTGTAATTATTTGGCTCGAGTACAACTTTGTCACAAATACCTCATTTGCTGCGCCCCTGGATTTTTCACTTTTTTTAATGATATGTCTATGTCAACGCACTCTTAAGAATCATTAAAAAATAAAAATGTTAATGGGCCGACCATCTGCAGCCCATTAAGGTCATATAGTCTTCGCCTTTTATGATTTTCATTTTTCTTTTTGAGCTGCCTTGCAAGGTGTTAACTGTATAAAGATTTGGTGTTGGCCCTGTTGGCGTGTTTTTTCAAATAAAAAAGGTTTAAAAATCAATTGCACATTCCCGAGGTGCGGCAAAGTTCGTTCTTTTTGGATAGAGAAAGATTTACTTTATTGACCTCAATGTACTAATATCAATTTTAAATGCACTTTGGAAATAGTCCAAGTCATGTGATTTATTGTGCCCCTCTATGTCACTTTTTTTTATTTTAGAATCTAATTTTTAATTTGAAGTATACGTTTTTATTTTGACGTCTAAATTTTTATTTTGGTGCCCATTAGCATCCAATTTGGCTCACTGCAAGTCTGCATCAAAAGAGAAATTTTGAATGTCAAAATAAAAAGTTGGATTTCATAATGAAAAGTTAGACTTCAAAATAAATAAATAAAAGTGGCATAGTGTGGTGCAATAAGAGGTGGATCAATGAACTTTTTGAAATACATTTAAAATTGACATTACTATATGAAGATCAGTGTAGTAAACTTTTTTCTTTTGGTTATTAACCAGAAGCATGGCTACATCATAAGATGGAAGAATCCTTTGCTTGTTCATATTTGTTTCCAATTAGGGCACCCCAAGGGAGTTTTGGACACGCACCTTCTGCTCTCTATTATGAAAGATGGTAGTCCAACCTCTAAGTAGCATCCTCAGTATACATTGAAGATGGTCTTAATCCTCGAACCTGAGCATTTTCCGCAAGCTAATGCACTTGTGTGCTTCTCGGGAACATATGTTGCTTGTAACTAATCTGTCAGACTGGTGAACTGGAAACTTACATGACACCAGCACAGTGCCAGGTAGAACCAGTCCATGTCAATCCTAAGATTTTTGACAATTGCTATAGCTCCGTACTGCATAGTTTAAAATGAGACAAGTTTAATGTACTTTTGTATTATATTTTAAGTGTAATATGATTAGGTAAGAATCTATGTGGCACCACTTACATGAGAAGTGATAAAGTGACAACTCAGTTGTTAGATGCCACATAGATTATTGCCTAGTCATATTGCACTTAAAGTACAATACAAAAGTACACTAAGTCTTTCTCGTTTAAAATATATCACTAATATAAGAAGGTGTTTATTTTACCTCCATACTGATCTTATAGAACTTTTTGATATATAGACCACCTTAAAATATAAATTTAAAAAGAATTATTTGCTACTCATCACTACTTATGTCCAATAAAGGGTGACAAATTACTTTAAAAGTGAAACATAGTGTGTATTTTATGCACCTACGAATGCTAGAAGAAGGAACAAACTTTGGGAAGACATTCAGAGTTATTTTGATCAGCCTAAAGTACCATTGATGCTAGTAGGCGATTTCAACACTGTTTCTAACCCGCTAGAAAAGGAAGGGGGAGCCGAGGTGAGACGGCAAGGAGTAGCCCTATTCAATAATTTCATTCATTCTACGGGCCTCATTGACATTGGGTTCCAAGTTCCTCTCTTTACCTGGACAAACCGAAGATCTTCTCAACTTCACATTAGAGAAAGGCTTGATGGAGTGCTTGTCAACGGGGACTGGAGACAGAGATTTCCTCAGGCCACAGTTCACCAGCTACCTAGATATGCCAGTGATCACAACACTCTCTTGTTGGATAGCTAAGGTTTTAGAGAAAAAAAAAAAAGCCAGGAATGTATTGAGGATGGATGCAACTTGGTTTGAAAAGCCTTTCTACAAAGATGTAATTGAATCTCAATGGCAGAGGGGGCCACCTCAGTTTGATGAATATAATGGGAAAATAAAGTTCTTACAAGGCCAAGTAAGGAAATGGAGGAGAAAATATTATATTTAACTCCCAAGGTAGAATCTCAAATATTCAGAGGCAGCTTGATGACATGAGTAGATTACCACTCAATGAACAGAATATTCGGAAAGAATTATAGTTGGAAGCAGAGGTATATGATCTTTACGAACAAGTGGAGATAGAGAGCCAAGTTTCACTAGTACTAAGGGGGCGATAGATGCACTAAGTTCTACCACATCCATGCTTTTAATAGAAGGAGTATTAACTATACTTGGATTCATCTTCCTTCAAGTGACTGGACATTTGGAATGGGAATTTAGATAGAATCAAATCTCATTTTCTTGATTATTTTTCAAAACTTTTATACATCTATTCTACTTAATCCAATTCTATCTGAATTCCAAACTAGGAACAGAAGACTTTCCAATTGTGACAACACTTCTATCTGTCAAATCCCTTCTAATGATGAAATTCAAGATGCCATATTCTCTCTTTATGATCATAAGTCTCCAGGTCTTGAAGGTATCACTGCTCTTTTCCTCCAAAAACATTGGGATATTGTTAAAAGAAATATCTTTCATTTTGTGACCATTTTTTCCATAGTGGTTCCATTCCTCCAGTTGCACAAATCATACATTGATTGCTTTGATCCCTAAAAAGTCAAATCCAGCCAGTGCCTCTGACTTTTGGGCTATCAGTTTGAGCAATACTCTATATAAAGTCAGCCAAGATTTTAGCCAATAGGATCAAACCATATCTCAAAATTATTGTTTTTGAAAACCGAGGTGCTCTCGCTTCAGGAAGGCAAATCACCGACTCAATTTTTGTTGTTCAAGAGTTGATACATTCCATGCACAAAAAGGGGCAAATCTAAAATTTTTGGACTCAAAGTAGATCTATCTAAAGCTTATGATAAGCTTGAATGGTCTTTTATCAATAGCATATTGTTAAAACATGGTTTTTCGATAGAGCTGTTACATTGATTATGAACTACATCCAGACAGTGTCTTACTCCATTAATATCAATGTAGTAGCAGTTGGACACATCCCATTTTCAAGAGGGCTCCGAAAAGACTGTCCTTTATCACATTACATCTTTATCCTATGTTTGGAAGCTCTTTCTTGCCTATCATGTTTGGTATTTGGATAGACCGGAGATAAAATGAAGATATCCTCAAAATAGTGAGGATATTTTCACTCTGTTCCCGATCTATCCAAATGCCAAACAAAGGAATTGAGGGAGGTGCTTTCAGAGGAAACAAAATAAATTCAAAGGCTTCAACAGTTACACATGTTCTTTATGCAAATGATGTTTTTGTGTCTGGGACATGGTTCGACCGTGCCGCCCGTACCGGGGCGGCACGGTCGAACCGCACCGTGCCTGGGCGGCAGCGGCGCCCAGGCACGGTCGGGTCGACCACCAGGGTTGACCCAGGCGTCCCGCCGCGAGACGCGGCGGGACGCCACGGTCCGGTCCGGTACACACCGGACCGGCCGCCCACGTCATCTTTTTTTATTATTTTTTATAACTTTTTCATATTATGTGTATTAAAGTGATGTAAATGGTATCTAATTAAGATGAAAATTTAAACATAAGTTAATTAGGAGATGATATAAATTACAGTAATTTTATTTTAATTTTTTTAATTATTTTTTTATCGAGTAAAAATTATCCTAAAAATTAATAATCGACTTAATCTCAACATCTAAGGGATCTAATGGTGTCTAATTGAGATGCAATTTCAAACATAAACTAATTAATATGTGATACAAATTGTAATAATTTTAGTTTAATTTTTTAAATTAATTTTTTGTCAAGTAAAAACTGTCCCAAAAATCATTAGGTCGACTTAATCTCGACATGTATACATCAATAACTCATGATATTTATATTTTTATAATCAGTATATTTTTTTAGTAATTATGATGACTTCATATTTGACTTTATTTTCGAAACCAAATGTCGTCCCGTTGAAGTACGTGCACAGAGAGTTCGTCGTACCACGACAAACTCTGTGTGCACTTAAGGGGTCTAATTAATGTCTAATTGAGATAAAATTTTAAACATAAACTAATTAAGAGATGATACAAATTATAGTAATTTTATTAATATCGGATTAATTAGCATTAATAAATGATAGCTCAATGTCATACTCAGAAGTACGCGCTCCGACGGGGCGACACCGAAAAAATGTAACGAAAATAAAATTTGAGAACACCATAATTTTCAAAAAAATGTGATGATATCAGAAATGTAAATATCCAGAATTGTTGACGTACGGATTTCGATATTAAGCCGATGCAACTATTTTCCGG
The DNA here is from genome assembly GCA_014218235.1 of Colocasia esculenta. Classification (NCBI taxonomy): domain Eukaryota; kingdom Viridiplantae; phylum Streptophyta; class Magnoliopsida; order Alismatales; family Araceae; genus Colocasia; species Colocasia esculenta. The sequence goes on from CM024757.1 coordinate 73,271,504, forward strand.
GTGATTTTTTATCCAGTGTAAAATAAATTCTAAATATTAAACTAAAATCACCATAATTTATAAAATCATTACATTAGCTTATAGCTAAAATTTCAAGACAAATGGATATTATTTGAATGGGTTTACAAGAGGATCTTCGGGTCAGCTAGTTTGTGGGTTAATTACGTCAAGTATTTTTTGGGATCTTCGGACTAGTTGATTTATGAGTTAATTACGTCAAATCATTCTTCTCCATCTACTACAGGCGGCAGTGGTGGTGGTGGTGGTGGTGTTGGTAGTGGTGGTGATGGTGGTGGTGGTGGTAGCATGCGCTTTTCATTGGAGTCTGAGTTCACGTATAATACCCAAGATGGTCGAGATCACAGTGCTCCACTAAACTATTCAAAAAGGTATCAGAACTGATAACATGTTGGTATGATTGTATGTATGTTAAATGAATATCAAATGGTTGTGGTGGGTTGACTTAAATGAGTAAATAAATTTATTTATAATTTTCAACCTCTTTACGTGATGTTCTTATGTTTTACTCATTTTCTTTTGAAATTTGCTCATTTCAAATATTAACTAAGTCACAAAATTAAAAAAATAAATCAAACAGGTCAATTTTCCACCGTACCTCAGCGGTACGGTACGGTTCGATATGTACCGTACCACGGAAAATACGGTACGGTCGATCCGAACGGTACGGCGAACCTTGGTCTGGGAGAGCCAAAGAAAGAGACCTACTTGTTGTCAAAGCACTTCTTCAAACATTTGCAACTTTTGGTCAGGTCCATAAATTAATTTGCAAAAATTAGGTCTGTTGTTTAGCCCCAACACATCTAGGTTTGTTCAAAGACATTTGAAACACGCATTAGGTTTCAGCTTATTTCAGAAAGCTTGGGAACCCCATTATTGATGGGAAAATAAAAAAGAATCCTTCTGAATTTCTTATAAGAGAAATGGAAAAATAGGTTGAGTAAATGGAAGGCAAATACATTGACACCTATGGGAAAAATTGTATTGATTAAATCTACACTAAATGCTATCCCAACTCACATTATGAATACCATGTTAATCCAAAAGAGCATTATACGTAACCTTACTAGGTTCCACTACAGAGGCAATTTTGGTGGGGGATAAAAAATGGAATTAAGAAAACTTCATGAGTTTCTGGGCAGAAAATGTAGAGAGTTAAGTCTGATGGGGGCCTTGATTTTAGAGATCTTCACCTATACAATAGAGCAGCAATTATGAAATTTGTGTGGAGGTTTCTGGATAACTCTATTTGAGTTTGGAAGCAGATATTGACAACTAAATATTGTGGTGATGGCTCTCTTTGGGAAACTCAAGATAGAAATTGTGATCACATATTCAGTTGTTGGATCGAAATGGAGTTAAGATGTCTTAGAAGGAGGTGAATAGAATTTTCTTTTAAATTTCAGCTAAGAATTGTTAGATCTGAAAAACACTAAAAAGTGATCAATGTAATTTGCGAAATAAATATAAGCAAGCAGAAGCAAACACACATAAAGGGACAAGCGATTTATTCTGATTCAAATCTCCTTTTAATCAGGAGTCTTATATTCAGTCTCTAAACAACGTTTGAGATTTTCCATTAACCACTAAGTAAATCTTGGTCTTCCTTTCAAAGAGGGGCATACAACACTTGCTTGCAAGCAAGTATTCCCTTTAACAAGGGGCAACACACCTCCTACCCAAATAGACCCTCCATTCTACAAAAAGGGGAAAACATATAGGGAACAAATCTCTTGCTGGTTACAAGATCTGAAGAATACAAAATAATCACTTCTCATATGATGAGCAAGCACAAACAAAAGGAGAGCAATAAAAATATGAACACGATGCACTCCTCTCTTTCTGACTCTAAATGGACTAAAACTGAGTAAGTTTCAAGTTCGGCCATGCAGTAAAGAGGACTTTGAAAATCAAATGCTTGAGAGCTCAGACTTGTGATTTTCTCTATGTATCAGTGTATGCACATTTGCTCCTTGTACAAGTCACATTTGTCTGTTCTCTTCTCAACTTTGTCTTCTTATATAGGGTTTTCTTCTTCAGCTATTCATTGAGGTTTCTTAACCGTTTGAATATAGAAGTTTGTCTAACAAGGTCTTCTTTGAGTGTAACAGCTTTTTTCTTCAAGGTAAAAATTATATGGGTTACTTTTTGAGGATAGTTGTATAGTACTATAGCCAATCATAATAAATGCCTGCAAGCACAAGGTTAAACAAGACTTCCAAGAAGATATCCTGGGTTAGGATCTTTGAACATTGGATGAAAAGAGTGGTAGATGAGACATTTATAAACCCTTACTGGCCTTACAGAAAAGTACATCCTTAAAAACTGCATGACCTATAGAGCATTAAATGAAATGGACATTCTTTATGTGCATGTCTATCTTGCTACAGACGACATGCTACAAACATTAATGGCATTAGTATATAAAGAAATATAATAGATCAGTATTGCATTAAGTGACCGAGATTCTGAAATGATAAAATTGAGGACAAATTTGAATGTGTTGCATGCATATTAACATAATTGTTCATTTCAGATCAAAATAATATTTCAAACACACATAACCATATTTTAATATAATCGCTAAGTAAAAGGATTATTTAGATTATAAGTTCACACTTCTGAAAGTAATCACAGTGAGAGGCGCACTGAAGTTCGACTACTGCATACTTCTTCAGTAATCGAAATGTGTCACGTCCCGACGTGAAATATCGAAACGTGAGATAGTTGTAAGTAAACGAGTATAGACCGCATAATAGACATCAAACTATTGGACAATTGAATAACACAAAATCGAATGTATTTTATTGATAATTCAACTAATGTCTATTACAACCACTAATCAGAGCCATTACATAGGGCCCAACGATATCATTACATAGAATGAAAGTAAAGAACTAAACTAAGACTCTAATATAACGCCAGTACGCTAGGACACTCTTTAATCACTCTTAGTCATCCCCATCCTCTTGTGTGTTGATACCTTCTATAGTCTCACCTAGAACACATGTCAAAATAACGCAGGGTGAGCAATAACGCCCAGTAGGATTTATATCTCATAGTTAGGCATACTTTACGTGATTAATGTATTTGAAGAGCAGAGTAATTAATGATAGAGAGATTGAGTCAAGTAATGTTGAGCAAACGATAGTACAATAGCATGATTCAAATAGCACAAGTGTCAAGTATCGCACAAAAGTAGGATGGCCATAGCACAATGAGTCAAGTATAGTATAACACTTTGATTGTCATTAGATAATCAAAATAGATAGCACTCGAGTGTAATGCCAAACACTCTGGTCATTTAACTCCCGCGAGCAAATAGCACTTTTGGCTGCACCTTCCAGGACCAGACCGGGTCTTTTATATATTGCCAAACATTAGTCATATTATTTATCTTTAAACAATCAGTCAATGGTCATAGAGAGTAACAAGAACAGAGAAAAATAATTGAATAATAGACGAGAGTGTAGAGCGAACTTGAATAGATGACCGAGTAGAGTATAAATGAGAACTAAAGGTCAATGCACATAACACAATGTTAAAACAGGCGATAGTAACAGTTGCACAACACGTATGATAGGTGCTGGTAGTCAGGTAGAATTCACTAACCAACCATTGACCATGCTACGAACATAGTCTAGAGATCCGGCATGATCTCAAGATAAGAGAGAATATCTAAATCCATTTGGATCATGTTGATCCCTAATGGTTTTATAGGTATTGATGGTACAACGAGCTCGATCTCCATGAGGGAATCCACAGAGTATGGAGTCTTATGGAGGTCTTAACAAAACGTTCTTAGTCTGCCAGAACGAAATGTCTAACAGAGAGGTTCCAACTTGTCAAGAGAGTAGTGTATAAAGAAACGAGTTTGGCTCAACATCCTAGAGTAATTCTAGAACAGTGGAGTGTCGATAACGGTATCCAAAACAACGTGAGAAACATAGACAAGTTCATTATAAATGTATATACAATTATTGAAGTAAATTACTAGATATATTATTGATGTATTTTCAGTATGGTCTCATGGCAAAAATTCAACATTTGGTGTGTGCATGTGAGAGAAATCAAGAGAGCATATAAGAGTTGTGCACACATATTTTAAATAAGAAATTCATGTGAATATTATTAAACATTGGTTAACATGATGGTACAGTTTGTTATAGAGCATTTTAGGGATTTAATCATGATTAAATAGCATGTAAGACAAAATTTAATTTAATATAAAGTTGGCTGGAAAACACAGTCAAATCGCGACGAGGTACATGGTCGCATTTTAAAAACAATCGATGCAACCAATCGATTATTGAACAGAATCGTGACAGGGGTAACAGTCGTGGATAAAAATAATCGATTATGACCAAAAACGCGACGTCAAGGTCTGACACATTCATGACAATCGGTAAGGGGTGAATCTATTTGGTGACTACTAAAAGGCGACGGTCTTAATGGTCGCGCTCAAGGGTAAAGACGAAATCGCGACGGGATAGTCCGACGGGTTCATATGACTTTTCAAAATACGAATTAGGCACAAAGACCAAGGGCGGGAAATAAACCAAATAGCGACGGCATATGTGGTTGCGTATCAGACAGACGTTGAAACCTATGCAACACATAGTTTGATGCAATCAGATCATGTCAGAACAGAACTAAAACGTGACGGCCTACATGGTTGCCTTTAAGGTAATCACGACTGTCTGGTCTGTCACGTTACCAGTCTATGAATCGCAACGTCTGGAGTGCTCGCGGTTTAGACTTCAACCCGAGAACAGTGAAAACAACACAATCGATGCATGCAAGGCCTATAACTTGGGATCTAGGGCTCTTTAAGCAAAAGTATGGACATGAAAGTTGTAGAGGGCAATGAATAGAAGAGAACTATGGTTTTGTATTGACCCATTTTGACCTCGATATATGTGAAACATGTTATGAACATGAAACACCCTAATCATACACGATGTTGGGAAAACACTTAATACTCATAGCATGCTCAATAGAATTTAGGCAAAACAAGTGCATATGAAACTAGACAGGAAGAACTTTCTCATGATATACGATTTGTTATTGTTTAGCTCGAGAACACATACGTTTGATCTATATAAACTCCCATGATTCTGGACAAGAAGAGTAGGCTTGTAGATCTTCTAGCAGCCTTCTCCCTTCAATTCCCTCCTCCAATGGCCTCTCCTCCACGTCCAAGAAGTCTCAGCAATGCAATATGGTCGGCCAAGAAGGGTTTGGAGGTGTATTTATGCATCTAGCATTGTTTATTTCTAACACAACTCTGACTTCTCTTTTAACTACAAATTTCCATGTTTATCTAACCTTCCTAGCTTTGATCCTCCTAATTGGGTTAGGATGGGATTCAAATTTAGTAGCTAGCTAGTTAGGGTAGGGTTAAGAGTCCAATTTAGATGTATATGAGTCATATTAATGACTTACTTGCCTTTTTTAAATTAGGCAATAATAGAGTTACGAATTTTAGGGTATTTTCTTGTATTCTATCATTTAAAACTCCTATTTTGGCCCAATAGTTTTTATATGAACCATTTAATAAAGCACATTACTTCTTTTAGCTTATTGAGTTTTAATTAAATCATTTTTTAATATTCCTATTTATTTAATTTATTTAAAATAGCAGGTTGCTACATCCTCCCCCTCTTAAAAAGAATTTGGTCTCCAAATTCATATGATCATAATAAGGAGAATGTCTTACCGAAAATGTCGAGATAGTTCTGCATCATTGTTGATTCGGGTTCCCATGTAGCTTCTTCTATTCCACGGCGATTCCATAGAACATTTACCATGGGGATAGACCGGTTCCTGAGTTGTTGTAATTTTTGATCCAGTATGTTGATCAGCTTCTCTTCATAAGTCATATCCTTATGCAACACTAAGCCCTTATGGCTTATGATATGGGTAGGATTGTACACATACTTCCTGAGCATAGAGACATGGAATACATTGTGTACGAACGCTAGGTGTGGAGGCAATGCTAGTCGGTATGCGAATTCACCAACCCTTGCGAGCACTTCAAAAGGGCCAATGAATCTCGGACTTAGCTTCCCTTTGACTCCGAACCTTTGAATTCCATGGGTAGGAGATATCTTCAAAAGTACATGATCTCCCACTTGAAATTCTAAGTCTCTCCTCCTTTTGTCGGCATAGCTCTTTTATCTGGATTGGGCGATTTTGAGCCTGTCTCAAATAATCTGGATGTCCCTGGTTGTAGCTTGTACCATATCAGGACCTAACCATTACTGTTCTCCAACTTCGTTCTAGCACACCGAGGATCTATAACTTTTACCATATAATGCTTCAAACGGAGCCATCTTAATACTCGTCTGATAACTATTGTTATAAGCGAACTCAATTAGGGATAATTGCTCATTCCAATAACCTTCAAAGTCTATAGTGCAGGCTCTTAACATGTCTTCTACAATTTGATTTGTCCTCTCAGTCTATCCATCTATTTAGGGATGAAAAGCAATACTAAAGTTGAGTTTAGTACCGAGCGCAAATTGCAGTCCCTTCCAGAAATGAGAGGTAAACCTTGGGTTATGATATGAGACTATGGATGATGGAACTCCATGCAGTCTCACTGTCTTCTTCACATATAAAACGTCTAATACGTCTATAGTCCACTTACTTTTGATTGGCAGAAAGTGTGTAGACTTAGTTAGTCGATCAACAATAACCTATATGGTGTCGAGTCCACCACGAGTCCTGGGTAAACTTATTATAAAGTCCATGATAATACTATCCCACTTCCACTCGGGGATTTCCAGAGGTCTAAGTACACCTACAGGGCGTCGGTGTTCTGCCTTTACTTGCTGACAAGTAAGACAATGAGCAGCATACTCTGCAACTTTCCATTTCATGTTTCGCCACCAAAATGTTCTTTTCATGTCTTGATACATCTTGGTAGCGCTAGGATGAATAGTGTACTTGGTTTTATGAGTTTCATCCATTAGCTTCTTCTTGAGTTCTTCATTGTCAGGTATACAAGTTCTTCCTTGGAATACTAATCTTCCATCCTCGGTCATAGTAAAATCTGATTTTTTGCTAGGGTCTCCTTGACACGAACCAAGAATGGATCGTTGTTCTGTTGAGCTTTTATCTCCACAAGTAGGTCAGATTGAATCTTGATATTGGGAACCAAGACTCTATCATCTCTATGTTTAATGTTTAAGTCTAACCTTGCAAATTGTTCTAGATGTTGCATCTCACTAAGAATTAGACAAGACAAGGATGCCATAGACTTCCTACTAAGAGCGTCAGCCACATCATTACCTTTGCCTGGATGGTATTGGATGTTGAAGTCAAAGTCATTCAAATATTCTAGCCATCTTCTTTGCCTCATGTTGAGTTCTTTTTGAAAGAATAAGTACTTCAAGCTTTTGTGATCTGAATAGATAGTGAATTGCTCACCATATAGATAATGTCTCCAGATCTTTAGTACAAAGACAACAACAACCAACTCTAGATCATACACAGGATAGTTGACTTCAAGTGTCTTCAGTTGTCTTGAAGAGTAGGCAATGACTTTCTCTTTCTGCATCAGCATACAGCCTAAACCAATTCCCGAAGCATCGATATAGACTGAGAAACTTTCCCCCTCTCTAGGAAGAGCAAGAACAGGGGTAGAAGTTAAACACTCCTTTAATGTTTGGAAGCTTTTCGCACACTCCTTGCTCTAGACATAGGGATTTTCCTTTTGAGTAAGGCGAGTGAGAGGCACAACAATTTTGGGGAAGTCTTTTATGAACCGCCTATAATAGCCAGCCAGTTCTAAAAACTTCTGATTTCTGTGACGTTGGTTGGTCTCTCCTAATTAAGCACAACTTCAACTTTGGAGGGATCAACAAGTATACCCTCTTTGGAGATGGCATGGCCCAAGAAGGACAATTCTTCGAGCCAGAACTCACACTTGCTCAGTTTGGCATACAGTTGGTTGTCACGGAGGACTTGTAGAGCTATCCTCAGATGTTCTTCATGTTCTTCTTTGGACTTCGAGTATATAAGAATATCATCAATGAAGGCGACCATGAACTTATCAAGGTATGGCCGATATATGTTGTTCATGAGTTGCATGAAAGCTGCAAAAGCATTGGTTAGATCAAAAGGTATAATAATGAATTCATAATGTCCATACTTACTCCTAAAGCCGTTTTGTAGATGTCATCATCTTTGATTCTCATTTGATGATAGCCAGATCAGAGATCAATCTTGGAGAAGTATTGAGCTCCAGATATTTGGTCAAAGAGTTCATCGACTCGAGGCAATGGATATTTGTTCTTGCTTGTTAATTGATTCAATTTTCTATAGTCAATGCATAATCTCATAGATCCGTCGTTCTTCCTCACGAATAGAACAGATGCTCCCCATGGGGAAGTACTTGGTCTAATGAAACCTTTCTCTAATGGCTCCATCAGTTGTGCATTTAATTCTTTCATCTCGGCAGTTGACATCCTATAGGGTTGACGTGACACCGGAGCAGCTCCAGGGGTTAAGTCGATAAGAAATTCACTTCTCGTTCAGGAGGAATTCCTAATAGCTCCTCAGGAAAAATCTTAGGGTAATCCTGAACTATATGTATGTCTTCTATCTTGAATCCTTCCTTTTCAATTACCACGGCCGTAAGGAAAGCAATACACCCATGTTGTGGGCTTGTATGGCAGAGGCTAGAGACATTCGTCTCTTGTGTCTAATCCCAGTGAATGATACCTTAGGGAGTTCACTAAAAGTAACCTTCCCTTTTCTACAGTCAACACAAGCTCCTAGGTGGTTAGCCAATCAACTCCCAAAATCACATCATAGCAGTCCATAGGCATGCATACTAGATCAACTTTCAAATTATGGTCTCCTATCATGACATCAGTTTGTGGATAGTATTTGTTAAGTTTGGCTTTTTCTCCCAATGGTGTTGTGACAGAGAATACAGAACCCATAGATGTAGGTTTAACATTCAGAGTATCAGCAAAGATTTGAGATATGAACGAATGTGTAGTGCTAGTATCAAACAAAACAAATGTTGATTGAGAGAAAACTTGTAATGTACCTTCCACCACGTCACCTTCCTCAGTGGTTTCCTCATCACACAGAGCTTGCAGTCTACCCTGTTTCCTTGGCACATTAGTGTGCTTCTCATGTTCTTTCAACAGCGGGCATTCGGAATGTGATGCTCGCGACTCCCATAGCGCAGACATGCGCCTACCTTCCTCCAGCATTCGTCGGCGGTGTGACTTGGCTTGTCACAGTGTTTGCAGTTGCCTTCGGATAGAATAGTGGGGACATTCACCCTTAGTTTCTTATCTCGACTCGACCCTTCAGGGGTGTTGAAAGGTCGCTTCTTTCTGTTGACCGGCTTAACAGTTGAAGTGTCAGGTGTCAGCTCATTCTTTACAAACTTCCCTTTATGCGATCAGTGAAGTCTGTAGCATCTTCCAGTAGTTGAGGTTTCTTAACCATCTCGGTATAACTTTGGATGTCGAGAGGGGCCAGTTGAGTGATGTATTGTGGCTTAAGGCCATTAAGGAAGCGCTTAGCCTTCATCCTTTCAGTGTTAACAAGATGATTTGCATAGCGTGCCAACCTGGAGAATTGAGCTTCATAGTCTGCCACAGAAAGGATCATCTATTTGAGAGCAGCAAATTCCACGGCCTTCCTTTCCTGGATGCGTTCAGAGAAGTGCATGGAGTTGAATGCTTCTTCAAATTCATTCCAAGTGAACTGACCATTGTCTTTGGTTGCTTCAACAGACTCCCACCAAGCGCGAGCGTCTCTTTCTAGTTGAAACGTGGTTGGCAACAACTTATCTTCTGCTATGCATTGCATCACACAGAAAATTCTTTCCGTCTCCTTAAGCCAGTGCTCAGCTTCATCTGGATCAGTGGTACCACTGAATTTAGGTGGGTTCAAGCTTCTAAAGTTGCGATGCAGTTCACTTGCCCTGCGATTTCCACCACCACCATGTGCGGCTTGCAGAAGCGCACAAGTGAGCTCTTGGATGGTTTGTTGCATGCCCCTCATTTGAGTACATTCAGTAGTCATCTTAATTGCTATAAGTTCCTACAAAAATAACTTAACATTAAGGGATTTGATGAGGAATTAAATTTGTGCATGTGTGAGTATCTTTTTAAGTCTTATCCCTGGTTCTACCCAGTTCTCACATAGGTATAATAGTCAACTAGTAGTCAAGGCAACCATATGCTCTGATACCACAAAACTACGTCCCGACGTGAAATATTGGAACGTGAGGCAGTTGCAAGTAAACGAGTATAGAGTGCATAATAGACATCAAACCAATGGACAATTGAATAACACAAAATCGAATGTATTTCATTGGTAATTCAACTAATGTCTATTACAACCACTAATCAGAGCCATTACTTAAGGCCCATCGATATCATCACATAGATGGAAAGTAAAGAACTAAACTAAGACTTAATATAATTCTAGTATGCCAGGACACTCTTTAATCACTCCTGGTCATCCCCATCCTCTTGTGTGTCGATACCTTCCACGGTCTCACCTAGAACACATGTCAAAATAATGCAAGGTGAGCGATAATGCCCAGTATGATTTATATATCATAGTCATACATGCTTTACGTGATTAATGTATTTGAAGAGCAGAGTAACTAATGAGAAGGAGAGAGAGTCAAGTAATGTCGAGTAAACGATAGTACAATAGCATGATTCAAATAGCACACGTGTCAAGTATAGCACAAAAGCAGGATGGCCATAGCACAATATAGTTCATAATAGCACAACGAGTCAAGTATAGTATAGCACTTTGATTGTCATTAGATAGTCGAGATAGATAGCACTCGAGTGTAATGCCAAACACTCTGGTCATTTAACTCCCGCGGGCAAATAGCACCTCTCAGGACCAGATCGGGCCTTTTATATATTGCCAAGCATTAGTCATGTTGTTTATCTTTAGACAATCAGTCAATGACCATAGAAAGTACCAAGAATAGAGAAGAATAATGAAGAATAGATGAGAGTGTAGAGCGAACTTGAATAGATGAGCGAGTAGAGTATAGATGAGAACTAAAGGTCAATGCACATAACATAACATTAAAACAGACGATAGTAACAGTTGCACAACATGTATGATAGGTGCTGGCAGTCAGGTAGAATTCACTAACCAACCATCGACCATGCTACGAACATAGTCTAGAGGTCCGATGTGATCTCAAGATAAGAGAGAATATCTAAATCCGTTTGGATCATGCTGATCCCTAATGGTGTTATAAGTATTGATGGTACAACCAACTTGGTTTCCATAAGGGAATCCAAAGAGTACAAAGTCTTACGGAGGTCTTAAAAAGACGTTCCTAGTTTTCCAGAACAGAATGTCCAACAGAGAGGTTACAACTTTTCAAGAGAGTAGTGTATAAAGAAACGAGTTTTGCTTGACATCCTAGAGGAATTCTAGAATAGTGGAGCGTCGGTAACGGTATCAAAAATAACGTGAGAAATGTAGACAAGTTCATTATTAATGTAGGGAATAATATACAATTAGTGAAGTAAATTACCATATATATTATTGATGTATTTTCATGATGGTCTCATGGGAAAAATTCAACATTTGATGTGTGCATGTGAGAGAAATCAAGAGGGCATATAAGAGTCGTGCACACATCTTTTAAATAAGAAATTCATATGAATATTATTAAACATTGGTTAACATGATGGTGCAGTTTCTCGCATCGATGAAGAACGTAGCGAAATGCGATACGTGGTGTGAATTGCAGAATCCCGAACTCAAAATTCTGTGAAATTGGCGTCTTCCCGACCGTCTCGGAGTGCCGATTCCGAATTGTGGTGACATCAGCAATTTCGATACCCGGGCGGAAAGTTATGCCCAATTCTTCCACAAGAGGGGGTGAGAGTCATCCATCAGGGGTGACTATAACGGCGATTTTCTTGCGCCCACGTTTACAACGTGGGGAGGAGTTCTCGGGCCAAGATGACCATTGTTGGGTTTTCCATATATCATGTTTTTGATGATCACATTAACATCCTTGAACATTGATTTAATGCAAAATTGATGTGCTAACTAACATGAAAAACACCATGAAAGTGATTGAGTTAAACATTGCCAAATCATACAATGTATATCACTAACAATGTATTTACATGTAGGTGCACAAGCATGAAAGATGGAGCATTGAAGAGGCATTAAGGAGATGAGCAAATATCACAAAAAACTGTTCAAGAGGTGTATCTGTCGACAGATGCAATATACCTGTCGACAGATTCATACAGTCATTCCAAGACAGAACTCAGGTTTGCATCTCTGAGTGTATCTGTCGACAGATGCAATGAACCTGTCGACAGATTCACACAGTCAACCCAGGACAGAACTCAGGTTTTCTATTCCTGAGTGCATCTGTCGACAGATGCAAATTGCCTGTCGACAGATACACTCAGAAATCTAGATGTCTGAAACCAAGTTCTCAGCCTGAGTCTGCCTGTCGACAGATGCAAGTGCACCTGTCGACAGACGACGGAAACATAAGATTTTGAGTTTCCAAATCCGGCCCCACTTGGGTGTTTCCTTCCTCCACGACCCCCACCTTTACCTAACACTATATAAGCATCCTTTTGAAGCCAAATTCGCAGAGAGCAGCCTCCCATCCAAGAGCCTCCAAGAGACCAAGAGGAAAAGCCCCAAATTGCTGCTCTGCTTCAACCTTCTGCCCAGATCGTCGTGGAATCGCCATCCATGCGAAGTTGAAGCCGGATCGTCGTCAATTCAACCTTCTACATCGATCAATCTACATCCAATCGAAGTTTGAAGAGCGTTTGGACGATCCACGAGAAGAATTCCAACTGGATTTGTTTCCCAACTCTAAATTCTTCTCCATTTCATAATTTCCATTCCATCGTGTGTGTGTGGTTGTGTTTCGAGCATCCCTTGTGCTTGATTCACGAATTTGTAGTTGTTCTGATCGTGTTTCATCAGACAACGTGTGTGTGGTTGAGTTGTTGTGTTGAACTCGCTCATAAGCAGTCGTTTCTGCGTGTGTGTGTGGACGGTGGATGTAGGATACACGAGTTGTGTACTCCGAACCACCTTAAATCATCGTGTTCTGTGGTTTGTTCGCGTTTTGCGATAGATGATTGGTAGGCACGGTGTTCATACGCACGTTTGATACCCTGTTCTCTATATATCAACTCAAGCTTTCTTAATCTTAATCAAATTCTAATCAAGTTTTCATTAAGATCGCTGTAGCACCGAAAAGAATCCATCAGTAGTTAGAATTTGCCGTAATCTATTCAACTCCCCCCTTCTAGATTACCATATCGTGTTATTCCGCGTAACCCTTCAATTGGTATCAGAGCGAGGTTTCTCCGATTTACAGCTTTTCGTAAATTGATCTAGCGATCAGGAGATTTTCGATCTTATGGATTCTAGCAAAGGGTATATGGCCGAGGGACATTCAGTAACCAGGCCACCCTATTTTGATGGCACTGACTACTCTTATTGGAAAAATCGCATGCAGGTATTTTTGAGAGCTCAAAATTACGAGCTGTGGAAGATAGTCAGCAAGGGACCATATGTGTTGCCCGAGGACGAAGACACCTGGACGAAAGACCAAATAGCTAAAGGAACTCTCAACTGGAGCGCACTAAACATGATGCAATGTGCGGTGCATCCAAAGGAATTTTCAAGAGTCTCCACATGCTCAACAGCAAAAGAGATGTGGGACAAACTTGAACTCATTTACGAAGGTACGTCCGAGGTAAGGGAAACTAAAGTTAGCATGTTAGTGTCTGAATATGAAATGTTCAAGATGAAAACTGATGAAACCATATCAGACATGTTTGCAAGATTCATGCTAATAGTTAACGGGCTAAAAGGTCTTAAGAAGGAATACTTGAAAGTGACTTAGTAAGAAAGATACTTCGATCTCTTACTTCATCTTGGAATACTAAGGCCACTGTCATTGAGGATTCCAAAGACCTTTCTAAAATGAAATTGGATGAACTAATTGGCTCCTTAATGACATATGAAATCAACATCAAAAGAAAAGAATTAGAAGAAAATCCTAGGAAGTCAATTGCTCTAAAAGCATCCAATAAAACATCAACAAGTTCCAAGAAATCCATTCAACAAGATAGTGATGAGCAAGAAACATCTAGTGAGAGTGATGATGGTGAAATGGCAATGCTCACTAGACAATTCAAGAAATTTCTGAAGTTCAAAAGGAGAGACTCAGGTAACTCCAAACCCTTCAAGAAAAATTTTTCACAGAAATATGAGTCCAACAAAAAATCTGATATTGTTTGTTATGAATGCAAGAAACAGGGGCACATGAGAGGAGAATGCCCGGAACTCAAGAAGAAGCTGAAGAAGGAAAAATTCACCTCCAAGAAAGCCAAAGCAATGTTGGCCACCTGGAGTGATGAAGATGAAGATGAAGATGCACAAAAACATCCGATGATGAAGAAGTGAAATGCTTGATGGCTAGGAGTGATGACTCCACCGAGGTAAATTTCTCATTTGATGATTTCACTACAAGTGAATGGGAGGAAGCATACACTACTTTATTTGAAAAATTTTGTGAATATAAATCTGAAAATAAAGCATTAAAAAGGAAATGCAACTCCCTTGTGCATGATAAGAACAATGATGAACGAATTGCATTCCTGACAAAAGAAATAGAAATGATGAAAGTTGATGAAAAGACTCATAATGAAGAGATGGATTGCTTAAAAATGAGATTGCAAGAAACACAAAAAGAAAAAGACTGTTTAAGCCATTCTCTTGAATTCCTTCAAGAAGAACATCTAGAAACAAAGAAAAAGTTGGAACAAACTGAAAAGGAATTGAAAGAGAAATCTGAGGACTTGATGAAATTTGTAAAAGGGAAACAAAATCTAGACGCGGTTTTGGGTGCTAAAGTTCATGTAACCAAGCATGGGTTAGGATATCAACCTGTCAAACAGAAGAAAATAGGAGAGTCATTGATTACTTCCTTCGTTGATCCTAGCCCAAGCACAAGCAAGCATGTTCCCACAAAGCATAAAACAAGTCAACCTCAGACCAAAGCAATGCAACCCAAACAAAATGTTCCCATCAAACAAAAGAAAAAGCCACCTGTCGACAGATGGAATGGTGCCTGTCGACAGACAAGAACAATTTCAACCAATAAACAGTCTATCAAGCAACAAAAAATTGAAAAGAAAATTCCTTCATGCAATGTGTGTAAAAAGATTGGTCATGATGAAAAACAATGCTGGAATAATCCAAAGAAACAAAAATTCAAACAGGTTTGGATTCCTAAACATCTACTTTGTTGCATGAATGAAATTTTGGGACCCAAAGTAATTTGGGTACCAAAACCTCTTGTCTGATCCACTTATGCAGGGCAGCCCAACATCAAAATAAATGGTACTTGGATAGCGGCTGTTCGAGGCATATGACGGGCGACAAATCTAAATTCTGTTTCCTAGTGGAGAAAGACGGAGGACAAGTCATTTTTGGAGGTAACAACAAATGCCAAATAATTGGCACAGGTAATGTTGGTAAGTGTTCCTCCAATTCAATTGAAAATGTACTGTTGGTTGATGGCCTTAATCACAATTTGCTTAGCATAAGTCAGTTATGTGATAGAGGTCACAACGTCATCTTTGAATCAAATTCATGTCAAATTGTTGATAAAGAAACAGGAAGTGTAAAATTTTCTGGAAAAAGAGTGAATAACATTTACCTAGTTGACTTAGATGATCCAGAAAATGATAACTTGTGTCTTGTTGCAAATAGACAGGATGAATTGACCTTGTGGCATCGTAGGCTTGGCCATGCGAGCTACAACGTGTTGCACAAGATCATGAAGCTCAAATTAGTAAGTGGACTTCCTGACATTTCTTTTAATAACAATGAAAGTTTTTGTGATGCATGTGCACAGGGAAAACAAACCCGAAAGTCTTTCAAATCCAAAGCACCGGTAAGCACATCTAAACCATATGAACTGTTGCACATGGACCTTTTTGGACCAACTAGAACTCTAAGTCTCAATGGCAAACGTTTTGGTTTTGTCATTGTAGATGATTTTTCTAGGTTCACATGGGTCAAATTCTTGGCACACAAAAGTGAAACACTTACAATCTTCCAAGAATTCTTTAATAAGATTGAGCATGGCAATGTGAATAAAATATGTTCAATCCGCACCGATCACGGGGGAGAATTTGATAACAATGCTTTTTCTGATTTTTGCAGGCACCAAGGGATTGAACATCTGTTCTCTTCCCAAGGACTCCAGAACAAAATGGAGTAGTGGAGAGGAAAAACAGAACATTGGTGGAAATGGCTCGCACTCTTCTAGTTGAAGGCCAACTCTCCAAAAGCTTTTGGGCAGAAGCGGTGAACACTTCGTGCTACATTCTAAACAGAGCCATGGTAAGACCTGTGATAAAGAAAACCCCCTACCAGTTGTTGAAAGGTAAGAAACCCAACCTTGGGTACTTCCGAGTTTTTGGCTCAAAGGTATTTATTCATAACAATGATAAATCTGATTTAGATAAATTTGAAGCCAAAAGTGATCAAGGTGTTTTTCTAGGCTACTCAAACACTCTAGGGCATATAGGGTGTTTAATAATAAAACACGCACTGTGGAAGAAACTCCACATGTCATTTTTGATGAGACTTATGCCAAATCTAACAGCTTGAATGTTAACAGGGCTGAAAAAGAGGATGAAGGAACATCGCTTAAGGACCTACAAGTCAAAGCAAAAGACAAATCTGAAGAAGATTCCAAGACCAAAGGTGGATATCTTCACAGGGACTACGATGAAGATGATGAAATAGCATTCAGAAAATAAGATGAAACAGTTGAAGAGAATCCACCAGAAAGTGAACCTCCTGAAGAACGACACTCACAAGATCAAATTCCTCAAGGACAAGATACTCCCGGCCCTTCAACAATCACAAATGTGAGGTATTCCAAAGATCACCCACTTGATGATGTGATAGGTAGTTTAATTGATTCTGTTCAAACGAGGTCTCAAGTAAGAAAAATAATTGAACATGATCTTTTTGCTTTTGTTTCTCAAGTGGAACCCAAAAATGTTGAAGAAGCCTTAAAAGATAACTCATGGATTGATGCTATGCATGAGGAACTTGGTCAATTTCAAAGAAATAATGTATGGAGTTTAGTTCCTAGAACCCCTGAAATTTCTATCATAGGAACTAGATGGGTGTTTAGGAATAAACTTAATGAAGAAGGAAAAGTGGTCAGAAATAAAGCAAGACTCGTAGCAAAAGGATATAGTCAAGAATTTGGTGTAGACTTTGAAGAGTCCTTTGCTCCTGTAGCCAGGTTAGAAGCAGTCAGAATTTTATTGGCATATGCATGCTCCCATAAGTTCAAACTCTATCAAATGGATGTTAAAACTGCTTTCTTAAATGGCTATATCAAAGAAGAAGTCTATGTCTCTCAACCACCAGGTTTTGAAAATTCTGAAATGCCTAACCATGTGTATAAATTGCACAAAGCTCTTTATGGTTTGAAACAGGCACCTCGAGCTTGGTATGATAGACTAAGCAATTTTCTGGTAAGCAAAAACTACTCAAGAGGTAAAGTGGACCAAACTCTCTTCACTAAGAAAGTTCGCAATCACATAATTGTTGTACAAGTTTATGTGGACGATATCATATTTGGTTCTACTAACCCTTCACTGTGTGAAGAATTTTCTAAACACATGCACAGTGAATTTGAGATGAGTCTAATGGGGGAGCTTCAATTCTTTCTTGGTTTGCAGGTGAAACAACATGAAGAAGGCTTCTTCATAAATCAAGAAAAATATGTCAAAGAGCTTCTCAAACGATTTCAATTTGAGCAAGCCAAACCAGCCTCCACCCCAATGAGCACAAGCGTCAAATTGGAAAATGATGAGAAAGGTAAACCGGTAGATGCAAAGCACTTCCGAGGTATGATTGGCTCACTCCTTTATCTTACTGCAAGTAGACCGGATATACAATTTAGTGTTTGCCTTTGTGCTAGATATCAATCTAGTCCAAAGGAAAGCCATTTAATTGCAGTCAAGAGAATTTTCCGATATCTCTCAGGCACATACAATTTGGGTTTTTGGTACCCAGCAGGCAGTAGTTTTGATTTGATCTCATATTCTGATGCTGATTATGCTGGATGTAAAATTGACAGAAAAAGCACTAGTGGATATTGCCAATTCCTTGGCGGTTGCATGGTTTCGTGGGCATCCAAGAAGCAACACTCAGTTGCACTCTCCACTGCAGAGGCAGAATATGTCGCTGCAGGAAGTTGTGCAGCTCAAGTGTTGTGGATCAAAAGTCAGTTAGCTGACTATAATGTTGAAATTGGATGCACACCTATCCTATGTGACAACACAAGTGCTATCAACCTTTCAAAAAACCCTGTCCAACACTCAAGGACTAAACACATTGAAATCCGTCATCATTTCTTGAGAGATGAAGTTGCCAATAAAACCTTGGAACTTAATTTCATTCCCACAGAAAAACAATTGGCTGATATTTTCACCAAACCCTTGTCTGAAGATAGATTCACATCCTTAAGAAGAGAATTGGGTTTGTGTAAAATGCAATGAAGCTAACTATCCATATTGGAGTACATGCTCTTTATGTGTGAATGACTATGTGGTATATCAAATGGTGAACTGTGGAAGAACAAGTTCGGCTTGTTTGGAAACTATCATCATGCGTGAGAAATATTCTCCGCCAAGTATCAATAGTCCCATTTCATATAAAGGCCCTGTACTTCACATAGGATTTTTAGTTTCCTTACATTTTATCATGTTAACTCCATGAAACAATGCTTTTTCTGTGACCATGTGCTTGTGTATGACTTTCCTTTCATGAACATGTTTGTCTTGTATCAAATGCTTGTGTGAATCATTGACTTGATGTTGTGTCAACACGTGCACACACTATGGGGGAGTGAGTTAAAGGTAGATGAGTATTTTCATGAGGAAACTCTTCCTTCACTTCATTTTTAATCCTCACTTCCTTGAACTCAATGTGCACTCAATCTGAAACCAGAAAAATCCACTCTGTTCATATCTGTCGACAGACTCATTCCATCTGTCGACAGGTACACTCAGTTTTGTTCTGACTGAAACTTCAATTCATCAGTCTGTGTGCATCTGTCGACAGACAGATTCCTTCTGTCGACAGATACACACATTCTTCTTTATTGTTCAATTCCTTCTTCATACTTCTCAAGAAAGTGTTCTTTGATTGATTTAAAGGTAAACATTAGTTTGTTTGTGTGCAATATAACCTTTTCATATCCACTTCATGTCAAAGTCGTGAACCAAGTCGAAATGATGTTTGATGCAACACTTGATTGAGGTCTTTTTAGATCATTTTGAACACAATGAGCAAACCAAATGATTTTTAAACATCTCCTTTGAATAACTCCCTTGTCGTTAAACATGAATCTAAAATGATTTGAAAAATCAGAAAGCTCTTGAATTTAATGTTCTACATTATAACTTACCTAAAGAAACCTCTTGTACTTGACTAAAATAAAATAAAAAAAAAAAGGAGAAAAGCTACCTATTTCTTCGGTTCAATCAAAAATTTATCTCTCTTTATGGGATGGAGGTAGAGCAATGATGAAAATGACTAAGTAACCGGGGACATGGGCATCACCAATGTCGGTCTTCGCGTCAAAAGGTTGTTTCATTATCTCTATACAATGGCTTGATGGACACTCACATTGAGTAACTGGGGGTATTGGCATCACAAGTGTCTACCTTCACATGAAAAAGTGAAAGTGCTCCTCATTGCCACTCTTTTCCATCTTCGTTGTTTAAAGATTCTAAAATCATACCAGAAATAGAGTGAAGCCTCCGAAAACTTTTTATGTCAAGTCCAATGTGCTTCTTGGGTAAGATATTCTAATGGCCATCTAATTCAAATGTCATCTGACTATCATCTCTATTTAGATGCATGTTTTTCTTCAACGGCCTTAATCAAAAGAGTTATTTAATTTTCACTGGCTATTGTGAAATGTGTTCTTCATGATCTAATTAAAGAACTTCCTTGTCTTAATTCAAACTCATTCTAGAATTGTGTCATGTCTTTATCATAATGGATATGCATTTTTATCTTGCACATACACCTATTTTGCCTTAAAACAACAAATGAACACTTGTCCCTTTGAAAAATATTGTCAAAAATCAATTTTTAACCAAAAAGGGGTTATCTGTCGACAGATAGACTGTCATCTGTCGACAGACGACGGCCCAGACCCGTTTTTGCAGAAAACCCTCGCGCCGGTTCACCTCCTTTTTGTGGGGCCTCTCTTTTAAAACCTTCTAAACCCATTCTAAGGCCACCCACGACCCATTCTCACCCCTCCTCTCTCATTTCCTCCTCCTCCTCTCTAAACCCCCTCTCTTTCCCCTTCAGGGCTCCAAATCCGCTCCGTCTCCGACGATCCTGCTGCTCCTCGTCTGGGATCCCTCCACTCTCCCTTCACACACCATTCTCACCCTTCTTCCTGAGATGGCACCCAAATCAAAGCTTCTCGCTCGCCGTCGTCGCGCTCCGACGGACGCCGGAGAAAGTTCCAGGGCTCCTTCCGAACGTCGCAGCAAACATCGCGAGGATCGGTTGCCGGAACTCATCGTTCCTCAAGGTCTCCGTCTTATCCGAGCCACCGGCACCTTCAAGAAAATTGTCCAATCCCGGTATGTGGACTTCGAGTCCTTAGCACCGATGTTCCCCTCACTCCTACCCTATTTTGACACTCAAGGGTGGACATCCTTCTTGTACTCTCACTTGCAATACTCACCAACTTCCGTCACAGAGTTCTTCAATAACCTAGGGCTTTCCGATCAGGGAGATCTCTACTCTTCGGTGAAAGGCACTCGTTTTCGCCTCACCGCCAATCTCATCTCAACAGCCCTTGAAATTCCAAACTCAGGAGTTGAAATCTTCAACTACACTCCCTCTGCTTCTGAGTACTATGAACTTCTCACGTTGCAACCCTATGACTCCACCAAAGAAATTGCTCGTCTTAATGCCAACTCCTTTCCTCCTTTGATCCGGATGATCCATCACATCTTCACCACCTTGATCGTCCCAAAGGATGGCAGCCGAGAGTTAGTCACTGAGGTCCACAAATCCTTGTTCATATTCTTCCTCAAGTGTCAACAAATCAATCTGCCTGAACTCATGATAAGCCTCATCCGTCGGTGTTTCTCAAACACCAAAAGATCAATGCCATATGCTTGCCCGATCACCTCTCTTCTCATTTTCCTTGGCATTCCTATCCCTGCAAGTGAGCTCATCTCATTAAAATCCCGAAGTGCTTTTGATCTCACTGCCGCCAACCGAATGGGCTACAAGATTGTAGACGGTGTAGTCTCAAGGACTCTCAAAGGAAAGGATCCCCAAGGAGCTGAAGAGTCATCCAATGAAGAAGACAATGAAGCCGATGACGCTAATGCCGGCAGTGATGAAGACTCTCAGGATGAGCAAATGCCTGATCAAGCTCAAGAGTTTGCTGATGTACCTGTGCCTGAGGAACAATCCATTCGTGATTACTTGGCACAAATCCATCAAGAAATGATCTCAGGATTTGCTCACATGACTTCAAGATTTGATCAAGTGGATGCTCGCCTCAACACTCTGGATGACCGGCTTGACCACCTCTACTCCGAGAGAGATGGATCCCGTCACCCTCCTCCTGCTGGACATGACAATGAATAGAGGGTCTCAGGGTCATTAGAGGTCACTAAGAGTCTTAGCTGGGAATTAGTCTCACTTGTCTAGTCATCTTTTGCTTGTTCATGTTATTTCCCTTTCTTTTGATTTCTATTGAGTCATGTAATGATTATCAAATGTACTGTGAAATTTCAATGATCAATCAATGAAAACTCAGTTCATGTTTATTTGTCTCCATATGTGCATGACTTGACCTTTTGTATGTTGTCAAAAAGGGGGAGAACATCAATATATGCATCAATTGAATGTTTTTGTCATCATCAAAAAGGGGGAGATTGTTGGGTTTTCCATATATCATGTTTTTGATGATCACATTAACATCCTTGAACATTGATTTAATGCAAAATTGATGTGCTAACTAACATGAAAAACACCATGAAAGTGATTGAGTTAAACATTGCCAAATCATACAATGTATATCACTAACAATGTATTTGCATGTAGGTGCACAAGCATGAAAGATGGAGCATTGAAGAGGCATTGAGAGATGAGCAAATATCACAAAAAACTGTTCAAGAGGTGTATCTGTCGACAGATGCAATATACCTGTCGACAGATTCATACAGTCATTCCAAGACAGAACTCAGGTTTGCATCTCTGAGTGTATCTGTCGACAGATGCAATGAACCTGTCGACAGATTCACACAGTCAACCCAGGACAGAACTCAGGTTTTCTATTCCTGAGTGCACTGTCGACAGATGCAAATTGCCTGTCGACAGATACACTCAGAAATCCAGATGTCTGAAACCAAGTTCTCAGCCTGAGTCTGCCTGTCGACAGATGCAAGTGCACCTGTCGACAGACGACGGAAACATAAGATTTTGAGTTTCCAAATCCGGCCCCACTTGGGTGTTTCCTTCCTCCACGACCCCCACCTTTACCTAACACTATATAAGCATCCTTTTGGAGCCAAATTCGCAGAGAGCAGCCTCCCATCCAAGAGCCTCCAAGGGACCAAGAGGAAAAGCCCCAAATTGCTGCTCTGCTTCAACCTTCTGCCCAGATCGTCGTGGAATCGCCATCCATGCGAAGTTGAAGCCGGATCGTCGTCAATTCAACCTTCTACATCGATCAATCTACATCCAATCGAAGTTTGAAGAGCGTTTGGACGATCCACGAGAAGAATTCCAACTGGATTTGTTCCCAACTCTAAATTCTTCTCCATTTCATAATTTCCATTCCATCGTGTGTGTGTGGTTGTGTTTCGAGCATCCCTTGTGCTTGATTCACGAATTTGTAGTTGTTCTGATCGTGTTTCATCAGACAACGTGTGTGTGGTTGAGTTGTTGTGTTGAACTCGCTCATAAGCAGTCGTTTCTGCGTGTGTGTGTGGACGGTGGATGTAGGATACACGAGTTGTGTACTCCGAACCACCTTAAATCATCGTGTTCTGTGGTTTGTTCGCGTTTTGCGATAGATGATTGGTAGGCACGGTGTTCATACGCACGTTTGATACCCTGTTCTCTATATATCAACTCAAGCTTTCTTAATCTTAATCAAATTCTAATCAAGTTTTCATTAAGATCGCTGTAGCACCGAAAAGAATCCATCAGTAGTTAGAATTTGCCGTAATCTATTCAACCCCCCCCCCCTTCTAGATTACCATATCGTGTTATTCCGCGTAACCCTTCAACCATGACCTCCGATCAACCGGATGGGCTGATTCTGAGTTGCGGCCCCATAGGTGAGCCGCATAATCGAGGAAATGTTACGTCAAAAAACCATGGATCATTGGTAGGAATCGAAATTTTGGAGCCTAAAATAATGGATTTTCGACCCAAAAATGGCGTCATATCGCCTGAGACGACAATTGGCGATAAGCGGCTCTGAGTGCTAATTCTGAATTGGGGTCTTATAAGCAATTCCGATAACCGAGGGGAAAGTTATGCTTGTTTGACCGAAGGGGTGTCGAAATCCAAGCGCATCAGGAGCCGCGATAGCGCTCCCAGAGCGTAATCTGGGCGGCGAACCGAAATCTCTGAATTTGACCCAGTGCTGACCGGGTCGAAGTGCTGATTCTGAATTCGAGCCTCGCGGGAGGTTTTGAGCACCGGGCGAAGAAATATCCGGGTCCGACCGAAGGGGTGCGAAAATTGGTGTACTAGTGCACACGCTCCGGGGTGGCATTTCGGCCTCTAACCACGGAATTCCATGAAACTAGCATCTTCGCGGCTGTCTCAGAGTGCCAATTTCGAGTTGTGGTCACATAAGCGATTCCAATACCTGGATGGAAAGTTATGCCTAGTTCTTTCACAAGAGGGGGTGAGAGTCATCCGTCAGGGGTGACTGTAACGGCGATATTCTTGTGCCCACGTTTATGTCATGAGGAGGAGTTCTCGAGGTGAGATGACCATGATCTCCGATCTCTGTGATGGGCCGACTCTAAGTTGCGGCCTCATAGGTGAGTTGCATAATTGAGGAAACGTTACGTCAAAAAATTGTGGATCGTCCGCAGGAATCGAAATTTTGGAGCCCGAAATGATGGATTTTCAACCTGTAAACGACGTCTTATCATTGAGGCAATATGTCCCAACTAGCGCCTCTGAGTGTCAATTCCGAATTGGGGTCTTATAAGCGATTCCGATAACCGAGCGAAAAGTTATACCTGTTTAACCGAAGGTGTGTCTAAATCCAAGCGCATCGGGAGCCGCGATAGCTCTCCCGGAGCGTAATCTGGGCAGCGGACCATAATCTTTGAATCCAACCCAGTGCCGACTGGGTCGGAGTGCCAATTCTGAATTGGGCCTCGCGGGCGGTTCCGATCACCGGACGAAGAAATATCTGCGTCTTACCGAAGGGGTGCGAAAATCAGTGCACTAGTGCACACGCCCCGTAGTGGCATTTCGGCCTCTAAACCCAGAATTTCGTGAAACTTACATCTTCGCGACCGTATCGGAGTGCCGATTCCGATTTGTGGTCACATAAGCGATTCCGATACCTGGACGGAAAGTTATATCCAGTTCTTCCACAAGAGGGGGTGAGAGTCATCCATCAGGTGACTATAACGGCGATTTTCTTGCGCCCACGTTTACGACGTGGGGAGGAGTTCTCGGGCCGAGATGACCATGACCTCCGATCTCCGTGACGGCTGACTCTGAGTTGCGGCCCCATAGGTGAGCCTCGTATCGAGGAAACATTATGTTAAAAAACTATGGATTGTCGAGAGGAATCGAAATTTTGGAGCTCGAAATGATGGATTTTCGACCCGAAAATGGCATCTTATCACCTGAGGCGATAAGGGTTGACTAGCGCCTCTGAGTGCCGATTCCGAATTGAGGTCTTATAAGCGATTCCGATAACCGAGCGGAAAGTTATGCCTGTTTGACTGAAGGGGTGTCGAAATTCGAGCACATCGGGAGCCGCGACAGCTCTCCTAGAGCGTAATCTGGGCAGCGGACCAGAAATCTTCGAATCTGACCCAGTTCTGACCGGGTCGGACTTCTGATTCTGAATTGGAGCCTCGCGGGCAGTTCCGATCACCGAGCGAAGAAATATCCGCGTCTTACCGAAGGGGTGCAAAAATCGGTGTACTAGTGCACGCGCTCCGCAGTGGCATTTCGGCCTCTAAACTCGGAATTCCACGAAACTAGCGTCTTCGCGACCGTCTCAGAGTGAAGATTCCGAATTTTGGTCACATAAGCGATTCCGATACCTGGGCGAAAAGTTCATTCGTCAGGTGTGACTATAACGACGATTTTCTTGCGCCCACGTTTACGACGTGGGGAGGAGTTCTCGGGCCGCGTTGATCATGACCTCCGATCTCTTTGATGGGCCGACTCTAAGTTGTGCCCCCACAGGCGAGCCGCGTAATCGAGGAAATGTTATGTGAAAAAACCGTGGATCGTCGGCAGGAATGACAGATTACTCTCACCCCCTCTTGTGAAAGAACTGGGGATAACTTTCTGCCCGGGTATCAGAATCGCTTTTATAACCACAATTTCGGAATCGACACTCTGAGACAGTCGTGAAGACGCCAGCTTTGTGAAATTTCGTGTTCAAAGGCCGAAATGCCACCAAGGAGAGTGTGCACTAGTACACCGATTTTTGCACCCCCTCGGTAGGATGCAGATATTTCTTCGCCCGTGGTTGGAACCGCCCGCGAGGCCCCAATTCAGAATCGGCACTCCGACCAGGTCGGCACTGGGTCAGATTCAGGGATTTTCGGTCTACCACTCAGATTATGCTCCAGGAGCGCTGCCGCGGCTCCCGATGCGCTCGGATTTCAACACCCCTTCGGTCAAACGGGCATAACCTTCCGCTTATAAGACACCAATTCGGAATCGGCACTCATAGGTGCTCGCCGCCCCTTATTGCCTCAGGTGATAAGACGCTGTTTTTGGGTCAAAAATCTATCGTTTTAGGCTCCCAAATTTCAATTCCTACCGACAATCTACGGTTTTTTGACGTAACGTTTCCTCGATTACGCGGCTCACCTGTGGGGCCACAACTCAGAGTCGGCCCGTCACGGAGATCGGAGGTCATGGTCATCTCGGCCCGAGAACTCCTCCCCACGTCGTAAACGTGGGCACAAGAAAATCGCCGTTATAGTCACCCTTGACAAATGACTCTCACCCCCTCTTGTACGACGATGGTTCTGTACACAATTGCGATGACAATTCTCATGTGGAACGAAACGATTAACAATGAGATAGATGACAGTATTGATGATCAATCTGTCCCCATGTAATTCTACTTAATTACATATTTATTTTGGTGATTAATAAAACCCTATCAAAGATTTCTATCATATATTCCACAAGTCTTAAGTACAGGAAATATACCAAGGACAAACAAGCCAATATTGGTAAGTATCATCTTTCTGAAGCATTAGTTATTTCAAGATTATATTTCTCTAAGTTCACATCGACTTCTGTTGAAAGTCACAATGATTTCCTTCATGTATATCGATTTTAATAGAGCTATAACGATTTGATATCATAACGATTTCACAAGTATCTTATCGATTTCTTTATAAGATTGAAACATCATGTGGTTACCATCAAATCGTTCCCGTAACGATTTCTTTAGTCATCGTAACAATTTACTCATCGCAACGATTTCTTTAGTCATCGTAACGATTTGCTCATCGCAACGATTCCTTTAGTCATCGTAACGATTTGCTTATCGCAACGATTTCTTTAGTCATCGTAACGATTTGCTCATCGCAATGATTCCTTTAGTCATAGTAACGATTTGCTCATCGCAACGATTTCTTTAGTCATCGTAACGATTTGCTCATCGTAATGATTCCCTTAGTCATCGTAACGATTTGCCATCGCAACGATTTCTTTAGTCATCATAACGATTTGCTCATCACAACGATTCCTTTAGTCATCGTAACGATTTGCCCCATCGCAACGATTTCTTTAGTCATCGTAACGATTTGCTCATCGCAACGATTTCTTTAGTCATCGTAACGATTTGCTCATCGCAACGATGATTTCTTTAGTCATCGTAACGATTTGCTCATCGCAACGATTTCTTTAGTCATCATAACGATTTGCTCATCGCAACGATTCCTTTAGTCATCGTAACGATTTGCTCATCGTAATGATTTCTTTAGACATCGTAACGATTTGCTCATCGCAACGATTTCTTTAGTCATCGTAACGATTTGCTCATCGCAACGATTTCTTTAGTCATCGTAACGATTTGCTCATCGCAACGATTCCTTTAGACATCGTAACGATTTGCTCATCGCAACGATTTCTTTAGTCATCGTAACGATTTGCTTCACGCAACGATTTCTTTAGTCATCGTAACGATTTGCTTCGCGCAACGATTTCTTTAGTCATCGTAACGATTTGCTTCGCGCAACGATTTCTTTAGTCATCGTAACGATTTGCTTTGCGCAACGATTTCTTTAGCGCTCATAACAATTTGCTTCACGCAACGATTTTTTTAGCGCTCGTAACGATTTGCTTCGCGCAACAATTTCTTTAGCGCTCATAACGATTTGCTCTCTATAACGATTTCTTCAGTATTCATAACGATTCCTTTAATGAATACAACAATTTGCTTTCTATAACGATTTCTTCAGTATTCATAATGATTCCTTTAATGAATACAATGATTTGCTTTCTATAACGATTTCTTCAGTATTCATAACGATTCCTTTAATGAATACAACGATTTGTTTTTTATAACGATTTCTTATTCATAACGATTCTTCAATAGTCAAAGTCTTCACATATCTGTCTGACTGCTGTGCATTTAATGAAGACAGAACGTATCTCTGCATGCATGCAGATGATATCTTTTCTTATCGTGTATACTCTGTTAACATTTTAGCACAAGCTATTTGGCATTACTATTTTGGTGAATATTCACATCAATGTTTTCTGACAACAAGAGACAGTCTAGCTGTCTACTGTTCTAGCTTTTAATGTATGTAGGGTCCTAAAGATATTTTGTCATACAACGTTGGACCATATAGACGCCAGAAGATCCTATCTCTTTGCGTGCACAAATGGATAAAAGACTGTTGACTAGAAGCTTCCAAGTGTCAAACAGTCTAACGTCTACCAAAGCTAGAGACAACGGTTACTTGAACGAATACTTTTCAAATTGGAGATATAAATACAAGATAGTAGCTCCAGAAGGAAAGATAAGAGGTGACCAACAAATACTTCAAGCAAGTCTTAGCAATTCAAATCTTCTGGGAGAATCCAAGAGCCAAGCATCTCATTCCTGATCTGTCTCAAGCTCTTTAGCTCTCCGTGTTTACAATAGAAATCTTAAGAGAGAGCCTGCGTAGTTCTGAGAGAGACCTTTGTGTAGATCTCCTGCTCTCAGGGCTATTGCTGCTTCAGATCATTGCTTGTTAAAGCTTGATCTAGGGGCTTGACTTCATTGCTCATCTTTACTGTTGTTGTTCCTTCGTGTGTGAAGGAAGACTGGTGGGGATCAGGGTGCTGTAGTTCCCTTCTGTTGTGAAGGAAGACCTGGTGGGGGATCCAGGGTGTTGTAGTTCCCTTCGTGTGAAGGAAGACCAGCTGAGCTGGGTGTTGTAATGTCCATAAGGGGACTGTACCTTAGATAGTGGAATCCTGAGTTATTACTCAGGGACTAGATGTAGGACTCCTAAGGATAGGAGGTCTGAACTAGGATAAACTCTGTGTGTTGTGTGATTGATTTCCTGTGTGTGTTTGCTGTTGATTCTAACTTTCACTAACTTTCATCAAAGAACGTCCTTGTGTGAATGTTTTAAGTACAGGTACACATCAAATAATTTTTAAAAGACCCATTCACCCCCCCCTCTGGGCTCGTCAACTGGGCAACAAGTATGATCACTTATCAATGGACGAGATTCAATATTCAATAACTTGTACAATGGATATCTCAATTTGAAGTTCATAGAATTCCAGTGGACAATGACATATTGGATTCAATAACGATGATATGTACAATAGATTTGGCCATTTAACATATAACAGTTCAATCAATCAATCAATCATTCAATAAATCAATAACAGTGTGAAAATTACCCAGATCAATCTTGCATTCAATTAGGTGATTGCCAGACACTTCAATGGATCATATACTCTCGCGATTTATAAGTATTTCGGGTGCTCCTCCCAGGACCAGACTGGGCCCTATTTGTACAGGCATGGTTATGAACAGAAGTTTCAATAGTTTCTGATAATTCCATTCATTCATTTATGGCCAATACGAATTCTAACAATAGACAATTATGTACTAAACATCATGACAATGATTATAGAGAACAAGGTAGGTAGACATGATCTTGAGTAAATTCGGCAGCATAACGGCTTAATTACTTAAGTTCAATCTTTACAATTAATGGCTTGGTTTCAATGTAATAAATCACTCTCACAAGAAGTGGATAAGAATGGAGGTGCATTCTATCTTTCGGGTACTTCGATGGTACAACTAACTCGTTGTCCATGGGAGAATCCATGGAGTACGGAGATTTACGAAGGTCTTAAGAGAAAGGTTACTAGACTGTCGATACGGAATGACCGGCCGTGAGTTTCCAATCCCCCAAGAAAGGGCTGCCTAGAGTGCAATGTGATGTGTAGAGCGTGTCTCAATCCACAATCCACCGGTTTAAAATAAGACGGAAAGCTTATAACAAACATGCATGACATGTATGTAACTCAATTTATCACATGGTTGTTGTACTTTTAGCATATACACTTTTCAATTATGAACAAGATAGAGTTTAGCTCATATCAATCACATGGTAGATGTAGTCAAACAATCAATTAGAATACTTAGAATAGAAGTTCATATTCTTATGATTTCATGTTGGTTGATCATTTTTAAGTCATTAAGTAAGTACATGACATGATATAACAAAAGGGCATGCATATGGTAGACTGAACAACTCATTAAAACAGTCTCGGGTTGGCATTTAAATCGTGACAGGTTCAGTCGTCGCAAAAAGAGTCAAATCGCGATGAGGTACATGGTCGCGTTTTAAAAACATCGATGTAACCAATCGATTACTGAACAGAATCGCGACGGGGGTAACAATCGCGGATAAAAACAATCGATTACTGACCTGAAATGTGACATCAAGGTTTGACACGTTCATGACAATCGGTAAGGGGTGAATCGATTTAGTGACAACTAAAAGGCGACGGTCTTGATGGTCGCGTTCAAGGGGTAAAGACGAAATCGCGACGGGATAGTCCAATGCATTCATATGACTTTTCAAAATACGAATTAGACATAAAGACGAAGGGCGGGAAATAAACCAAATAGCGATGGCATATGTGGTCACGTATCAGACAGACGTTGAAACCTATGCAACACATTTTTGATGCAATCGGATCTTGTCAGAATAGAACTAAAATGCGACGGCCTACATAGTTGCCTTTAAGGTAATCGTGATAATCTGGTCTGCACATTATAAGTCTATGAATCACGACATCTGGAGTGGTCACGGTTAGATTTCAACCTAAAAACAGTGAAAACAACACAATCGATGCATGCAAGGCCTATAACTTGGGATCTAGGGCTCTTTTGGCAAAAGTATGAATATGAAAGTTGTAGAGGGCGATGAATAGAAGAGAACTATGGTTTTGTATTGACCCAATTTGACCTCGGTATGTGTGAAACATGTTATGGACATGAAACGCCCTAATCATGCACGATGTTGGGAAAATGCTTAATACTCATAGCATGCTCAATAGAATTTAGGCAAAACAAGTGTATATGAAACTAGACAGGAAGAGATTTCTCATGATATATGATTTGTTATTGTTTAGCCCGAGAACATCTACCTTTGATCGATGTAAACTCCTATGATTCTGGACACGAAGAGTAGGCTTATAGATCTTCTAGCAGCCTTTTCCCTTCAATTCCCCACTCCTATGGTGTAAGACCCGGCCCTCTTGGGCCCTTGGCCCTGTCCTCAGGGTCCCGACAGGCACCCTGGTCGCGACATGGTCGCGCTAGGGGAGCCCGATGTGATAGGGTTTTGGTCGCAGCACACCTGGCCGTCGCGACATGGTTGCGATGGAGGTGGGCGTTGCGTTCTTGTCACGGCATCTGGTGGCGTCGTGACTACTTTTCTGATCGACTTGACCGCTGTCCTGTCTATCAGAATGGCCTTGTCAGGTGTCAGGTGCGTACAGCGTTGACGCGACCTGGTCAGCCGTCGCGTTCTGGTTTCCTGGTCTTCGAGATTTGACCGCTTTTGGTGTCGCGCCGGGGGTGGCCGTCGCGACATGGTCGCGACGCTTAGGGGCGTCGCGACATGCTCGTGTTGGGGATATCCCGATTGGCAGCCCTCTCGCATACGACTCACATGTAGAGATCGTAGGAGAGATTGAAGAAGGGAGAAGAAGAACACAAGAACACCAGATTTTACGTGGTTCAGAGGCAACGCCTTCCTACGCCCACGGCCACAGCAGCGATTCCAATCATATGCCTCAAAAGAATCTACGTACAAGGAGAATCCATCCCACTTTATATACTGGGAGGTTAGGGTGCCGTAATCGAGAATTACAAGGACAAAAATGCCCTTAACTCAGAAATGTGAAGTCGTCTGTCCTGGGGGTGAGAAGTCGAGCCTGAGGACTTCGACTGCCTGGGTCTTGGAGTCGACTACTGAAGTCGACTGCTTGAAGTCGACTGCCTTGAAGACTTTGACTCATTCTCTTCTATAAGTCGATCCGCGACTCCAAACCGGTCCACTTTGAGAGTTCAGGCTCCACACTCTAACAACTCATTGTCGCGTCGGGCTGACCCATCGCGTCTTAGGGCCCATCGGTTTAAAACCGAGGCCGGCGCCCCATTTCCCTCTCTCTCCCTTTCCTTCTTCTTCTTCTTCCTTCTTCTTCCTCCCTTGAGCTCTCCCTTCTCTGGAAATTTCTTGGCGTGCTTGAGGTGCTTGTGGTGGGAGGTGACGCCCCGTTCGTGTAGGCGGTGTGATCGTGGAGCTTGGAGCGAGAAGGAGGTGGCCATTCCGACGTAAAGGCCCCAACGGGTCGGCTCTACTCTTGCAGATAGGGACCCTTGACTCCTCTCATCCTAGCATGCTCCCTTCCCCCTTGAGATTGTAGTTCTCCGTGCTTTGGGGTTGTGGGGGCGTGAGAATCATGCTCGTGTTGAGTGAGGATTCCATCGAGCATAGATTCGTTGTAATCCATGTTTTATGGGGTTTTGAGGGTGGTTTGGCTTAATTAGAGATTCTCTTAGTGTTTCCCATGCTCCCCTCCCCCTATTGGTGTGGTTTGTACCAGATTTGAGGTGATCTTCGGGAGGATCGTCCCAGAAACCCCTCTCGGCTGAGAACACGACCTGTACAGAGGTCGCGATGATGTCGCGACTGGATGTGCTGCCGCGACATCATTGCGATGCTCTATTGCATCGTGACCTAGTTGCGATAGGTTGATCTATAGCGACAGTGTCGCGACAGCCCTGGGCGTCGCGACATGGCCGCGGCGGCCCGATGCATCGCGACTACAGCATAGACAGGTAGGTCTTGCGGAGTTCCATTTTCTGTGGAGTCTTCGCCATTTTCGCTTCTTACTGTACCTGTGGCACCAGTGCTAGTTCCCTAGTACGGTCCTACACTAGTCGTTCGCCCAGTGCTCGGCACCTGAGGGCTTGTCCCGTGAGAGAGGTTGTTACCGTTGCCTGGGACCCCCATCCTCGTGCGTCTTAGAGGGAGCGTGCAGGGAGATGAGCGTACTCGAGTCACAACTTTGGCTGTAACGACCCGACCTCCCGGACCCCCGCCAGGGACCCCAAAGTTTGCATCGCCACCCACGGATCCGAAGACCCGGAAGGGTTAGAAGAAATAGTCCAGTGAGATATGTACTGAATTTAAATAACTATAACAATATAACAACTGTACAACGTGTCCCAAGTAAAAACAAGGTACAAGAAGAAATGTGCAGTCCTTAAGGGCATACCCCGAGAACTTGCAAAGCACAACTCTTAACTCACTCAGGTACAAGAGCTCACAACACTCGCTCCCACTGCTGCTGACAACACGCGACGCCAAAGCCGTCTCCGCAAACCATCCGACACCGAGCTCCCGCGATGAGCCCCTAGCTGAAGGAAGTAGGGGGAGTGAGCCTCGCGAATAAGGCCCAATAGGGATTACCAGTCCCTAACCAGCCAGAGTAGCACGAACTCCGAAAATAGGAAACTACACTAGAAAGTTGTAAAGCGAGGAACACCTACAACAGGGTACTACAAAGTAGCAGAATAGAACAATACAACATCACGACCACCAACCAAGGTCGTGACACACACACGACTCCCGCAGAAACTAACGGAGTCAGGCACCAAGCGAAAGCAACCCTCGGCACACCCGCCGAGACCACGCAACAACCAGGTGAGAACGACGTCTCACCACAAGCACGACCACCTCAGACCTCCACAAAGTCGAGGGCCGACAAGCAGAACCACCTCAGACCCCGGAAACACCACGAGGTCGGGAAACCACACGCGTCGGTGCCACCACGGACTGACACCCAAGAACGAGACTACGGAACTAAGAGGAAACTGAAGAGGAAATCAAAAGAAGCACGACCAACAAGGCCAAACCAACAATGCCTACAGAAACTAGGCACGGCCAGGCTATAACCGTCGTGCAAGCTAGGGCAATGGATAACACTTGGAAACGTCGTGAAGAAACACCATCACAGCAATAGCAACCAAGACACCGCCTCTGGCAACCAAGAGAGGACACACTAGCCACTCCCTCTGCTCGCCAGCCTCACCTGCCTCCGCCTCCCCGGAAGAGAGAGATAGAGTTGCCACAAAACATCACAAGAACGCACGCAACACCATAGCGTGGCCAAGCTGTGGCCCCACGCCTAGCACCACTACGTGGCTCCGGAACCAACGCAGAAAGAGGCAGTGAGACAAAGGACTGTCTGGGCCGCGCCGGGAAGAGAATCGCCTCAACGACCTCGGCGTCCCGCCCCAGAAAAAAGAGCTCTACAAACGACTCGGCGCCGCTGTCCAAACCTTGTTTTCCCCTCAGTTCTATAGTCCGCCAACTCGGCTGCCAACTTGAGCACGATCGTAGCCCAGAGCACTCCCTCAACAGGCTCCCGAGGATAGGGGTCCCAAGAAACAGAGACAACCTCTGAATGGGACATGCCCTCAAGTGCCAAGCACCGAGCGAACAGGTGGGGCAAGCACAACAAAAACCACGCCGAACTACTGGTTTGTAACCCACGACAAGCCCAGCAAGCACGAGGCACGGACAGACCCTTGAGAGGGCCGTCGGTGTAAGACCCGGCCCCCCTTGGGCCATTTGGCCCTGTCCTCAGGGTCGCGACATGCTCCCTGGTCGCAACGAGGTCGCGACAGGGAGGCCGTCGCGACCAGGGCTGTCGCGTTCTTGTCGCGACATTGTGGCCGTCGCATTCTGGTCATGACGTCTGATGGCGTCGCGACGGCTTTTCTAACAGATGTGACTGGTGTCCTTTCTATCAGAACGGCTCTATCGGGTGTCAGGCGCACGCGCATGAACGTGACGTGGTCTTCTATCGCGATCGCTTTCTCGGTCTTCGAGGTTTGACCTACTTTTTGGGGTCGCGACAGAGGCGACTGTCGCGATAAGGTCGCAACGCCTGGGGCGTCGCGATGAGAGTCTTATCGCGACATGTCGTTCCGTCGCGTTCTGGGGGCCTCGGGTTAAAACCCAAGGCCGCGCCCCCTGTCCCCCTCTCTCCCTCTCAGCTCTCTTTCTCCCCTCTCCTTTCCCTCTCGTGTTTCCCTTGTGGATTCTTGGCGGATCTTGGTGTTTGGGGCGTTCATGCTGAGGTGGTGTCGTCCCGCTCGTGCAGGGGACGTGTTCGTGTCGTTTGGAGCGAGGAGGAGGCGTCCTTTCCTATGAGAAGGCCCCAACGGGTTCGTTCTTCACGTAGAAGTAGGGACTCCTGATCCTCTCGCCCTAAGCATGCTCCCTTCCCCCTCTAAAGCGTGGTTTCTCTATGTTTTGGGGCTTGGGAGTGTGATAACTCCATGCTCGAGGTTGAGTGAGGTTCCTCTTCGAGTGTAGATCCATGTTTGTGGGGTTTTAATGGTGATTTGGATGTTTTACTAGCTTTCTAGATTGTTGAGCATGATCCCCTCCCCCTTGTGTGGTTGTTTCCCCACTTTTGGGGTGGTTCTCGGAGGGGTTGCTCCGGAACCCCCCTCTATATAGAATGCGACGATCGTGGAGGTCGCGATCGGTTGCGACGGCCTGGCCGATTGCGACGAGATCGCGACGCTCTTGAGTGTCGCAACCGGGTCGCGATGGCTCGGGCCGTCGCGATGGGATCGCGACAGGGTAGGGCATTGCGACCAGGTCGCGGCGGCCCAATGCGTCGCGACCTCAGCCACGAGACAAATTTCCGATCTTGCCATTTCTGCTTCTTTTACTGTACCGTGGCACCTGTGCTAGTTCCCTAGTATGGGCTACATTAGTGTTTCGCCCGGTGCTCGGCACTTGAGGGCTTGTCCCGTGTGAGAGGTTGTTACCGTTGCCTGGGACCCCCATCCTCGGGAGCCTGTCGAGGGAGTACTCTGGGCTACTAGTGTGCTCGAGTTGGCAACCACCAGGCAGACTCTAGAGCTTAGGGAAAAACAGTGGTTAGGACAATGGCGTTGAGTCGCTTGCAGAGCTCTCGTGGTTGGACTAGGACGCGGAGGTCAATTTCGGAGTTCTTCTCGGTGCAGTTCAGCTAGTCCTTTTCTCACTACCTCGCTCTTTGCGGCCCCAGAACCACTTAGTGAGGCCAGGCGTGGGACCGTAGTCTGGCCAGACTATGGCGGTTACTGCTGTGTTACTTTATGTCCTACCTCGCTCTGACGAGACGTAAGGGTCAGGACCTGGGTCGAGGATAAGACGTCGATGGGCGCACCTAACCTTGACTAGTGGTAGTGCTTCCCGTAGCTAGTGTTCCATGTCCAGGCGGAGTTTCCTCCGTCTGTGTTTGCTATCCGTGTGGTGGTCACGACGAGCAATCATACGGAGTTTCCGACCGTGTGTACTTTCCGTACCGTGCTAGTTGTGGTTTCGCTTCCACACTTTCGGTTGTAGGTAGAAGATATAAACTGCTATCATTTATTTTATATTTATATTCTTCTGCCTGTTTAGAGCCAGTAGGAGATTGGTAGTCCCTGCTGAGCTTCTGTTGTGAAGCTCATCTCTCCTTTTCCCAGGTGAGACTTCTCAGCAGCGGCAGGGCGCGCACCGGGTGGAGGAGACGGGGCGATAGGCGAGGTCCCCGTAAGCAGTGGTTCCCCTTTTTCAGTGTATGTTACCCTCAGGGTATGCCCTAAAGGACTTGTTTTTCCCCTGCCTTTTATTTGTACTAGCGTGCGTGTGTTGGGACTGTACTTAGAGCGGTACGCGGAGGTCTCGCTCTCTTTTCTGTTTCCGCTTGTACGCTTCTAGTTTAGCAGTTGACGTTTACTTTCACTACATATCCTGTTAGACGAAGATTATAGCCCTTCCAGATCCCTGGATCCGTGGGCGGCGACCCCAAAAATTGGGTCCTCGACGTGGGCCGAGGGTCGGGTTCTCAGGTCGTTATAGTTGGTATCAGAGCGAGAGTCTGACAGGACTTGTAATGGATTTAAACTGCAACGGGAAGTCCCAACGATATTTCAAGTACACTGCTAGCCGCCCGAGTGGTTTTGGTAACCTTTGTTGGTTGTGTTTCCATGTAGGACATGGCTCCGCGGAGGCGCAGGCAGGCCAGAGAGCTGATTGAGCAGCAGGATGAATCTGAGATGCCCGTGCAGGGGCAGGTCCACGAGGAGGTGTCTGTAGTAGAGTCAGTGGCGCAGCCTCAGGGTGCACAGGCAGCAGCGGTAGTAGTGGCAGCAGGTGGGCAGCAGCAGCAACAGGAGTACCAGCCTAAGCCGCAACAGTACGCAGACTGGTTTCCCCTAGCAGAGCAGTTCTTTAGGAACTTGTACCAGAGAGCGTACCAGCCCGAGCAGACAGCAGCAGGTGTTCAGCCTCCGGTACCTCCCCCAGTTGCCGGAGCAACAAGTAGAGCTAGAGGTAGAGCAGCCAGTTCATCAGCAGCCATCAGGTACTGGAGTACCCGAGCCGGTCGGAGGAGGACGTCGGTTACGGAGGATAGGACCACTCTCCTAGAGAGATTCTTGCATCTCTGGCCACCGATGTTCCCCGGAGAGTATGATCCAAATAAGGCAGAGAGCCAGACCCATGAGTTAGAACGCATCTTCGAGACCATGGAGTGCACTAAGAAGGTCCAGGTTCGACTGGCGATGTACCAGCTTAAGGGAGCAGCTCATGAGTGGTGGAGAGTTCAGAGGCAGACTCACTTCCAGGGGCAGAGGTTGGATCACATCACTTGGCAGCGGTTTTTGGAGGTCTTTCACGGCGAGTACTTCCCCGACTACGCATGACGTGAGAGACGGGACCAGTTCCATGCGTTGGTTCAGGGCACCTCACAGTTTCTCAGTACCACCAGAGGTTTGTTCGGTTGCTGAGGCATGTGCCTCATGTCGCAGGCAGTGATCAGGCGTGTGCAGAGAGGTTCATAGCAGGACTGAGACCAGACCTCAGGTGGGGTGTGACGGCACACATGTGTACCACCTTGGGAGAGGCCATGGCGAAGGCCACCACCTTGGACAGGAGACCTGGCAGCCTCAATAGCAGTAGCAGTAGGGAGGAGCCTCTTCCAGGTCCTCGCCTTACCAGCATCTAGCGGGTAGCCGCGGTAGTGCGACTTCCTCTTCCTCTGGCTCGGGCAGTTCCGGCAGCACCAGAATTCGCTCGCAGTTTAGGAAGTTGTCTACTCGCGGGGGCGGTCGGAGCCAGCAGCAGAAGTGCTAGTCCAGGTTTGCAGAGCAGTCAGTTGTCCAGAGAGCTGAGCAGGGCAGTCAGGAGGAAGTTTTCTACACCTGTGGCTTACCGGGCCACTTCAGGAGGGATTTCCCCATAGGGCAAGCCCCGCAGCAGCAGCAGCCAGTTCAGTACGCTCAACAGCCACCTCAGTACCAGTACCCTCCTCAGCAGCAGGCACCGCGTCAGCAGCAGTGGGGCAGTACCAGCAGCAGGCTCAGCAGTTTCCGCAGCCGCAGCAGTACCAGCCGTAACAACAGCAGTAGTAGTACCCTCAGCCTTAGCCACCGCAACAGCAGTAGCCCCAGCAGGCACAGCAGCGTGGGCGTGGTCGTGTGATGGCACTCACTCTGGAGCAGCAGAGGCATCAAACCTTGTTATAGGTACTCTATCTATCCTTGGCAGAGCTGCTCGTGTTTTGGCCGACCCCAGTGCTTCTTTGTGTTTTGCTTCCGAAGAATTCTATGAGTCCCTAGCTTGTTACGCTCCTGAGAGGCAGTGTGACGTGATGGTCGATCTCCCGTCTGGTGACTATATGCGTTCTTTTGGTTACCTAGAGGGTGTGGCAGTCGAGGTTGAGGGGCACCAGTTGCCGGCCAGGTTGTACGCACTGCAGCTTTCCGACTTTAACGTCATCTGGGCATGAACTGGTTGGAGGCTCACTCAGCTGTGGTTGATTCCCAACAGAAGACCGTTCGATTTAGGATACCTGGAGAGCCCGTGCTTCCGAGGTATCCGTCTACCCGTCGGCCATTTATTTCCTTGTGTAGAGCTCGCCGTTTGATCTGCGATGGCTATGTGTCATACCTTGCTTCGGTTTGTTCTTTGGAGCCTAGCAGATCTTTAGTTTTTGACGTGCCGGTTGTTTCTGAGTTCTCCGACATCTTCCCGAAGGATCTACCTGGCTTTCCGCATGAGCAGGAGGTAGAGTTCTCCATTGAGGTTTTGCTCGGTACGATGCCTTTGTCCAAGGCACCTTATCGGATGGTCCCGACGGAGCTACGTGAGCTGAAGCGCCAGCTACAGGAGCTGCTTGAGCTGGGCTTCATTCGCCCGAGTCATTCGCCGTGGGGCGCGCCTATTTTGTTTGTGAGGAAGAAGGATGACAGTCTTCGTTTGTGCATCAATTATCGACAGTTTAACCAGGTTACAGTGAAGAACAGGTATCCGTTGCTCAGGATCGATGATTTGTTTGATCAGTTGCAGTCGGCCAAAGTTTTCTCGAAGATTGACTTGAGATCCGGGTACTATTAGATGCGGATCAGAGAGTCAGATGTTGGTTTGATGGCTTTCCGTTCCAGGTACGGTCACTTCGAGTTCGTCGTGATGCCGTCTGGGCTGACGAACGCACCCGCAGCGTTCATGGACCTGATGCATAGGGTGTTCAGTGAGTACCTAGATCGTTTTGTGGTTGTTTTTGTTGATGATATTTTGGTCTACTCGGCTTCTGAGGAAGAGCACGAGGAGCACCTGAGGATCGTGCTGGAGAGCCTGCGGAGTCACCGCCTTTATGCCAAGTTTGACAAGTGCGAATTTTGGCTGAGGGAGGTGCACTTTCTCGAGCACATGATCTCAGGTTCTGGTGTGGCAGTGGACCCTGCCAAGGTGGAGGCCGTGTTGTCGTGGGAGCAGCCCACATCGGTGTCAGAGGTCCGCAGTTTTCTGGGTTTGGATGGTTACTACCAGAGCTTTATTCAAGATTTTGCCAAGATTGCGGCGCCGTTGACCAGGTTGACTAGGCAAGACGTCAGGTTTGTTTGGTCAGAGGACTGTGAGCAGAGCTTTTGAGAGTTGAAGACGAGGTTGACTTCAGCGCCAGTGTTGGTCTTGCCGTCGGGCAGCGGTGGTTTCATGGTCTACACCGATGCGTCGAGGTTAGGTTTGGGTGCCGTGCTGATGCAGCATGGTGGGGTCATTGCCTATGCTTCTCGGCAGCTCAAGAAGCATGAGGAGAACTAACCCACCCACGACTTGGAGCTGGCAGCAGTGGTGTTCGATCTCAAGCTGTGGAGGCACTACCTGTATGGCGAGGCTTTTCAGATCTTCACCGATCACCAGAGTCTGTAGTATATCTTCACCCAGAGGGATCTGAACTTGTGGTAGCGTTGATAGATGGAGTATTTGAAGGACTAAGACCTAACCCTTTCCTATCACCCAGGAAGGGCTAACGTCGTAGCTGATGCTTTGAGCAGGCGTATGCGCTTGAGTTCGCTGATGGTCAGAGAGTGGAGGCTATTCGAGGAGCTGTCCCAGGGAGTGTTCGTTCTGTCGAGGACCAGAGACCGTGCTGTGGCGAGCAGTTTCTCAGTTCGGCCGTCAGTATTCAGGCAGGTGATGTAGGCACAATAGGCAGACCCTCAGTTGGCAGACATTTTGCAGATGACAGATGTTGAGCTCGACGAGGACAGCGAGGTCAGATTCAGAGGCTGCTTGTACGTTCCTGAGGAGGCGCGCCAGGCAGTCTTGTCAGAGGCTCACAGATCGAGGTATGCAGTTCATCCTGGCTCCACCAAGATGTACCATTGCTTGAGGAGGTTCTTCTGGTGGCCAGGGATGAAGAGGGAGTGGCAGAGTTTGTTGCTCGGTGCCTTACCTATCAACAGGTGAAGGCCGAGCATCAGCGTCCTGGTGGTGAGCTGCAGCCGTTACCCATTCCTGAGTGGAAGTGGGACGACATCACCATGGACTTTGTGGTTGGTTTTCCCCGCACTCCGCAGAGGCATGATGGTATTGGGTGATTGTGGATCGTTTGACCAAGACAGCGCATTTTCTTCCGATCAGGATGTCGTGGTCAATGGTCAGGTTATCCAGACTATACGTGGACAGAGTTGTTTCGTTGTACGGGATCCCCATTTCGGTCGTCTCCGACAGAGGTCTGAGGTTCACGTCAGGGTTTTGGCACAGTCTTCAAAGAGCACTAGGCACAGAGTTGAGGTTTAGTACATCATACCACCCTCAGACAGATGGACATTCAGAGCGGACCATTTAGACACTGGAGGACATGCTGAGAGTGTGTTGTTTAGACTGGAGTGGAACTTGGGAGTTACACCTTCCGATGGTAGAGTTCGCGTATAACAACAGTTATCACTCGAGCATCGGAATGGCACCATACGAGGCTTTGTATAGTCGCCCGTGCAGAACTCCACTTCACTGGTTCGAGGTTGGTGAGAGGCAGCTTTTGGGGCCAGAGTTAGTGCAGCAGTGTGCAGACACGGTCAATCTGATCAGGCAGAGGCTTCAGGCAGCACAGAGCAGATAGAAGAGCTATGCAGACGTCCGCAGGAGACCGTTACAGTTCAATGTTGGTGACCTTGTTTTCTTGCGAGTCTCGCCGACCAAGGGCGTCATGAGGTTTAGCAGAAAGGGAAAGCTCAGTCCGAGGTACATCGGGTCTTTCCCTATCACCGAGAGGGTCGGCGAGGTGGCTTACAGGTTGAGTCTTCCGGCAGAGCTAGCAGGTGTGCACAGTGTGTTTCACGTTTCGCAGCTCAGGAGATACGTTGTAGATCCTTCGCACGTGTTGGACTACTCGCAGCTTGAGGTGGCGCCAGACTTGTCAGTGCCAGAATACCCAGTCAGCGTTGTCGACTGCAGAGTTCAGCAGTTGTGCTGGAAGCAGATTTCGCTGGTGAAGGTCGTTTGGGAGAACCGTGTTGGTGGCGAGGCCACCTGAGAGCACGAGGATGGGATGCGCGAGCAGTTCCCCTATTTGTTTAATTGATTAGTATGCTATCTTCCCTTTTTTTTGCTTTCCGGGTTGAGACCGAGTTGTTTTTATTTCGAGGGCGAAATGTCTTAAGGTGGGTGGGATGTAAGACCCGGCCCCCCTTGGGCCCTTTGGCCCCATC
The DNA here is from genome assembly GCA_014218235.1 of Colocasia esculenta. NCBI lineage: Eukaryota > Viridiplantae > Streptophyta > Magnoliopsida > Alismatales > Araceae > Colocasia > Colocasia esculenta. The sequence goes on from CM024757.1 coordinate 73,313,430, forward strand.
CTCAGGGTCGCGACATGCTCCCTGGTCACGACAGGGAGGCCGTTGTGACAAGGTTCTAGTCGCGACGACCAGGGCTATCGCGTTCTTGTCGCGACGTTGTGGCCATCGCGTTCTGGTCGCGATGTCTGATGGCATCGCGACGGCTTTTCTGACAGATGTGACCGGTGTCCTTTCTGTCAGAACGGCTCTGTCGGGTGTCAGCGCACGCGCATGAACGACGTGGTCGTCCGTCGTGATCGATTTCCCGATCTTCGAGGTTTGACCCGCTTTTTGGGGTCACGACAGAGGCGACCGTCCTGATAAGGTCGCGACGCCTAGGGGCATCGCGGCAAGAGTCTTATCGCGACATGTCGTTCCGTCGCATTCTGTGGGCTGCTGGGTTAAAACCCAAGGCCGCGCCCCCTGTCCCCCTCTCGCCCTCTCAGCTCTCTTTCTCCCCTCTCCTTTCCCTCTCGTGTTTCCCTTGCGGATTCTTGGCGGATCTTGGTGTTTGAGGCATCCTTGCTGAGGTGGTGTCATCCCGCTCGTGCAGGGGACGTGTTCGTGTCGTTTGGAGTGAGGAGGAGGCATCCTTTCCTACGAGAAGGCCCCAACGGGTTCGTTCTTCGCATGGAAGTAGGGACTCTTGATCCTCTCGCCCTAAGCATGCTCCCTTCCCCCTCTAAGGCGTGGTTTCTCTGTGGTTTGGGGCTTGGGAGTGTGAGAACTCCATGTTCGAGGATGAGTGAAGTTCCTCTTCGAGTGTAGATCCATGTTTGTGGGGTTTTAAGGGTGGTTTGGATGCTTTACTAGCTTTCTAGCATGTTGAGCATGATCCCCACCCCCTTATGTGGTTGTTTCCCCGCTTTTGGGGTGGTTCTCAGAGGGGTTGCTCTGGAACCCCCCTGTGTCTGAGAACGCGACGATCGTGGAGGTCGCGATCTGGTCGCGATGGCCTAGCCGGTCGCGATCAGATGCGACGCTCTTGGGTGTCGCAACCGGGTCGCGACGGCTCGGGCCATCGGGATGGGATCGCGACAGGGTAGGGCGTCGTGACTAGGTCGCGACGGTCCGATGCGTCGCGACCTCAGCCATGAGACAGATTTCCGATCTTGCCATTTCCGCTTCTTTTACTGTACCGTAGCACCTGTGCTAGTTCCCTAGTACGGGCTACACTAGTCTTTCGCCCGGTGCTCGGCACTTGAGGGCTTGTCCCGTGTGAGAGGTTGTTACCATTGCCTGGGACCCCCATCCACGGGAGCCTGTCGAGGGAGTACTCTGGGCTACGAGTGTGCTCGAGTTGGCAGCCACCAGGCGGACTCTAGAGCTTAGGGGAAAATAGTGATTAGGACAGTGGCGTTGAGTCGCTTGCAGAGCTCTCATGGTTGGACTGGGATGCCGAGGTCAGTTTCGGAGTTCTTCCCAGCACAGTTCAACTAATCCTTTTCTCACTGCCTCACTCTTTGCAGCCCTGAAACCGCTTAGAGAGGCCAGGCGTGGGACCGTAGTCCGGCCAGACTATGGCGGTTACTGTTGTGTTACTTTGTGTCCTACCTCGCTCTGACGAGACGTGAGGGTCAGGACCCGGGTCGTGGATAAGACGTCGGTGGGCGCACCTGACCTTGACTAGTGATAGTGCTTCCCGTTGCTAGTGTTCCCTGTCTAGGTGGAGTCACCTACGTCTGTGTTTGCTAGCCGTGTGGTGGTCACGACGAGCAGTCGTACGGAGTTTCCGGCTCTGTGTACTTTCCGTACCGTGCTAGTTGTGGTTTTGCTTCCGCACTTCCAATTATAGGTAGAAGATATAAACTGCTGTCATTTATTTTATATTTATATTCTTCTGCCTATTTAGAGCCAGTAGGAGATTGGTAGTCCCTACTGAGCTTCTGTTGTGAAGCTCATCCCTCCTTTTCCCAGGTGAGACTTCTCAGCAGCGACAGGGTGCGCGACGGGCAGAGGAGACAGGACGGTAGGCGAGGTCCCCGTAGCTAGAAGTGGTTCCCCTTTTTCAGTGTACGTCACCCTCGGGGTATGCCCCTGAGGGACTTGTTCTTCCCCTACCTTTTACTTGTACTAGCGTACGTGCGTTGAGACTGTACTTAGAGCGGTACGCGGCGGTCTCGCTCTCTTTTTTGTTTCCGCTTGTACGCTTCTAGTTTAGCAGTTGACGTTTACTTTCACTACATATCCTGTTAGACATAGATTATAGCCCTTCTGGGTCCCCGATCCATAGGCAGCGACCGCGAAAATCGGGTCCTCGGTGTGGGCCGAGGGTCGGGTTCTCGGGTCGTTATAGTCGGCCAACCAAAAGCACGTACGAAAGAGCCAGAGCCTCGGAACACCACCAGTTGGTATGAAAAGTGTCGCTCTGCTAATAATCGATGGACCGCCGGTCAATCGATTTTTAGACAAACGCGACCCTCCTGGCACCGCTGCTAGGACACGGCCACGAAGGTGTCACCTTCAGTCACTGAACGCAGTGAGGTAACCTGCCGCATTCTCCACCAGAAGGTCCTAAGGGCAAGCCTACCCTGGGGCACACGCCGACGCCCCAACTGGAACCATGGAAACACCTGAGGCAACATAGGTACACTGTCGTGTCCCCCTTAGGCCATCGCGATACCATCGCGACGGGGAAGGGCACCGCGACAGCAACCCTGTCGTGACAGCAAACCCTGTCGCAACGGGGCAAAGCATCGTGACATTAATCCTTATCACGACGGGCAAACGCTTCGCGATAAGGTCACACCCGACTGGGCAGACGCCTCTTCTGGTGTTGCGACGCGCACCGCAGTCACAACACCAGTAGAGAGGCAGACCCACGAGATGCTCCATCCCGGGGCCGCCCACAAGCCACACACATACCACACGGGGGAGGGGAGCATGGAGAAGCTATCTAAACAAACTAGAAAGCACGAGAAGCTCCCAATCCACTCGGATTGAGAAGAGTACAAGCAATCCCTACCTTAACCGAAGAACCGAACCCATTGAGGGCCCTTCACGTCGGATTGGCCACCTCCTCCTCACTCCACGCAAGCTCCATAACGCCAAGGACACGAGCACGACCCTCCTCCTCACCTGAAATGCACAAAGGGGAAAGAGGTAGGTGGAGCACTGATGGAGGGGGGAGGAGAAGAGAGGGGAAGGAGGAAAAGGGAGAAGGGGTTGCCGGCCAAAGCCTTAAGCCTTCGGCACCCAAGATGCGACGGGGCAACGTGTCGCGTTAAGGACCTTAACGAGACGGGTCAACGCACCGCGACAAGAACGCGTCCCCCCAGGGACGCCGCGACAACCCGACAGGTCGTACTAACACACCTGCCACCCTAACAGGCGTAAGACAACCGAAGCGATGGACACTGTTATGACCCGTTGATTGGGCGTGACATGAAGACGTGATGGGAAAGCAAGGTGTGATAAGAATGCAACGCACAAGCTGGTCGCGACAAGGATGAGTGTCGCGTCGGACACCCACGACGCGACACTAACGCGTCGCCCAACCCGGACGCGTTAGCAGCCAGTCATCCCAGACACTGGACAGAAAGCCAGGAAGCCGGGTCTTGCACTAGAGTTGAGGGGAAAACGGTGGTTAGGACAGCGGCGTCGAGTCATTTGCAGAGCTCTCTTGGTTGGTCTGGCACACCGAGGATGGCCGGAGTTCTACCCAGTGCAGACAACCAGTCCTTTTTCTCATTGCCTCGCTCCTTGTGGCCCCGGAACCACTTGGAGAGGCCAGGCGTGGGACCGTAGTCCGACCAGACTACAGCAGTTACTGTTGTGCTACTTTGTGTTCCTGCCTCACTCTGACGAGACGTGGAGGTTTGGACCTGGGTCGAGGATAAGACGTCAGTGGACGCACCTGACCGGTTGACTAGTGGTAGTGTTTTCCGTAGCTAGTGTCTCTTGTCTAGGCAAGGTTCTCCCTATTTGCGTAGCCAGCTGTGTGGTGGTCACGACGTGTAGGTTCTACAGAGTTTCCGACCGTGGTGTTCTCCGTACCGTTGGTAGTTAGTAGCTTTGCTTCCGCACTTTCCTGTGTAGGTAGAAGATATAACTACTGTCATTTAATTCTTTATATATATTCTTCTACCTGTTAGAGCCAGTAGGAGATCTAGCCTGTTAGAGAAGCTCATCCCTTCTTTTTCCCTACTGAGCCTCTGTGTGAAGCTCATCCCTTCTCAAGGTGGGACTTCTCAGCAGTGGCAGGGCGCGCGTCGGGCGGAGGAGACAGGACGGTAGTCGTCGTCCCCATAGCTAGCAGTGGTTCCCCCTTTTAGTTGTATGTCACCCTCGGGGTATGCTCCTAAGGGACTTGTTCTTCCCTTTGTTACATGTACTAGTGTGTGTGTGTGTGTTGGGAATGTACCTAGAGCGATACGCAGCGGTCTCGCTCTTCTTTCTGCTTCCTCGTGTGTGCTCCTAGTTAGCAGTTGACGTTTATTTCCTTTACATATTTTATTAGACTTGTGTTATAGCCCTTCCGGGTCCCCGGATCCGTGGGCGGCGACCACGAAAATCGGGTCCTCGGCTTGGGCCAAGGGTCGGGTTCTTGGGGTCGTTACAGTTGGTATCAGAGCGAGAGTCTAACAGGACTTGTAGCGGATTTAAACTGCAACAGAAAGTCCCAACAGTAGTACAAGTACACTGCTAGCTGCCTGAGTTGGTATCATTAACCTTGTTGGTTGTGTGCTATGCAGGATATGGCTCTGCGTAGGCGTAGGCAAGCCAAAGAGCTGATAGAGTAGTAGGATGAGTCAGATATGCCAGTGCCGAGTCAACTTTAGGAGGAGGTGTCAGTAGAGGAGTTTGTGGCACAGCCCTAGGGAGCAGCGGCAGTAGGTGGGCCACAGGCGCAGGAGTACTAGCCTCAGCCACAGCAGTACGCGGATTGGTTTCCCATGGCTAAGAAGTTCTTCAGGACCCTGTACTAGGGAGCGTGGCAGCCTGGGCAGGCAGCAACGGAGTTTAGCTTCCAGTACCTCCCCCAGCAGTACCGAAGCAGTAGGCAGATCCGGAGGTGGAGCAGCCAACAGTTCAACAGGCGTCGGGTATTGGGAGTACTCGGGTTGGTCAGAGGAGGATGGCTGTCACTGAGGACAGGACCGCCCTCTTGGAGTGGTTCTTGCATCTCTGATTGCCGATGTTCTTCGTGAGTATGATCCAGACAAAGCTGAGAGTTGGACGCACAAGTTGGAGAGCACGTTCGAGACCATGGAGTGCACCGAGGAGGACCAGGTCAGACTGGCAATGTATCAGCTCAAGGGACCAGCCCATGAGTGGTGGAGAGTTCAACGACAGACCCACTTTCCAGGGTAGCGTTTGGATTAGATCACATGGCAACGGTTTTTGAGGGTCTTTCAAAGCGAGTATTTCTCTGACTATGCTCGACGTGAGAGACGAGACGAGACTATAGACACCCGATTCTAGCCCATGAGTTGAACCATATTTCTTATTCTCTTAATGAGCCCCAAGTTGGTCACTCACCTTGAGCCCATTCCTTAGCCATGTTGTGAGCCTATTAAAAGCCCATTTCTCACATAATCCCGTCCAAACATCTTTCTAAGAGTCTTATTGCCCCACTAATTGATTATTCTTTCAAATGATTGGTCAAAAATATGGAATAATCGATTTTCTTGAATGCGACAGGTCGAGGCGTCACATTATCCTTGTTGCACCCCCTTTGGCCATCATGACAGCCCATGCATATCCATGCACGTGCCCTTAGGGTCGCGACCATCCTGGTCGTCGCGACTATCCTTGTCGCGCCCCTACGACCCGTCGCGACAACAGCCGCGTGCGCTGGCCTCCGCAACCACCTCCTATTTATCCTCTCATGGCCTTATCTCCATCCCTAAGCAACCCCCACAACCTCCATACGCGGTTTGAGGGTTCATAGGACCTTAGGGCCTTCCTAGGACTCTTCCCCATAGATTTACATGACTTTATCTCATTTTTTTGGTGATTATCACTTAGTGATGAGATTTTCTCTCTCAACCTCTATATAAGCAACCCTTCTTCTTCAGAGGAAGGGGAGCCCGGTTTTTGCCACGAAGTGCTGTCGAAATCTAACCAGACCTCACACTTAGCTCGTGGCTCATCCATTCCCCCACATTTTCTCTTATCCTCTTCACCAAGTCATGCAATTTTCTTCATCCATGGAGCTTGGTGGCTGAGGAGGCGACATCCAAGGCTTCTACAACACTCAAGGACATCTACTACAGCCAGGGAGTCTCCCCATTGGGGCTCATTCTTCCCTTCTTCCCCTTGTTTCTCTTATCATGCATGCTATTTACTTTCTTAGATAGGAACGCATTTCCCTCTTCCTCCCCACATTTTCATACTACCCAAGGGGTTTAAAACTACCCCCAGGTTCGTTCCTTCCATGCTCTCTCTTTTCATTTCAGTTTGGATAGACACTACAGTTAAATAAGTTCTAACAGGGTTTCTTTGGTTGTTTTCTTCGTTTTGGCAGGCACATAAACAAGATTGAACGAGGGGCTCTTGTTCTCTGGCCGGTCGGAGGATAGGAAGAAGGTCCACACCAACATTCTCCCTCACTATAGAGAACGCGGCAGGCACGAGGGTCGCAACATCAAGAACGCGCCCTTTCAGAGCGTCGCGACATCAGATCCATCGCAACGGGGATTCCCATCGCGATACAAGTAAGTGCCTCTATTCTCATTCCTTTTCCTAGCAACGTTAGCCTAGTTTAATGCTTATTCATGGCAACTTGTTAGGTGGCGATCACACATCCTATTTCCATGCTATTTAATTTATTTTTAAAAAACATGTTGTGTGTCTCGAGGGGTGCGTAACCCCGTGATTACAACTTTTGGCGATCATGGTGGGACCTTCAAGGCTAGCCTCGTTGTTTTGTTTGTTTGCGTGCCATCATGATGTGTTAATGTGTTTATTATGGCCCTGTTAGGTTTGTTTCTGCATTTTTTTTTTGTGATTTCTGCTTCTTTGTTATTAACGTGTCGCATCGCATGGTCGCGACAGTATTGCATCCATAAGGGCAAACGCAACCTCAGGTACACGTTCCTCCTCTCCCCTTCACAATGTTGCTTCACTGAGAGTGCTGCCATGTATCCTTCATGCTGTGTTGCCATGTATACTCGCGTTCCTTCTTGTTAGAATCCTGCTAGGGTTCGGATTTTCCTTTTATTTTTCTCTGTTTTCTTTCGGGTCCTATCGCGATGGTTCATGCTGCCGCGATGCTGTCACGCCGACCATAGGGGACGCGACCTCAAGTACATTTTATATGTTACTGTTTTCCGTCTGTCCATCCGTTTCTATCTGTTTAGGGAGTCCTACTGTGTTGTTTACTTTCGTCCATGCTTATACTGCGCTTTAGGTTAGTCTATTTGCCAGTTATTTGTGTGTGGCTGTAGGTCTCTACGTTATGTTTGTATTGCGTCCGGAACTCTTGTCGCGATAAGGTCGCGACGGATCTGGTCGTTGCGACCTCAGCCGAGGTCTATCAATCACTCTGTGTTAGTTTAGATTAGACATTGCATGCACCTTGGTGCACTGAGGCTCATGCATACACTACTATTCTGTGTAGATTAGGTGTCCTCCTTGGTAGTGGAGACCCTCTCACCCGCGAGCACTCGTAGGCTGACCAGGGCCTGCTACCGAAGGCCTCCGGAAGTCCCCGTGGCCGTACGCACGTTGCGGTTGCCGAGTTGGTTGTACCCGTTGCACCCTTAGTTTAGGACCGTCTTACGCATAAGTTGTGTGTTCCCTTAGTGTCACCAAAGTACTTGAGTTCATACCCTTTAGGGTCCCATTTGACCGAGTGTAATTTCATTAATCAATCCATTAAAGGTTAAGTGCAAACCCCAAAATGTTAACGCTAGTCATGCTAACTTGAGTGCTTGTTGGGTGCACCCCTTCTTATCTTACAGTTCTTTCTTGTGTGTTAGAGTCTAGGGGTTGTTTGGTAATTGTGTCGTCTCCCCTAATTGTTTATGGGCTGTGCATGTGTCATTGTCTAGGTTCCTCGAGTCTGACTCCTTCAACTGTTGTATTATATCACAATCTGCTGTTCGGTATGGATCACTTCCGTGTCCTTACTAGTGACTCTTTGCCCATTGGGCTTCTTGTGGATGTGGCCCAACCTTCCGTGGCCGCCCTCTCAGGGCATATCCAGCCCCCCACTGTCATTGACGGTCAGTCCCACCCCCTTCCCCTTCTGGGGCGGATGACCCACATGCTCAGTTCAATCAACTCCTCCCACACTTGAGCCCAGACCATGTTCAGGAATTTCTAGCCGCTGCCAAAGGCAAGTGTCCCCTATCTCCACCCTCTCATATTTTGGCCCAGCAGGCGGCCTCCTCTGCCCCTGCTGCTTCTGCGCTACATGTGCCTTCCACTATGGCGGATCCTACTCCCCTTCATCCGTGGGCTATTCACTTTTCTGAGCCCAGCTACCTTCTGGCATGGGAGGTTTGGCCCAAATCCCCTCCAGTCACTTCCTTCTATCAGGCTGAACCTACTTCTATTCCCCATGAGCAGTCCTACTCTTTGGAGCAATCACGCTCCCACGTTCCCACTCACCACACCACGTCCCCTTCCGACTTCCTTGCGGAGTGGATGTCTATGAAGAGGGAACTACATGACCTCCTCAAACAATTGGACCCCTGGAAGGTCGCCGATATTCCTCTTCCTTCTTTTCATCACCTCCAGATCCCACCCCAGCCGGAACTCCTTGTCTACCGGCGATATTCTGGGGTAGGTGACCCCTATGTGCACTTGAAGGATTTTGTCTATGAATCAGCTCCGCATAAGTACGACTGCCACCTTATGGCGTACTTGTTATGGAAGTCATTGGATGGATCGGCCCTCGAATGGTTTTACTCTCTACCCCCTGAGGAAGCCGAGGATTTCCAAATTGTCCAAGAGAGATTCCTACAGCAGTTTCAAGATCGGGTCGGACCCGAGTATTCTTTTGTTGATTTAGTGGCTGAAAAGATGAAGCCCGATGTGGAATTTGCGGTCTATGCTGACAGGTGGCGTACCCTAGCTGCAAAGGTCCGCTGCCCCATGCCTGAGGAGGAGAAGGTTAAGTTGATCATTGTCAATGCCACACCAACCTACCGAGCCATTTTAGCCATGAATGACATCACCTCCATGCAACAGCTGTACAGTCGAGCCCGCTTCATTCAAACCCAACTTAAGGACTCACCCATCCATTCTATGTTTGAAACCCCAAAGTCCCGTTACCCAAAGAAACCTCAGGGTCCTGTCACCGAGGGGGTCCAAACCAATGAGCAAGTAGGTGTAGTTAACAACCCTCAGGGCCCAGTAGGTAGGTCCCCCTATACTCAACAACCTCAGTAGCCATGGAACAATAGACAACCACCTCCTCAAGCCCAGAACCCTCAATAAGACCAACGCCAATATAATCAAGTCCCTCCACCCCAAAACGGCTATGCTCCTAGGAAGTCGAATGGACCCAAAAGAGCTCAATACCCTCCCCTTCCAAAGAGTCTAGCCGACATTTTTGCAGCCCTGATGTCTCTTAATGCCCTTAGACTCCCTCCTGAGAAGGCAAACTGGAACACGGCGGATCAGACGAAGTATTGTGTGTACCATCGCCATCTGGGTCACAACGTGTCGGATTGCTTCCAATTCAGGGACATCGTATATGACCTCCACGAGTAAAATCAAATTGATTGTGCTAAAATGAAGAGGCTAATTCAGACATTGAGGGACCAACAGGGGCAGAGGCAGCAACAGTAGCAGCAAAGGTGACAGCAGCCACAACAATAGTAGCAATTCCAGCAGCAACAGTAGCAGTTCCAACAACCATTCCAGCAATTCCAGCAGCAACAACAACAGCCACAACAACCACAACAACCAGCAAATGACCTCGGCATAATTCGCAATCCTATGCTGTAGCACCAACCCGCTCCGAATCCCCAACCTGCTCCACCACCTCCTCCACCCGCTCAAGTTAACCCCATCATCCACCATCCACCACCCGCAGCCGCTTGGGCCTACGATGATGAGCATGAAGTAGGCCAACTTTTGGCTATTTCCCACACCACACCTACCTCCACCACGCTCACTATTGCCACCATTACATCGCCACTCTACATGTAACGTCGCGTGCTTTTCGGATCCATGCGGATCGTGTGTGTTGTGGTTGTAGCGGCCGTTGTGAGGCCAGTGTGAGTCGGTTGCGTGGAATGCATGGTGTGGATGTGTGGTTTGTCCAGGTGCAGCGCAGGGTTGGTCCGGAAATAGAATAGGACCTGCTGCTGTTTTGTTGAAGTTGGCGGCCAAGGGTTGCCGTTGACCTGTAGGCGTCCAGATTAGTGGATGTTTACATAATGAGCTTAGCGGCAATAGATGTGGACGTTTAGGCTGGCGGTTGATGTTGGCGACAAGGGGGTTGACGCCAACCTGTCAGTTCAACAGGTTATAGGCTCACCTGAGGGCTGTTCTCTCAGCTCTCACAAATTCCCTCTTGCCCCAGCTTGCTGCCCCCGAGTCTTTGAAGCTTCCAACAGGTACCGAGGAGTAGTTGGACGATCGTGGAACACGTGGCGTCGCCGAATTGCGCGAGGAAACGTCGCGGCGTGGTGCAATTCGCGTGGGAGCTCGCGGAGGGCTCGGCGTGAACCAGGAGATCGTGGGAGATTCTAACGCGTTCTGAGGTAGGGGACGAACCCTGGTAGCTTCGTAGAAACATTAAAACACATCATAACCACTTGAACCAGCATGATAATCCACGTTTGAATAGAGTTGCACCATGCTGGATAAAGGGTGGTTTGAGTTATTTAATGTTCAGAGCATGTTTTAGTGGGTTGTATTGGGTTCTAGTATGCTAAAGGAATCGCATTTGTATGTTTTTCAGTAGTTAGAACAGTTAGAAAACCCGCAGGGCCGGATTAGGGTTTCTGCAGGGTTTATGGCCAGAGAACTTGGCGTCAACATCGCTTGCCGCCAAGATCCTCAGCCAGGAGGTTAACGGCCAGGAACCTTGCCGTTGACTCCCAGTAAGCGGCAATCGATGTGGCCGCCTACTTCTATTTGAGCAGAAATGACTAAGTACAATAATTATCGATAATGCATGTGTGTTGACGCATGAGGTGCACTGAGTGCACTTGGTTTACGTATTTAGCATACAAGGTATGTTGTTAGTTGTTTACTTCGGTGACTGCGCGTTGTGTACGCGAGTCAGTTGGGTTCACGTGTAGTGGACCAGTGGTTACTTGTGGTTTACGTGAGGTTTCACGTGGTTTGTGTGTGACGTGCACGTGGTTCTGTGTACGTGGCGAGTAGTACGACGCCTACCGTGGTTACCTCTCCAGTTGGGTGCCCCAGGTTCTTTGTGAGCCAGGCTGTTAGCTCGGGGCTTTGTCCCGGTACTTGTGCTGTACCGTCGAGGTCTGTGTCGTCTGACCTGGACACCCTCACTCTTATGTTAGAGTTGTACGTCCGGCTGAGGGAAAGACGACAGTGGGACAGTGACACTTGAGTTTATTTTTAGTCACTTGTAGCGCACTCGTAGTTGGGGGTACGGACACCAGTAGACGTACTGGACCCCAGCTAGTCCTTTTCCAGTGCCTCACTCTAGCGAGCCCAGGCCAGGGTCTCTGGAGGTGCCAGACATGGGCCTGTGACCGTGTGGTCTGCAGGTGGTGGTGTTTAGTTGGTCTCCACATTTGCTTGACCTTTTTATGTGGAGCGGCAGCTGGACCTTTTGTCCGTGGCTGCGAGACTGAGAGGTAGACCTGTGTTAGTTGTCTGAGTCAGTTTCTGGTGTCACGAACCAGTTCACGTGGCTCGTGTTGGTTGTCTCTACTTTAGCTTGTACACCTGTACTGGTTTTCCGTTTAATTATTACTGTTGTTTCTCGTAGTCGGCAGACGGTGAGTACTTTTACAGCTTTACTTACCTGCTTAGCTGTTATATTAATTGTTGGTGCTGTTTACTATTCGTACTCGTGGTGTTTGTTTCGCTCGGTTTTGGGGGAGTTCCCTACTGAGCCAGTGACTAGAGAGGCTCACCCCTACCCCCACAGGTGAGAGCGAGGAGGACGTCTCTCGTCCGACGTCCAGTTCCGGGCCGCGTCGTAGCGGTGCAGGGTCAGCACCTCCAGCAGTGTAGCTTCAGCAGTGTAGTTTTGTAGTTGTTTACTTTCTTCAGTTGTACCTCGGGTATGCCCCAGGCTCTTGTACTTCTTTTTAGTTTTTGTGAAAATTTGGCTATGTAAACTTGTGATATATATATGAAATGTGGTGTGTTCCTTTATGTTTACACGGATTGTGGTTTGGTATCCCTTGCGAGGCTTCGGCACGTTCGCGGGAGGCGGACTCGGATCAAGTACGTTATCAGTTTAACGGGCTTGGCCGAGGCGATCCGTCACAGTTGGTATCAGAGCAAGGTCCGTGTTAAATAAGGGAATTAAGAGGATACATAGCCTTATTTCAATTTTTATACACTGCTGGTAGGGACCCTGGTTTCTGATTATTCATGGTTTTGATTTTTTGTCTGGTGTTTTGTGTATGTAGAAAATTTTTGAAATGGCTGATAGGAGTGATTGGGGTGGTGGAGGAGATGATCCGGAGGAAAGCACCTAGCGTATGATAGAAAGGATTTGGGAGAGCCTCACGGATATTCGGGCAAGAATGGATCAGCAGGCGCCAGTACCACCAATTGCAGTGCCACCTGGGGATGGAGAGGCTGTACCTGTTGCTCCAGTTCCGCCGAGAGTGGAGGTGCCTTTTGTAGCTCATGTGCCACCACCAGTGTTGTTAGCGGAAGAACCAGTGTTGCAGGTTGAAAAATTTCTGAGATTGCAGCCACCTACTTATTCAGGAGGGCCGAATCCAGATACAGCTGAGCATTGGGTTCATGAAATTGAGAGAGTTTTTGCGACTATGAGGTGTCCGGCAGCGGATAGAGTGGTGTTAGCTGCTTACCAGTTGAGAGGTTTTGCCTTGGAATGGTGGCGATTGAAGATGCAAACCACTTTTGTAAGCAGGACGGAAGAAGTTATCACTTGGCCGGAGTTTCTTGATGTATTTAACGATACATTCTTTCCGATCCAAGTGCAGCAAGTAAAAAGAGAGCAATTCCGAACTCTTCAGCAAGGTAACTCTTCAGTCTTAGAGTACCAGATGAGATTTATTGCACTTAGCCGTTATGCGCCATATGTGGTTTCAGATAATAATATGATGGTTGAGTACTTTATCAGAGGATTGAGAGTGGAATTGCAGGATGCGATAGTACCTCTTATGTGCAAGACAGTGGAAGAGGCAGCACAGAGGGCAGCTACTTTGGAGAGGTCTATCCGTACTCGTCAGGCAGGTGAATCAGGTTCAGGTAGTTTCCGGCTACCGCAGCAGTCAGTAGGTGCAAGCAAGGGCAAGGCACCAGCAGGACCTTCTTCATCTGGTTTCGGGAAATGGGGCCAGAAGTTAAAGCAAGCATTTAAAGGCAAAGGAAGAGGATGGGGAGGTCGTCAGCAATTGCAGCAGGGCCGTGGTAGGCCTGAGGTGGAGGAGTCGCAGCAGAGTACTGCCAGGCAGCCTATGGTTCCTCCAGGGTATAGATGTTATAATTGCAATCAGCCGGGACATTTGATCCGCAACTGTCCGTATGCAAGAGAGTATGGATATGGCAGAGGTGTGCAGCAGCAGTAGCCTCAGCAGTTCCAGCAGCCACAGGCAGGTCGTGGCAGAGGAGTACCGCAGCAGCAAGGGAGAGGCCGGGTTATGGCTATCTGTAAGACCCCGGATTTTTTTTTTCTCTCTTTATATATCTGTATGTATATGAATGGTGTGTTGGGTGTTCGGTTGTTGTGTGCTTAGCATGCGTGTTTCATTTCGCCTACTATAAGTTTTATCCTTCTTTTGAGCATGAGCATGTGCGAATATCTATATATGTATACATAGGTGTATATGATGATTAATGTGGAAGTGAACAATTAGCTAATTAGAAGTGTATTATGAATACCAAGAATCTCTGACTTAGGATACTTGAATAGTACTATGTGTGTGCTATCTAAATATTGAAGAATATCCTATACTACCTATTTCATGGAATTTTGTATGAGAATATAGGATGTAGATATGTATATGTACGTTATCTTATGCGTGTGACGATTGTATACCTAATTCTACATGCATAACACCTTGGTGTATTTGTGTATGCATGTGTATGATTAGTTGTAAGCGTTGCTCATTTGCATGGTTTAGCTAATGTGAATATTGTACTACGTACATTGCATATGCATAAAGAGTTTAAGCATGGTAGGTGTGTTTAGTAGTTTACATTGGGATTCTATACTCCTCATGGATAACATGCATGTATCTTTATGATGATTAGGTGAGAATAGTCAATTGGATAAATTATGCATATAGTATATATATTAAGAAATCCTATACATGTAATACTTAAGCAATGTTAGGTAAAGTTGTGTAAGTTAATCTAATTACCGGTGCGCATATTGTACCCATCTATTCCAAGCATAATGTACATAAGTATGCTACACCAGTGTGCATATACTATATATATGACAAATCAAGTGTGTGTATGCGAGGACTATTTTATCGAATGGATTATTCCTAGCTAGCATAAATCATATCACCTCCTAATGATTTGCGAAGCCCTCATAATTCTCGTCATTTAAATTGCCGTGTGTTGAGTCATACATGTGTAAAATATCACGTACGTACAGGTAGGTGTCTACGTACATTTTATCTTAGTATGCTTATGTATACTTGTGCATGTATATAGATATTTATGTACATATTAATTAGTATAATTAATGTGCATGTGTTTATATTAAATATAAATAAGGTATGTATTGCCTGGTGACAGTATGGATATAATACCATATACATATTGCTTGTATATAAGCTTGGTATGCATAGTTTCTGCATAAATTAAGGTTCTGGCCAAAGGCCACCTTGGCGTCAACCTCTGGCCGCCGAGGTGGAGTCAACGTCCAGACCTGGACGCCAAGCCTGACCCAGGCGTCCAGCGATGTGGACGTCAACCTCTCTGACTTGCATGCGCAGCAGAGCTGCTGTCTTCTGAAACAAGGCATGGCCACCCATTGGGGGATGTTCCCCAACGGATCTAAGGCTGTCTAATCGGCATGGTGAGTGGGTGAGGGGCTTTCCTTAGGTCTGAACCCGGATTTGGCCTCTCCCACTTCTCATTTCACCCTTGCAAGAGGAGAGAAGAAGAGAGAAAAACCCTAGGTAAACTGTGAGAAAACCCATCTTGGCACCCTCAAATCCGGCCCCCTTGGAGCTTGTTCTGGAGATCTACTGCAACAAGGAGGAAGCTGAAGCAAAGGAGAAGGCTTTCCCCATCGTCCCCTTGCTGTGGAACTCACCCAAGAACCCGGAGGAAGGAGATCTTGAAGGCCTTCTGCAACTTTCTTGGGACTGCCCAAGGAGGTCTTCACCAAGCCTTTAAATCCCTTAGAAGAATTTTTGAAAGGCAAGTGACCTATCTATGGTGTCCCCGTATGAGTCTAGGTGGGTTTTGATATTTTTATGGAATTTTATTCGAGTCCTAGACCCTCCAATTCACCCAAGATTGAGAGCTCGGTCTGTGTTTTCTGCACAACCTGGCTTGACGGCAAGGTTCCTGGACGTCCAGTTCATGAACTCGGCGTCCATCGACCCTGCCGCTGACTCTGAGTCAGCGGCCAGAGACCGCCGTCTAGTTCTTCTGGACAGAACAGTGAGCTATTCTGTCCCTCTTGTACGTTAATTTCGTTATGATTTCCGTGATGAGGATATATGGTATTCCTATAAGCTATGTATATGATCATTTGTGGTGTGTGGATGAATGTGGTTAATGGTGTCTTTTAAACTTATGAGCATGACTTGATGAAACCTTAGCATGTCCATGCTCCATGATTAGGATTAGTTGAATGCCTTGATTTCGGTCTAATCATGAAGATTGTGGGTCAGCATGTGTGTTTACAAAATTTAGGTAACTTATCCATGCTTGTGCAATTTGTTAATAGATTCGGTTCGATAAAATAGAAGTATGTAAAAATGATTCGTAGTGTTTAATCCATAGATGTATGAATTAGGGAAATTTTGCACTCTAATATCATGCATAGGTTGGTAGTTTATGTTTAAACAGCAAGTGGTAAATTGCATGATGTGTAAATTCCATGTTAACGTAAATTGTGAATAACATGCAAAAATAGGTGTTTGATTTTCTGAAAATCCTATATAGCTCAGAAAAATATGAAAAATTGAGGGTACCATCATGAACCCGAAACCAGCATGTGGTTAAAATTTCAGGCCATTTGGAACAGTAAATAAAAAGTTATGTGTTTTCCATGTGAAAGGTGATAATTCGTGCATATGATCGTAATGTGATTTGTTATAGTCTAAAACCAGCATGATTAATGTGTTTACTGTGTTTAACTCTTGAAATTCTGTAGTGCCATGATTAGGAAAAAAAACAGAGATATTAATGTGAGTGAGAAAGTGAATGAAATGAGATGAGTTATGTGTAAAACGGAAAATGTATAAAAGTGTAAAAGTTGTGCCTATGTGACACTGCTACCTAGAGGCATCGGGAGCCGTATATAGAAAAGTCCCTATAGAAGGCCCCATGTGATATAAGTTTGTCCCAAAGGCATTGGGAAAACCCCGGAGGTGGACAAGTACCACTGGATAGGGTGGAGAGGGCTTCTCCCGGTCTGCGCAGTTACCAAGATTCACCGCTGTATTGCCTAGGTGGTGAGTATGTGTATGAGTTGTGTAAGTGTTGTGTCATGTGTTGTGTAATGAGTTGTGTTGAGAGCTGTGCTAAGGAATGAGCACGAGCTATGAGATATTGTAGTGTCCTCTACTGGTGGTTAGGACTATGTGTCATGGCAAATTGGTTAAGTAATGAAAAATGAGTAAAATGTGAAATATGTGAATATGGCACGTGGTAAGTGCCCAAGATGCACATGGTAAGTGCAATCGATGTGACATGTGATAAGTGAAAGTGAAAGAGAAAATGATGTGGAAATGATTAAATTGTATAAGTGTGAACATGTGTACATGCTAAATGTGTAAAAGTGAACAATGTGAATGAGTAAGTATGAAATCATGTGAAACCGAAAACGTGAGAATGTGTTATTGGAAGCCATGTGAAATCTGTAAACTCATGTTGTCATTATCATGCTTATGTGTGCATAAATGCCTAGAATCCATGTTAGGGATAATTAGAAAAAAAAGAATGCAAGATAGCTTGATTACTTGTTCACATGATGTGTTTTATGTGTTATTGTAGCTCTCATGTGTAGATTTATAGCCATTGAATAATATGAAATCAGCAATCTAAAGCATGTGAAAAGGTTCGTGTATGTGTTCAAAACTATGTGGAATCCATGCTAGTTGTGTTTCCTTTCATGTATGTAAATTGTTCATGTTGATAGCTTTCATGTTTTAGCTCCTTAAAAGATTAAAGTTCCCAAGTAAATTGAATAGAGATCATGTGATAGGTGAATTTCATTTTATAAATCTGAAAGCATAAGTTATGCATAAAATTGTAGAACTTTCATGATAGGTTGAAAACTTGGATTGACTAGCATGCTATGTGTTCTTAATTGTGAAAGTGCATGTAGAAACCACTAAGACTTGTATGTGTATATCATGAGTAGTGTCGCTTGCTGAGTCTTTGGACTCACTCTTGCTTCGGCGTACAGGTTGACAGATATCGTGCACTAGAAGGTAGCGTGGCGAGGATCATCATTAGAAGACTATTTTGTGGAGCCGTACCAGTTGTATCTTTTCTTTTGCACAAAAAGGATTAATGTATGGACAATATTTTGGACATTGTAACTCTCTTTATTTTGTATTAATGTGGACATTGTCCTTCTATCTCGCTATTTAGATTATGGAATGTGTGTTGGTGACGGATCAATAATTGAGTTGTTTATTTTATTCCGCTGTACTCCATCGCTATCCAGGTACATATCAACCTATCGACCAGTGTTGGGTAAATGTCCCACTGTGACGACGCCCTTTATACCGATGGGGATTGGTATAATCGTACCGGTATGAAGAGGGTCGTTACACTATCACCCGAGCCCAGGCAGAGGCGTCAAATATGATAGAAGGTGTTTTACCTCTTTATGAATATTCAGCAAGAGTCTTATTTGATTCGGGTGCCTCTCATTCTTTTATTTCCGAAGAATTTCTGGATTGCATAGCTCATCCTTTAGAAGAGAAGTCTTGTGAGTTAGTGGTGGAGGTTCCTTCAGGTGAGTTTTTACTCACTTCGAGCTATATAGATGAAGCTCCTGTAGTGATTGAAGGGAACCAGATGCCGGGTCGGTTGTATGCCCTGCAGTTGTCAGATTATGATATCATTCTGGGTATGGATTGGCTTGAAATGTATGTAGCAATGTTAGATTGCAGAAAGAAAAGGATCAGATTTTGTCATCCTAATGGTGCAATGTTTGAATATCAAGGTATGCCTTTTTATACCTCTAAGTTTCTAATTTCTGCAATTAAAGCTAGAAAGTTGATTAATGATGGGTGTGTGGCTTATTTAGCCTCAGTAAGTTTGGTAGAAGCCAGTCAGCCAATGGAAGCAGTTCCCGTGGTTAGGGAATTTGCTGATGTTTTTCCGGAAGATTTGCCTGGTTTAGCTCCACACAGAGAGGTGGACTTTTCTATTGAGTTGCTGCCAGGTACCATGCCGATTTCCAAAGCCCCATATCGGATGGCACCAGCAGAACTCAAAGAGTTGAAAAAGCAGTTAGAAGAATTGTTGCAGAAAGGTTTTATTAGACCGAGTCATTCCCCGTGGGGAGCGCCGGTTTTATTTGTGAAAAAGAAAGATGGAAGTTTTCGGATGTGTATTGATTATAGAAAGTTGAATGATGTGACCATTAAGAATAAGTACCCGTTGCCGAGGATAGATGATTTATTTGATCAATTGCAATCAGCAAAGGTGTTTTCTAAGATTGATTTGAGATCCAGGTACCATCAGTTGAGAATTAAAGAGGAGGATATAGATAAGACATCGTTCAGAACCAGATATGGTCACTATGAGTTTGTGGTAATACCTTTTGGGTTGACTAATGCTCCTGCAGGTTTTATGGATCTGATGAATAGAATTTTTCATCCATATTTAGATCAATTTATTGTGGTCTTTATTGATGATATTCTAATTTATTCAGCATCTGAAGAGGAGCATGCAGCTCATTTGAGGTTTACCTTGCAGTTGTTAAGGGATAACCAGTTGTTTGCTAAATTCAGTAAGTGTGAATTCTGGTTAAAGGAAATTCAGTTTTTGGGTCATGTTATTTCAGCCAAAGGAGTAAGACCCAAGTAAAGTGGAAGCTGTGTCTAGGTGGGAAGTGCCTAAGACAATAACCGAGATTAGAAGTTTTCTGGGGTTGGTAGGTTATTATAGGCGCTTTATTCAAGATTTTTCTAAGATTGCAGCACCTATGACTAGACTGACCAGGAAAGGAGTGCCTTTTGTGTGGTCCGGTGAATGTCAGAGAAGTTTCATGGAATTGAAGAAAAGACTCACATCAGCACCTATATTGACATTGCCGGCAGGGAGTGGTGGTTTTGTGCTGTATACTGATGCTTCGAGGAGAGGTCTTGGTGCAGTGCTTATGCAACATGGTAAAGTGATAGCCTATGCGTCCAGGCAATTAAAGCCAGCAGAAGAAAATTACCCCACTCATGATTTAGAATTAGCTGCAGTTGTGTTTGCTTTAAAAATGTGGAGGCATTATTTGTATGGCGAGAGATTTGAAATCTTTACAGATCATAAAAGCTTGAAGTATATCTTTTCGCAGAAAGATTTGAATCTTCGCCAGCGCAGATGGGTTGAATATTTGAAGGATTATGATTTCAGTTTGGCTTACCATCCGGGTAAGGCCAATGTTGTAGCTGATGCCTTGAGCAGAAAGGCATATATGAATTTGATGATGATTAAAGAATGGAAGTTGTATGAAGAAGTAGCGGAGAACTCCTTGTATGTGCCCAGCAGTCAGCGTCGGGCAATTCTAGCTGCTAGTGCAGTAGAGCCGTCTTTATACTGGCAGATCATTGAAGCTCAGAGAGCAGATGCAGGTTTACCTGAAATTGTAAAAATGGAAGGAGTTGCTATTGATGATAATTGTGTGGTCAGGCTTAGGGGCAGGTTGTTTGTTCCTGCAGAGAGAGAGGTGAAGCAGCGAGTTCTGGAGGAGGCTCATAAATCTAGGTACACTATTCATCCGGGTAGTACTAAAATGTACCATGATTTAAGGAAGCATTTTTGGTGGCCTCATATGAAGAAAGAAATAGCAGAATTTGTGGCAAGATGTTCTATCTGTCAGCAGATTAAAGCAGAGCATCAGAAGCCTGGAGGTCTATTGCAACCGTTGCCTATTCCACAGTGGAAATGGGATGATATCGCAATGGACTTTGTGGCAGGTTTACCAAGGTCGAGTTCAGGGCATAATGAATATGGGTGTTTGTTGACAGATTGACTAAGGTGTGCAGATTAGTGGCAGTGAGTATGTCTTGGACAGTGGACAGGTTGGCAAATATTTATGTTGAAAGAATTGTTCCACTGCATGGTATTCCAAAGACTATTGTATCTGATAGAGATCCAAGATTTACTTCTAGTTTTTGGAGAAGTCTGCAGAAAGTAATTGGTTCTGAATTGAGATATAGCTCCGCTTATCATCCCCAGACAGATGGTCAGACAGAGAGACCATTCAGACAATTGAAGATATGTTGCGGGCTTGTTGTTTAGTTTGGGGAGGTAGTTGGGAGCATCATTTGGGAATGGTTGAGTTTGCCTACAATAATAGTTATCATACCAGTCTTGGGATGGCACCGTATGAAGCTTTATATGGAAGGCCATGTAGAACCCCATTGAATTGGCATGAAGTGGGAGAAAGGCAATTAGTGGGTCCTGAATTGATTCAGCAAACCACTGAAATAGTGAAGCTTATTAAAGAAAAATTGCAGGCAGCTCAAAGTAGGCAGAAAAGTTATGCAGATGTGCGGAGGAGACCACTTCAGTTTGAGGTGGGAGATTTTGTTTTTCTGAGAGTTTCCCCAAGTAAAGGTATAATGAGGTTTGGCAAGTCTGGAAAGTTGAGTCCAAGGTATGTGGGACCTTTCCAGGTGATTGAAAGAATTGGAGAAGCGGCTTATAGGCTGGATTTGCCAGCTGATTTTGCAGATGTGCATGATATTTTCCATGTCTCCATGTTAAGAAAGTGTATTGAAGATCCAGCTCAAATAATTAGATATCAAGGTGGTGACCTGAGGCCGGACATGACTATGCCAGAGTATCCGGTGCAGATCACAGATCGAAAGATAAAGAAGCTGAGAAATAAAGAAATTGAGCTAGTTAAAGTGAGATGGGAAAATAGGTTGGGTGGTGAGGATACCTGGGAGTTGGCCGCGGAAATGGCTAAAGGGTATCCCTATCTGTTTGAGTAAGCTTGTGTATTTTCTTTTTAGATGATAGTACTTGTAAAGGTGTGTATATCTAACTTGTTTAAGTTTGAATTGTGTTATGAATTTCGAGGTCGAAATTTTCTTTTTAGATGATAGTAATGTAACGTCGCGTGCTTTTCGGATCCATGTGGATCGTGTGTGTTGTGGTTGTAGCGGCCGTTGTGAGGCCAATGTGAGTCGGTTGCGTGGAATGCATGGTGTGGATGTGTGGTTTGTCCAGGTGCAGCGCAGGGTTGGTCCGGAAATAGAATAGGACCTGCTGCTGTTCTGTTGAAGTTGGCGGCCAAGGGTTGCCGTTGACCTGTAGGCGTCCAGATTAGTGGACGTTTACATAATGAGCTTAGCGGCAGTAGATGTGGACGTTTAGGCTGGCGGTTGATGTTGGCGACAAGGGGGTTGACGCCAACCTGTCAGTTCAACAGGTTATAGGCTCACCCGAGGGCTGTTC
This sequence comes from Colocasia esculenta, assembly GCA_014218235.1. NCBI lineage: Eukaryota > Viridiplantae > Streptophyta > Magnoliopsida > Alismatales > Araceae > Colocasia > Colocasia esculenta. The sequence goes on from CM024757.1 coordinate 73,335,324, forward strand.
TCTCAGCTCTCACTCATTCCCTCTTGCCCCAGCTTGCTGCCCCCGAGTCTTTAAGCTTCCAACAGGTATCGAGGAGTAGTTGGACGATCGTGGAACGCGTGGCGTCGCCAATTGCGCGAGGAAACGTCGCGGCGTGGTGCAATTCGCGTGGGAGCTCGCGGAGGGCTCGGCGTGAACCAGGAGATCGTGGGAGATTCTAACGCGTTCTGAGGTAGGGGACGAACCCTGGTAGCTTCGTAGAAACATTAAAACACATCATAACCACTTGAACCAGCATGATAATCCACGTTTGAATAGAGTTGCACCATGCGGGATAAAGGGTGGTTTGAGTTATTTAATGTTCAGAGCATGTTTTAGTGGGTTGTATTGGGTTCTAGTATGCTAAAGGAATCGCATTTGCATGTTTTTCAGTAGTTAGAACAGTTAGAAAACCCGCAGGGCCGGATTAGGGTTTCTGCAGGGTTTATGGCCAGAGAACTTGGCGTCAACATCGCTTGCCGCCAAGATCCTCAGCCAGGAGGTTAACGGCCAGGAACCTTGCCGTTGACTCCCAGTAAGCGGCAATCGATGTGGCCGCCTATTTCTATTTGAGCAGAAATGACTAAGTACAATAATTATCGATAATGCATGTGTGTTGATGCATGAGGTGCACTGAGTGCACTTGGTTTACGTATTTAGCATACAAGGTATGCTGTTAGTTGTTTACTTCGGTGACTGTGCGTTGTGTACGCGAGTCAGCTGGGTTCACGTGTAGTGGACCAGTGGTTACTTGTGGTTTACGTGAGGTTTCACGTGGTTTGTGTGTGACGTGCACGTGGTTCTGTGTACGTGGCGAGTAGTACGACGCCTACCGTGGTTACCTCTCCAGTTGGGTGCCCCAGGTTCTTTGTGAGCCAGGCTGTTAGCTCGGGGCTTTGTCCCGGTACTTGTGTTGTACCGTCGAGGTCTGTGTCGTCTGACCTGGACACCCTCACTCTTGTGTTAGAGTTGTACGTCCGGCTGAGGGAAAGACGACAGTGGGACAATGACACTTGAGTTTGTTTTTAGTCACTTGTAGCGCGCTCGTAGTTGGGGGTACGGACACCAGTAGACGTACTGGACCCCAGCTAGTCCTTTTCCAGTGCCTCACTCTAGCGAGCCCAGGCCAGGGTCTCTGGAGGTGCCAGGCATGGGCCTGTGACCGTGTGGTCTGCAGGTGGTGGTGTTTAGTTGGTCTCCACAGTTGCTTGACCTTTTTACGTGGAGCGGCAGCTGGACCTTTCGTCCGTGGCTGCGAGACTGAGAGGTAGACCTGTGTTAGTTGTCCGAGTCAGTTTCTGGTGTCGCGAACCAGTTCACGTGGCTCGTGTTGGCTGTCTCTACTTTAGCTTGTACACCTGTACTGGTTTGCCATTTAATTATTACTGTTGTTTCTCGTAGTCGGCAGACGGTGAGTACTTTTACAGCTTTACTTACCTGCTTAGCTGTTATATTAATTGTTGGTGCTGTTTACTATTCGTACTCGTGGTGTTTGTTTCGCTCGGTTTTGGGGGAGTTCCCTACTGAGCCAGTGACTAGAGAGGCTCACCCCTACCCCCACAGGTGAGAGCGAGGAGGACGTCTCTCGTCCGACGTCCAGTTCCGGGCCGCGTCGTAGCGGTGCAGGGTCAACACCTCCAGTAGTGAAGATTCAGCAGTGTAGTTTTGTAGTTGTTTACTTTCTTCAGTTGTACCTCGGGGTATGCCCCAGGCTCTTGTACTTCTTTTTAGTTTTTTTGAAAATTTGGCTATGTAAACTTGTGATATATATATGAAATGTGGTGTGTTCCTTTATGTTTACACGGACTCTGGTTTGGTATCCCTTGCAAGGCTTCGGCCCGTTCGCGGGAGGCAGACTTGGATCAAGTACGTTATCGGTTTAACGGGCTTGGCCGAGGCGATCGGTCACACTACAACACCCCCATCATACCACCCGTCACTCTATCACCTCGTAACTTCCCATTCTCCCCTACGCCAACACCCCTAATAGCCAATCCCTCCATCATTGACACCACCCCACCTCCACTTCACCACAACCTCGCCCTACGGAGCGGGCGTATGTTCCACCGGATGTACCCCAATGCATCCGTGTCTTTGCCGGGTCAGCCGACCCAAAATTCCAGCAGCAACCCATAGCAGCAACAAGATGTCGAAAAGATAGATCCGGTCTCGGGGACCCAATATGACATACTAAAGAATCTGGACCAGACTCAAGCCAAAATATCTATCCTCGAGTTGATCAAGAGGTCACAGACCCACCAAGATGCCTTAAGGGACTTTCTGCAAAGGGTTATGGTAAATGAAGATATGAACCCCGACAATATGCCCTCGGTCCTATCCATTATTAACAAAGGACCGACAATTACTTTCACGGATGGTGAGCTAGCTCCCCCGGAAGCCAAGAGGATGCCTTTATGTGTGACGCTGACAATAAATAAGGTGGATGCCGATGCTGCCTTGGTTGATACAGGGGCGTCTATAAATGTGTGCCCTCTAAGCACTCTGCGGTCTTGCAATATTTCTAAGCGCTGCTTGCAGCCGACGCCCACCACCATAACGGCTTATGATAATTCTCGACGAGCCTGCCATGGCGTTGTTTCCTTGCAAGCGAAATTAGGCCCACTCGTGATGACGATCGATTTCTATGTCCTTGACATCGACCCAACTTTCAAAACCATTCTGGGTCACCCTTGGATCGAGGCATTAGGGGCAGTCCCCTCCACAGCACACCAATGCTTGAAATTTCCTTTCCAAGGATGTATAGTCAAGGTAAAGAGTGCGGCAACTACTCATACTATGGAGGCCATTGAAAAAATCATGTCGGCGGTCTGGCCGTCTAATAAGCCCATCATTTCTATACTTGATGTGAATTATCCATGGGCTTACACCTTCTCCTCCGGCCACCAAACTGTGTCACCATCATTGGCTGCTATCAGGAAGGGCATACTGTCAAACACCAAGGGCTGGAACATTATGTTCAAAATTGGCTACCAGCCAGGAAAGGGTCTTGGTGCTCATCTCCAGGGGAGAACGCAGGTCATCGCTAGCTCAAAGCAAATCACAAGGTGTGGCCTAGGATACAAGGAAGAACTTAAGCCATGGACATCCATTTCATCTAGTTCAAAGTCAGAGCAAGAGCCCCTCAGTTGGACATTATATGATCACTTTGTCAGAGGACCCATACATCCACGGTACAACACCATTCTGACTGAAGCATATCAAGTTTTGGAGGCCCAGTGGCCCGGCAAGAAGAAGACCAAAGAGGTAGAGGCAGAAGAGTCAGACTTAGAAGACCTGATATCAGCACTCAGTCTTTTGTTCCGGGAAGGTGATCTCACAAAGCCCCCGGCAGTGGCAGAATCAGCAGGATCAGCATCAGCAATCACCTCCAAGTGATAGTTGCTTGGGTACGATGACAATATTGAACCAGAGAATCGGATTAATTCGGTAGATGAGTTCTGGCTAGGGCATCCCCGGCCCCCTAATTGTTCTATGTTTTCCATCCTTGTTTCTAAGTTTTCATTCATTTCTCTATCTCCGCATCTTGTTCTTCAATTCTCCCCTGACACTCTTGAAGCGTTAGCTACTTCCTCACCCCATTTTATCCTTTCTTTTAATGGCACCATTCTCCCCTTTTCCCGATGCTTTCGAATGTAAGGTAGTTTCTTTTCCTTCTTAGGTTAGTATGTTGTGTCTAATTCAAAAAATAATAAAAAAACTTTTAATCCTCCTCATTCTCCTTGACAATCGGACAGCGATCCCCTTCTTTCCTTCCCTTTCTTCGGACAGTGATCCCCATCTTTTCCTTTCCCCTTCGTCAGACGGTGATCCCCGTCCTTCCCCCTCCAAGCAGCAATCCCCGCTTCCATTTCCGTTGCAATCCCCACTTTTGACGGCAATCCCTGTCACTCCCCGCTTTCAAGCTCTTAGATGGCGATTCCCGTCTCCATGTTCCCCTGCTCTTGACGGCGATCCCCGTCACCTGCACACTCCTCCTCCCTCTGACGACGATCCCCGTCACCCCCTACTTTATTCCTCGGTGGCAATCCCCGCCTTTCGCTCCTTCTTGCTCGAGCGGCGTTCCTCGCTCATTGACTAGCATGGTCGTTCTGAACGATCTGGGTGAGGGGCCTTCTGTTTCCCTGTGCCCCAACTCTTCTGCAGGCACCCTGAGCTCGGGTGGCCTGCCTCTGCCTCTAGACCCATCGGAGGCTCCCTGTGGCTGTGCCGCACCCCTTCCTTTCTCTTCCAATAAACCTCTGGACACTTCTCCAGAGCCCTCTATAAATATCAACCCTAGTTTAAGTTCAAGGGTAGAATCTAGCAAGTCCCTGTCCCCGTCTAGGAAGAGTAAGAGTAGTGGCATACCTCGTAGATACTTAGTAGATTTGGTGCAAAGGTGTGGCGCTCTTCTAGCTGTCGAAGAGTTCGTTCAGGAAGCAGTCATTCTAAACATAGAAGCTCAGCATGAAGAGGAAGGGCAATGGCGCTCCTCACGTCCCGTTCATCCTGTTCTTCATTCATCTTCCGTACTTGGATTGGCGGGTAGTGGGAGAGAGCCGACACAATTGTGCGTACGGCACCGCACTGTAGATAGCACCGGTCGAGGTTGTAGAGGACCAGTGCTTCGTCTCCAATCAGTCGTAGTGCCAAGCCGATGCACTGAGGAAGGTTGATCACCTTGTTGTGGAGGAATCTCGAGCACATCTCGAACTGCTCCTCTGTCATTGTCTTGAAGTAAATCCTCCACTCTTTCAATCCCTTTATTATCGCTGTCACGCACCATGCCTGGGTAGTCATGTAAAGTGGAGCACCGACGAAGGCAAGTGGGTGATGTAGCATGCTCATGCACTTAACAGAAGGATCATCCGTTGCCTTGAAGCTTATGTGCATGCCCATCCAACACTCGAGGGCAACCATAGAGCCAAAGAAAGGACCGCCAGTAGCTGCAGAAGATAGCCCAGAATAAAGATAGCCAAGAACAGTTTGGGAGATGCTCATACCTTCCCACGCACAGCTGATAGCGCTCAGGTTGGATGTAGAAAGGAGGTGGTCTTGTACGGGGAAGAGGATGACACTGCATATGCAGATAGCGGCTGCCTTGGCGATGGCGAGATAGTTTCCAGTCTTCCTCTTGCATTGGGAGGCGATCCACTGAGAAATGGGAATGAGATGGACATAGCCAGGGCTAGTCATGGTGCGCAGGTCCTCAGACTTGGTGATAATCTACCCGAGGATGGCCCAGAAGTTGATGGGAGCCCCGGTGTGCGCAATGAGATACTCCTCCCCTTTCTTGTTTTTGGGAGCCCCATCATGAGCTCCAGCTCCTCCAGCAGGAACATGGCCTCGAATGATGGGAAAATAAAGGTATGTGTCTGCGGGTGCCACAACTCCACGAGCACTGTAAGACTGTCCCACACATGTACTATTTTGTGATAATTCTTTGCTAACGTGAGGACAGTAGTAAGCTTCCATTCGCGCAAAAGGTTAGTTGACGCCACAGGAAGTGCATTGACCATGGGCTCTAACCATGGGATCTTGGAGTAGAACCTATTGCCTGGGAGGATCTAGAAGAAGGAGAATAGGGTGTTGGTAGAAGAAGAGAGCAAGAAGAAGAAGAAGAAGAAGAGGAGAGAGATAATCAAAGAGTAGAGAGAGAAAGCTTACTTGAAGATCCGGTCTTGCGCTAATGTGCCCGGGCACGGAGGAGAGGTGGAGAAGCTCTGCATGGGCCGTCCTCGCCGACTTGAGACCGCCATGGGGGGTGGAGCTGGCTTGGAGGGAGAAAAAAGATCTCTTCATTGCTTGGGGAGAGAGAAAACCAAGAGAGAAGAAGAGAGAGAAGATGCACTCCAAAAATAGACCCTTGCACACCTATTTATAGAGCTCTAGGAGGCCTAATCCCCATCCCAACTCATCCATAGGAGTTAGAGTAGTCATAGGTTTGGTCTTAGAGTCCCATTAGTGTTAGGAATAGCTCTAGGATAAGGATAAGGATAAGGCTCGATTTTGGGGTTTATCGCACAGAAAGATGTCGCGACGCCCCGATCCGACGCTTTAGGATCGCAACCTACTAGGGCGTTGCGACAATGTTGCGACCTACAGATATGTCACGTTTCTATGTTTTGTGCTTCCTCGTCTCCTGCATAGTTTTGTTTTGTGTTATTGTTATATATGTACATATTTTGTTAGTTGTTGCTTCTTTCATTATCAGAAAATCATAAAAAAAATTGGAAAACCAGAAAATCACAAAAAAATGGATCTGCACAGGTAAGTCAAGTAAGTATCTCTATCCTTACTCCCTTGCATTACTATATGATATCCTACCTATTATATCGCTTCAAGGACCGGACGGTTCTCAACGTGCTCTGGGATCTGAGTTCCCCTTTAACAAAAACGGTGATGATCTAGGTGCATGTTGCTAATCGCCGGATAGGCCGTTAAGTTGGATAAGTTTGGGAATGATGGACTCTGTCTTGTACCGCGGTTACAGGAAGACTCTCGACCCATTCTTGTCCGATTTAGCAAAATTATCCTTGATATATTTTCTATTTTCTTCTTTCTTTTGCATTCGATTTAATGATTTCTTTTCTTTTAGCCCAGCATGCATCATGTAGGACTTTGAGCTATCATGACTCATACCTAGCTAATGGCGAGCTCTTGTTGAGTGCCCAACCATTCTTCATGTTCAAACGAGAAATCTCTATTGCATTCTGAATCGGAAGGTCTGTCTCCGAGTGAGTTTTTCTTGCCAGTCTGACAAGAATTTCTCTGTTTGGATTCTCTATACAATTTTCATATTTACTCTTTTTGATCTGTTTTGGTTGCGAACCGCTCCCAAGACAAAGTCCGTGTTACCTGCCTGGCACGCACATGTCCCTCCAAAATGAAACCTGCAGGCCAATCGGCTAGGGTACCTCTTAATCGAGGGGTTGATCGTCCTTTTCTTTCTCCTTCTCGTCCAGACTTGTGTTTTGCTTGCATTCTGCTCGAGCAGCTAACTCGGGGCTTTCAAGAAGATTCCAATTGCTTATTGGTTAGATCGGGTGTCTCTTTACCTTGGCTCCCATCTTTTCATTCCACTCCACGTCATTTACGCGTCACTATCATTTCATGACACCTCCGCTACACTTCCGCTGCGCTCCCTTGCAAAGTGGAAGCCAAGGAGGGGCAATCTGTAGACACCCGATTCTAGCCCATAAGTTGAACCATATTTCTTGTTCTCTTAATGAGCCCCAAGTTGGTCACTCACCTTGAGCCCATTTCTTAGCCATGTTGTGAGCCCATTAAAAGCCCATTTCTCACATAATCCCGTCCAAACATCTTTCTAAGAGTCTTATTGCCCCAATAATTAATTATTCTTTCAAATGATTGGTCAAAAATCTGGAATAATCAATTTTCTTGAATGCGACGGGTCGGGGCGTCGCGTTATCCTTGTCGCGCCCCCTTTGGCCGTCGCGACAACCCATGCATATCCATACACGTGCCCTTAGGGTTGCGACCATCCTAGCCGTCGTGACTATCCATGTTGCGCCCCTACGACCCGTCGTAACAACAGCTGCGTGCACTGGCCTCCGCAACCACCTCCTATTTATCCTCTCATGGCCTTATCTCCATCCCTAAGCAATCCCCACAACCTCCATGCACGGTTTGAGGGTTCATGGGACCTTGGGGCCTTCCTAGGACTCTTCCCCATGGATTTACATAACTTTATCTCATTTTTTTTTGGTGATTATCACTTATTGACGGGATTTTCTCTCTCCACCTCTATATAAGCAACCCTTCTTCTTCAGAGGAAGGGGAGCCCGGTTTTTGCCACGAAGTGTTGTCGAAATATAACCAGACCTCACACTTAGCTCGTGGCTCATCCATTCCCCCACATTTTCTCTTATCCTCTTCACCAAGTCTTGAAATTTTCTTCATCCATGGAGCTTGGTGGCTGAGGAGGCAACGTCCAAGGCTTCTACAACACTCAAGGACATCTGCTACAGCCAGGGAGTCGCCCCATTAGGGCTCATTCTTCCCTTCTTCCCCTCGTTTCTCTTTTCATGGATGCTATTTACTTTCTTAGATAGGAATGCATTTCCCTCTTCCTTCCCACGTTTTCATACTACCCAAGGGGTTTAAAACTACCCTTAGGTTCGTTCCTTCCATGCTCTCTCTTTTCATTTCAGTTTTGGATAGACACTACAGTTAAATAAGTTCTAATAGGGTTTCTTTGGTTGTTTTCTTCGTTTTGGCAGGCACATAAACAAGATTGAATGAGGGGCTTTTGTTCTCTGGCCGGCCGGAGGATAGGAAGAAGGTCCACACCAACATTCTCTCGCACTGTAGAGAACGCGGCAGGCACGAGGGTCGTGACATCAAGAACGTGCCCTTTCATAGCGTCGCGACATCAGATCCATCGTGACGTGGATGCCCGTCATGACACAAGTAAGTGCCTCTGTTCTCAATCCTTTTCCTAGCAACATTAGCCTAGTTTAATGCTTATTCATGGCAACTTGTTAGGTGGCGATCACACATCCTATTTCCATGCTATTTAATTTATTTTTAAAAAACATGTTGTATGTCTCGAGGGGTGCGCAACCCCGTGATTACAGAGACCAGTTCCATGAGTTGGTTTAGGGTGATCTCACAGTTACTCAGTACCACCAGAGGTTTGTCCGGTTGTTGAGGCATGTTCCTCATGTTGCCAGCAGTGAGCAGGCTTGTGCAGAGAGGTTTATTGCAAGACTGAGGCCAGATTTAAGGTGGGGTGTGACTACTCATATGTGTGCCACTTTGGGAGAGACCGTGGCTAAGGCCACAACCTTTGAGAGAGAGACCAGGCAGCCCTAGCAGCAGCAGCAATAGTAGGGAGGAACCTCTTCTAGGTCCTCACCATACCAGTGCCCCGCAGATAGCCGTGGCAGTGCGACTTCTTCTTCTTTGGGCTCAGGCAGTTCAGGCTGTTCTGGTTTGTGCTCGAGGTTCAAGCAGATGACCACTCGTGGAGGTGGTTGGGGCAAGCAGCAGAAGCGCTAGTCGAGTTTTGTCGAGCAGTCAGTCCGGCAGGGAGCTGAGTAGGGTAGGCAGGAGGCAATCTGTTACCCTTGTGGGTTACCAGGCCACTTCAGGAGGGATTGCTCGATGGGGCAAGTCCTGCAGCCACAGCAACTAGTGCAGTACACACAGTAGCTACCGCAGTACCAGTTCCCTCCTCAGCAGCAGGCACCTCGTCAGCAGTAGCAGAGGCAGTATCATTTACAACCTCAGCAGTTTCAACGACATTAGCAGCTTCAACTGTTCCAACCACACCAGCAGCAGCAGCAGTTTCCACAGCATCAGTAGCTGCAGCAGCAGCAGCAGCCCCAGCAAGCATCGCAGTGTGGGCATGGACGTGGTCGTATGATGGCTCTTACCAGGGAGCAGGCCGAGGCGTCGAACCTGGTTATAGGTACCTTGCCTATCCTTGGTAGAGCTGCTCGTGTTTTGGTTCATCCCGGTGCTTCTCTTTGTTTTGCTTCCGAGGAGTTTTATGAGTCTCTAGTTCATCACGCCCCTGAGAGGCAGTGTGATGTGATGGTCGATCTCCCGTCCGGTGATTACATGCGTTCTTTCGGTTACCTGGAGGGTGTCACAGTTGAGGTCTAGGGACACCAGTTGCCGACTAGGTTGTACGCATTGCAGCTTCGTGACTTTGACGTCATCCTAGGCATGGACTAGTTGGAGGCTCACTCAGCTGTGGTGGATTGTCAGTGGAAGACCATTCAGTTTGAGATACTTGGAGCGCCTATTCTCTTCTTTCGAGGTATCCGGTCTACCCGTCGACCTTTTATTTCCTTTTGTACAGCTCGTCGTTTGATCCGTGATGTCTGTGTAGCATATTTTGTTTCTGTTTGTTCTTTTGAGCCTAGCAGGTCATCGGTTTTTGATGTGCCTATTGTTTGTGAGTTCTCTGATGTTTTCCCAGAAGATCTACCCGGATTACCACATGAGCGGGAGGTAGAGTTCTCCATTGAGCTTTTACCTGGTTTGATGCCTTTATCTAAGTCACCTTATCGGATGGCTCCGGCTGAGTTGAGCGAGCTAAAACGCCAGTTGTAGGAGTTGCTTGAGCTGGGTTTCATCCATCTAAATCGTTCGCCATGGGGAGCGCCAGTGCTGTTCATGAGGAAGAAGGATGGTAGTCTGCGTTTGTGCATCGATTATAGGCCACTGAACCAGGTAACACTGAAGAACAAGTATCCGCTGCCCAGGATCGATGACTTGTGTGATCAGTTGCAGTCAGCCAGGGTGTTCTCGAAGATTGACTTGAGGTCAGGCTTGTAGACGGTGTTTTTCCCCGACATCTCCGGAGAACACTCGTCCCACGACGGGAAATAAGGGATTTTTTTTTAAAGGAAATTTTGGGTGGAAGAGAGTGGAAATGGGGCTGAGGGCGTAAAGAAGGACAAAACAAAAGGGGGTACGTGTGTGTATGCACGAGGAAAGTGTCGCGATCGCTAGGTGCACATAGGCACCGGATGTGATGGGCGGAAAGGAAATGACGTAGTGTACTTACCTTCACCCGAAGAAAAGTGCGGAAACGTGCGGTGGATTCTCCTTCCTCCTTACGCCGGCCGGCCGACGAAGAAGATTCGATGCCGGTTACCTTGTAAAAGGGAAAACAACAAGGAACAAGTAAAAGGGAGGTTAGACTATGAAGTGCAGTACATGTTCATGGATTGAAGTGTGGAAAAACATGTAAATGAAAGGTAACACACCTCGTGGAGGTAGTGTTTAACCCCTAGGGAGCAGGTGGGTGAAAGAAATGCTATGTGTATGTGTGTGTGAAAATGTGCAATGCATGTGCTAACTAACACGAAAAAGAGAAGGAAAAGAAGAAAAAGGAATCAAAGAAGAGGGAGAGGCAGAGTGGCGGCGTAGCCCGATGGCGAGGTGACGAGGATGGAGGTGACGTCGGTGTGGTTCCCCCGCCGCTCCCTAACACTCAAGAAGCTCCGGTTCGCGAAGGAGACAACGCGAAGGCGATGTGTGCGTAGCGTGCCGCCTCCGGAATACAAGCTTCCGATCCGATGAAATCCCGCCTTAGAAGTTGGAAAGTTGGAGTCTGGAAGTCGGGGTGGGAATTTGATAGGGCTTCACCGTGGTTCCGATCTCTTCTTAATGAGGATCTCTCGGGTCTGTATTTATAGCCAAAATCGCGTCCAATCCAGAGGCCGCCTATTACAACTTAAAGGCATCCGCCTGACAGGCCGCGCTTTATGAAATCACTTGATTTGCGCACGATTAGACATTTTCATGATGATTGTAGCTATAAGCTAGGTTCTGAATCGCGTCTGGGTGGCTGGCCGCGTTTTCTTAGGTAAATCGAATCTTTGATGAAATCCAATCCTTGATTTGATATTTATAAAATGCGGTGAGCTGCCCAGATGTGTTTCAAACAGACATCATGATTGTTGACATGGCGTCCATTAAATGGAGCTGACAGGGCACGGTCAGAATCTTTGACCCTTAAAAGCGGCGAGACGGCTGGACGCGCATTAAGCGTATCCACCGTTCCGGCCGCGGATTAGCTCTGTAAATGGGCGTCCTCTGCATTGGCCGTGGATAGATAAAGCTCGACAGACCCTTGAAAAAGGATCTCAAAACCTTAGAAAAATCTAGAAAGATAGGAAAATCACTCACGAGGTTAATGGAGAAGAGCCATTTCGAGGCGTCACTGTATAACATGGAATTTGCTCGATGTGTTGCCAAATTGGCGTGTCTACAAGGCTATTACCAGTTGAGGATCAGAGAGTCAGATATTGGCATGACAGCTTTCTGTTCGAGGTACGGTCACTTTGAGTTCGTCGTGATGCCATTTAGGCTCACGAATACACCAGCAGCTTTTATGGATTTGATGCATAGGGTGTTCAGTGAGTACTTGGACAGGTTAGTGGTCATCTTTGTAGATGACATTTTGGTGTACTCGGCTTCAGAGGAGGAGCACGAGGAGCATCTGAGGATCGTGCTAGAGACATTGCGGAGTCACCAACTTTATGCCAAGTTTGACAAGTGTGAATTTTGGCTGAGGGAGGTTGACTTTCTCGGGCACGTGATCTCCGATTCTGGTGTGGCAGTGGACCCTGCCAAGGTTGAGGCAGTGTTGTCTTGGGAGTAGCCCACTTCAGTATCAGAGGTTCGCAGCTTTCTGGGTTTGGTAGGCTATTACAGGAGGTTCATCCAGGATTTTTCCAAGATTGCAGAGCCGTTGACCAGATTGACCAGACTTGAGGCCAGATTTGTTTGGACTGAGGACTGCGAGTGGAGTTTTTAGGAGCTGAAGACAAGGTTGACTTCAGCACCAGTGTTGGTCTTTCCGTCAGGTAGCGGAGGTTTTGTGGTCTACATTGACGCGTCGAGGTCAGGTTTGGGTGCAGTGCTGATGCAGCATGGTGGGGTCATTGCCTATGATTCTTGGTAGCTGAAGAAGCATGAGGAGAACTACCCTACCCACGACTTAGAGCTGGCATCAGTGGTGTTCACTCTGAAGTTGTGGAGGCACTATTTATATGGCGAGGCATTTGAGATCTTCACCGACCATCAGAGTTTGCAGTATATTTTCACTCAGAAAGATCTAAACTTGAGGTAGTGCAGATGGATAGAGTACTTGAAGGATTACGACCTTACCCTCTCCTATCACCCAGGAAGGGCTAACGTCGTGGCAGATGCTTTGAGCAGGTGTGTTCACTTGAGTTCGTTGATGGTCAGAGAGTGAAGGCTGTTTGAGGACTTATCTCAGGGAGTTTTCTACCCTTTGAGGCGCAGAGACCGTGCAGTGATGACCAGTTTGTTAGTTCATCTGTTAATGTACCGTTAGGTGTTGAAGGCACAGCAGGCAGGCTCAAAGTTGGTAGATATTTTTCAGATGCCATATGTTGAGTTGGACAAGGACAGTGAGATCAGATTCAGAGGTAGATTGTATGTTCCCTGTGATGCGCGTCAGACACTGTTGTTAGAGGCACACCAGTCGAGGTATGCTGTTCATCCTGATTCCACCAAGATGTATCATAACCTGAGGAGGTTCTTCTGGTGGCCAGGGATGAAGAGGGGTGTGGCAGAGTTTGTCGATCGGTGCCTTACCTGTCAGTAGGTGAAGGCTGAGCATCAACGTTCTGGTGGTGAGCTGCAGTCGTTGCCCATTCCCGAGTGGAAGTGGGACGACATCACCATGGACTTTGTAGTTGGTTTGCCCCATACTCCATAGAGGCATGATGGTATTTGGGTGATCGTAGATCGATTGACCAAGTCAGTGCACTTCCTTCTAGTCAGGATGTCTTGTTTAGTGGACAGGCTTGCCAGGCTGTACATGGATCGAGTTGTTCCGTTGCATGGAACCCCAGTTTCTATTGTTTCCGACAGAGATCCGAGGTTCACTTCAGGGTTTTGGCACAGTTTACAGAGAGCTCTTGGTACAGAGTTGAGACTAAGTTCAGCGTATCACCCGCAGTCAGATGGTCAGTCAGAGAGGACCATTCAGACTTTGGAGGATATGTTGAGAGCTTGTTGCTTGGACTAGAGTGTCACTTGGGAGTCCCACCTTCTGATGGTAGAGTTTTCATACAACAACAGTTATCACTCGAGCATTGGAATGGCGCCATACGAGCCTTTGTATGGTCGGCCGTGCAGGACACCACTTCACTGGTTCGAGGTCGGTGAGAGGCAGCTTTTGGGACCAGATATGGTGCAGCAGTGTGTAGACATAGTTAGCTTAGTCAGACAGAGGCTTCAGGTAGCACAGAGCAGACAAAAGAGCTATGCAGATGTCCGCAGGAGGCTGTTGCAGTTCAGCGTGGGTGACCTTGTGTTTTTATGGGTCTCACAGACCAAGGGCGTTATGAGATTTGGTATGAAGGGAAAGCTCAGTCCTAGGTATATTGGGCCTTTCCTTATCACAGAGAGGATCAGCGAGGTGGCTTACAGGCTGAGTCTTCCGACAGAGTTGGCAGGCGTGCACAGTGCTTTTCACGTTTCGCAGCTCAGGAGCTATGTTGCAGATCCGTCGCATGTGTTGGACTACTCACAGCTTGAGGTAGTGCTAGATTTGTCAGTGCCAGAGTACCCAATCAGAGTTGTGGACCGCAGAGTGCAGCAGTTGCACAGGAAGCAGATTTCGCTGGTCAAGGTCATTTGGGAGAACCGCGTTGGTCGCAAGGCCACCTGGGAGCGCGAGGATGAGATGAGAGCGTAGTTCCCGTATTTGTTTGATTGATCGGTATGTTATTTTTCCCTGTACTGCTTTCTGTTTGAAACTGAGTTTCTTTTAATTTCGAGGACAAAATTTCTTAAGGAGGGTGGGATGTAAGACCCAGCCCTCTTGGGCCCTTGACCCTATCCTCAGGGTCGAGGCAGGCACCCTGGTCACGACATGGTAGCGCCAGGGGAGCACGACGCGACAGGGTTTTGGTCGCGGCACCCCTGGCCGTCACGACATGGTCACGATGGGGGTGGGCATTGCGTTCTTATCGCGGTGTCTGGCGGCATCGCGACTGCTTTTATGACCGACTTGACCGCTGTCCTGTCTGTTAGAACGGCCTTGTCGGGTGTCAGGTGCGTACAGTGTTGACGCGACCTGGTCAGCCATCGCGTTCTGGTTTCCCGATCTTCGAGGTTTGACTGCTTTTGGTGTCGCGCCGGGGGTGGCCATCGCGACATGGTCACAATGCTTAGGGGCGTCGCGACATGCTCGTTGTCGCGCCAGGCCGACCCATTGCGTCTTGGGGCACATCGTTTAAAATCGAGGTTGGCGCCCCATTTCCCCCTCTCTCCCTTTCCTTCTTCTTCTTCTTCCTTCTTCTTCCTCCTCCGAGCTCTGCCTTCTCCGGGGGTTTCTTGGCGTGCTTAAGGTGCTCGTGGTGGGAGGTGATGCCCCATTTGTGCAGGCGATGTGATCGTGGAGATTGGAGCGAGGAGGAGGTGGCCATTCCGACGTGAAGGCCCCAACGGGTCGCCTCTACTCTTAAAGGTAGGGACCCTTGACTCCTCTCGTCCTAGCATGCTCCCTTCCCCCTTGAGATTGTAGTTCTTCGTGCTTTGGGGTTGTGGGGCGTGAGAATCATGCTCGTGTTGAGTGAGGATTCCATCGAGCATAGATTCGTGGTAATCCATGTTTTATGGGGTTTTGAGGGTGGTTTGGCTTGATTAGATATTCTCTTAGTGTTTCCCATGCGCCCCTCCCCCTATTGGTGTGGTTTGTACCGGATTTAAGGTGGTCTTCGGGAGGATCCTCCCGGAACCCCTCTCGGCTGAGAACGCGACCTATATAGAGGTCACGATGATGTGGCGACCGACTGGGCCTCCGCGACATCATGGTGACACTTTATTGCGTCGCGACAGGTTGAGCTGTCGCGACAAACCTGGGCGTCGCGACATGGTCGCAGCGGCCCGATGCGTCACGACTACAGCAGAGACAGGTAGGTCTTGCGGAGTTCCATTTTCTGTGGAGTCTTCTCCGTTTCCGCTTCTTACTGTACCCGTGGCACCAGTGCTAGTTCCCTAGTATGGTCCTACACTAGTCGTTCGCCTGGTGCTCGGCACCTGAGGGCTTGTCCCGTGAGAGAGGTTGTTACTGTTGCCTGGGACCCCCATCCTCATGCGCCTTAGAGGGAGCATTCGGGGCGACAAGCGTACTCGAGTCACGAACTCTGGAGTTGAGGGAAAACGGTGGTTAGGACAGCGGTGTCGAGTCATTTATAGAGCTCTCTTGGTTGTTTTGGGACACTGAGGACGGACGGAGTTCTACCCGGTGTAGACCAGCCAGTCCTTTTTCTCACTGCCTCACTCCTTGTGGCCCCGGAACCACTTGGAGAGGCCAGGCGTGGGACTATAGTCCGGCCAGACTACGGCAGTTACTGTTGTGCTACTTTGTGTTCCTGCCTCACTCTGACGAGACGTGGAGGTTTGGACCTGGGTCGAGGATAAGACATCAGTGGACGCACCTGACCGATTGACTAGTGGTTATGTTTTCCATAGCTAGTGTCTCTTGTCCAGGCGGGGTTCTCCTTGTCTGCGTAGCCAGCCGTGTGTGTGGTCACGATGTGCAGGTTCTACAGAGTTTCCGACCGTGGTGTTCTCCGTACCGTTGGTTGTTAGTAGCTTTGCTTCCGCACTTTCCTATGTAGGTAGAAGATATAACTGCTATCATTTAATTGTTTATATATATTCTTTTGCCTATTAGAGTCAGTAGGAGATTGGTAGTCCCTACTGAGCTTTTGTTGTGAAGCTCATCCCTTCTTTTTCCAGGTGAGACTTCTCAGCAGCGGCAGGGCGCGCACCGGGCAGAGGAGACGGGGCGGTAGTCGTCGTCCCCGTAGCTGGCAGTGGTTCCCCCTTTTAGTTGTATGTCACCCTCGAGGTATGCCCCTAATGGACTTTTTCTTCCCTTTGTTACTTGTACTAGTGTGTGTGTGTTGGGACTGTTCCTAGAGCGATACGCAGCGGTCTCGCTCTTCTTTCTACTTCCGCGTATGTGCTCCTAGTTAGCAGTTGACGTTTATTTCCTTTACATATTATGTTAGACCTGTGTTATAGTCCTTCCGGGTCCCTGGATCCGTGGGCAGCAACTGCGAAAATCGGGTCCTCAGCTTTGGCCGAGGGTCGGGTACTCGGGGTCGTTACATATGGCCTCTCCTCCACATCCAAGAAGTCTTAGCCACGCAATAGGGTTGGCTAAGAAGGGTTTGGGGGTGTATTTATGCATCTAGCATTGTTTATTCCTAACACAACTCTAACTTCTCTTTTAACTATAAATTTCCATGTTTATCTAACCTTCCTAGCTTTGATCCTCCTAATTGGGTTAGGATGGGATTCAAATTTCATAGCTAGCAAGTTAGGGTAGGGTTAGGAGTCGAATTTAGATGTATATGAGTCATATTAATGACTTACTTGCCCTTTTTAAATTAGGCAACAATAGAGTTACAAAGTTTAGGGTATTTTCTTGTATTCTATCATTTAAAACTCCTATTTTGGCCTAATAGCTTTTATATGAACCATTTAATAAAGCCCATTACTTATTTTAGTTTATTGGGTTTTAATTAAATCATTTTTTAATATTCTTATTTATTTAATTCATCTTTGAAGTTGAAGCGAAACATTTTCTCTCTCTAGTTTCTAGAGAGAGAAGCTCTGGGATTTTCGGGTGGCGACGGTTTCCTGGGCGTATGTCTTTGGGATATGGAAGCGGACAAGCCTTCGGATCGAGAAGGTCTCATTTTTGCGAGTGCCTTGGAGGCTTCTCTGCGCCCACCTATGATCGATCTAACACTGAAATCTCCTGCCTTTACCGGCGATGGATACCCGACTGTTTATTTCACGAAAGATGAGGTACGCAGATCTGAACTTCCACTTAAGCTTGCTGTTGTTGCTAAATGCTCTTACGGAAGGCCATCCATACCGGAGATCAAGAGCTGTTTATCTCAGAGGCTGTCTCTTAAAGGAGTCTGCATTGTTAGCATCTTAAACCCAAGGCATCTGCTGCTTCGATTCTTTGAGGAAGAAGATTTTCTTAAGGTGCTAGTCCAGAAAAACCTTTACATCAAAGGATACCTTTTTCAGTTCTTCCGTTGGGCCTCGGACTTTGACTTTTCTGCTGATCCTACGCTCATCCCCATCTGGGTTGGCTTCCCGAACCTGCCTGTTAATCATTATAATGAGGACTATCTAAGGTGTATTGCAGGGAACTTTGGCGAAGTGCTTCGGATCCATGACTCGACTCTGGCATGGACTCAAACTGCAGAAGCCCTTGTTTGTGTTGATGTCGACATCGCCAAACCTCTTGTTGAGAGGATATGGATAGGTCAGGGTGACAGAGGTTATTGGCAGACTGTTAACTTTCATAGGGTTCCGCCAGTTTGCAAATGTTGTCATAGACTGGGTCACTCCCGGAATGTTTGCAAAAAGAAAGCTAAGGATACTGATCAACCTCTTGTCTCTAAAAGCATTGCAGTTATTTCCTTGCATGATAAAGAAAAACAGAAGGATCAAGAATGGTGCGTGGTCAGTCGTAAGGGCCTTGTTTCTAAGGATTACCATCCGAAGCATGCAAATTTTGATGTTCTGGTTAGTAATGTTTTTTATCGCTTGATGGAAGATTTTGTTTTAAATGAAGCTACTGCTATTGTTCATTCTGATATGGTGGATCCGAAGATCGTAAGTAATCAGATCAAGACAGTGCAAGAGCCTGTGCATGGCAATGCAGGCGTTCCTACATGCTTACTTAGTGACCATTCTGGGAACCCTAGGGGAGGCTCTACCTCATTTAAGGATGTTTCTTTGGCATCCAACTTTCAAGAATTAGGCACAAATGTGCAGGGTGGGGAGCCGGATGGATGCTGTCAGTCGGACGTGCATGGTGCACGGCCAGAGTCGAAGCAGTCAAAGCCAGATCATAAGTTTCCTCATCAAGCTGGATTCATTGAGGTGATTTCATCTAGTGAAGAGGCTTCACGTTCATCTGGTTGCCAGCCTAACCTCTCATTACCGGAGGAGTTGCCGGCGTCAGTCCCTCTGGCGAAGTCTGGAAATGAATCTTCTAAGATTCTTCAGGATGTGGTTAAGGGTAAGTCTCATGATCATAATCCTTCCAATGATTCACAGTGGATCCCTGCTTCGATACTTGACTCTTCAGAGAACATATTCATGGCAACAGTGAATTTATCTAAGGAAGGAAGGGTGGTGTCTATGGTTCCTCCGGTGGGGGTGTGTACGCGATCCAAAGCGAAAGCCAATGATGGTCTATCGGGCTACCGGTCTTCATGAATTTTACAGCTTCTTTTTGGAACATTAGAGGCATATCTAGTATGGCCTCTAAGAGATCTCTCAAGCGTCAGGTGAAGCAGTTTAATCTGAAGGTCATTGCTATATTTGAACCTAAAATTCCTCCTTCAAAGGCTGATGGTATTAGTCCTTATCTTAAAATGGATGCTTATATTGGTAACATGGGAGAGGAATCTAAAATATGGTTAATGTGGTCTAATGATGTTTCCCTTCGTGTTACTGCTATGTCAGATCAATTTATTTCTGGTGACATCTCTATTGGGGACCAGTCGATCTGTCTTTTAACTGCTGTTTATGCTGCCTGTGATTTGAGTTCGCGTCGCCTTCTCTTTGATAACCTCCTCGGTTTGGGAAGCAATAGTCAACTGCCTTTGTTGGTTGGAGGGGAATTTAACTGTCTTACTAATCCTTCAGAGAAGGAGGGTGGCACTCTCATTAATACTACTGCAATGCTAGACTTTAATGCTTTCATTTCAGCTGCTGGCCTTATTGATGCTGGCTTTTGTGGATATCCTTTTACTTGGACGAACAATAGAGTTGGGAGTGCTGCTATTAAGCCGCGGCTTGACAGGATCTTAGTGAACTCTCCTTTGAAACTGTACTTCCCGGGGTTCAGTGTGAAACACCTTCCCAAGGGTCCTTCGGACCATGCTCCTCTGTTAATGAACTTGACTCACCAGCCGCCTAAAGCTTCTAGGTTTGTCTTTCAAAAAATGTGGTTGCATCATGAATCCTTTAAGCAGTGTGTCTCTCAGACATGGAATAGTGTTCCTTCCTCGGCTGCTAATCCTTTTGCCACTCTTCAAATTAAGCTTAAAGAAGTTAAAATAAGCTTAAGTCTTGGAATAAAAATATCTATGGTCATGTGGAGGATAATGTTCGCAAGGCTGAAGCTAAAGTGGAAGAATTGCAAAATCTGTTTGATGGGGACCCAACTGAATCCAATAGATCTGCTCTCAATGAGGGGAATGCTTGCCTTCGGCGTGCTCTTACGTGTCAAGAAGTTTTCTGGGTCTCAAAAGGCTAGAATTCAATGGCTTGAGGAGGGTGACAAAAATACTATTTTTTACCATGCAGTTGTCCAAGGTAATAGGCGCAGAAATTTTATTCACAGGCTTAAAGTAAATGATGTTTGGTGTGAAGACCAAAATGTTCTATCTGCTGAAGCGGTTAATTTCTTTCATCATTTGCTTACTTCTGAAAATCATACTATGGATAATTCTTTACTTCAGCATATTCCGATGTTAATCAATGATGATCAGAATACTTCCTTAACTGATATTCCTTCTGCCGATGAGATTAAGGAGGCGGTTTGGTCTATGAATGAGGATAGTGCACCTGGTCCAAATGGATTCACAGGATGTTTCTTCAAGGCCTGCTGGGATGTTGTTTCTTTAGATGCTATTGCTTCTATTCAAGGGTTCTTCAAGGGGTATCCCTTGCCTAGGGGGATCAGCTCCAGTCTCATTGCTATTATCCCTAAGGTTCCGCATCCTGCGTCCTTTAGGGATTTTCGCCCGATAAGCTTGTGTAATTTTTGTTATAAAATTGTTTCTAAAATCATTTGTGGGCGCCTTACATCAATCCTTCCTTTGATTATTTCTGAAGAACAGGGTGCTTTTGTCAAAGGCAGACACATTGTGGATAATATCTCTTTATCTAACCAACTCTTTCAGGATCTTGGGAGGAAAACTCGTGGTCATAATGTTATTTTTAAGCTAGATATGATGAAGGCATATGATAGGGTTGAGTGGGATTTTATGTTTGTTGTTCTCCGTAACTTTGGGTTTTCAAATAGATTCATATCTTACATTGGCATGCTTGTTTCTAACTGCTGGTTCTCTGTATTATTCAATGGTTCTACAGTGGGTTATTTTTCGGTCTTCTAGAGGTTTACGGCAGGGTGATCCGAGCTCTTTTTATAATTATGGAGGAGGCGTTCAGCAGGGGATTAAAGCATCTTCAGTCCGCCACTTTCTTCTTGCCTTTCTCTGGACCAAGAAAATGTCCGATGATCTCCCATCTATTGTTTTCTGATGATACTTTAATCTTTTTGAATGGTCAAAGATCGAATATTATAAAGCTTCAGAATTTCTTAAAGAAATATGAGGATTCCTCTTGGCAGAAAATCAACGCTAGCAAAAGTAGTTTCATATTGTCTTCCAAGGCTCCTTCTTCCCTATCCAGGAAAATTGCCAGTCTCACAGGTTTTAAACAACAGGTTGGTGCAATTCGATATCTTGGTGTTCCCCTTCACCCTGGGAGAACCAAAGTTGCTGATTATAAGTTCCTTATTGAAAAGATTAATCTCAAGATGAACATCTGGAAAACAAAGTTCTTGTCACAAGCTGGTAGGATGACTCTTATCAACTTCGTTCTCAATTCCATCCCTGTCTACATGGCTGCAGCTACCTCTATTACAAAGACAATGATCAATTACATTGAGAAGGCGTGTGTGAATTTCTTTTGGAGTGGCACTGATGTCATCCATAGAAAACACTGGGTCTTATGGAATACTCTTCATCAACCTATCTCTGAAGGGGGCCTTCATATAAGGAGCTTATGGCACATTCAACTAGCTTTGGCTACTAAACAAATCTGGAATATACGTCATGGTTCTTCTTTATGGGCGAATTATGCTAGATTGAGGTTTTCCAGCGACAGTGGTGACCTTTTCAATAAAGGTTTTCCTCATGGTATGCCCAAAGGTATTTTCAACATTGCTCATCAAAATGTTGTCAAGCACTCTAGGTGGATTGTTGGTAATGGGAGATCGGTTGATTTTTTGAATGACATTTGGCTTGGGCAGTCCTGTCTAAAGAATCTCCTCACTAGTTCTTATAATGGCTCTTCTATCACGGTCCGTGAGGTTGTTCAGTCTAATGACCATCCTGTTCGTAGCCTTCTTCCTTGCAATTTTCTTGCTGATGTTAAACTCACCAATACTGTTGATCACTATGTTTGGACGCCTTCTCATGATGGATCCTTCACCACGTCGTCCGCCTGTAGCCTTATGGCTTTGCATGGCGTTAAGAGGGAATGCATGGTGCGACTTTGGTATCCTCATTTTTACAAGAGGGCTGCTATCTTCTATTGGAGGTTGTTATATAGAGCGCTCCCAGTGGACTCTCGTATTTTTGACATTGGGGTTGCCATAGTTTCCCGTTGTTCTTGCTACAGTGTGCCTTCTTATGAAGATCTCAACCATTTATTTATTTCTAGTGAGCTGGCTACTAAGCTCTGGCAGTGGATTATGCCTATTCTCAATTTAAATATCACTTCTAAAGATAATATCACTGGACGGTTTTGGCACCTTCTCAATCATTGCAGGCCTTCGACTCCTTATGGTTTCATTTGTTTTCACGCCATCATGCTTATTTTGTGGGAAATTTGGAGATCTAGATGTCTCATGAGGTATGAGGGAAAGAGTTACTCCATTGGTAGAATTATTCATAACATCCGGTTCATGCTCTTCAATTCTATTGACAAATTGTCTTTAAAACTAACTCCCCTGAGCAGCATATGAATATGATCCATTCCTTTGGTTTTCTACCCTAAAGTAAAGGAATCTCCTTCAGCTTATCAGATGGCCTCCGCCTATTAAAGAGGGTCTGGTTCTGAACGTGGATGGTGCAGTAAGGGGAACCCAGGATTAAGTGGGGGCGGCGAATGCATCAGAGATAGTAGTGGACGTTTTCTATTTGCTTTCTCTCTTCTTTCATGGTTTTGGCACTAGCCTGGTGCTGAGGTTCGAGCTCTGTGTGATGGCATTAGGCTGGCTACTGAAAATGATTTTATTCTCTGTGAAATCAATCTGATTCTGCAACATTGTTTTCTTCTATTCATAATAATAAACCGCCTTCTTGGGAGTGCATTCGTTGGTGGTGGGAAAGTTCAGGCTCATTTCAGAAATAAATGTTAGTTTTGTTCACACTTATAGACAGGCTAACCAAGTGGCTGATGCCTTGCTTGTTGGTTGTAAATCTCATACAAATGCTAATTCTTTTCTGTTACTTCTTTGCCTCATGATTGTAAAGGGCCCCGACCATGGATCGGTCAGGGGTTCCTAATATTAGGCAAGTTTAGCAGGGGTATGCCCCTTTGTTCTTGTAAATCATTCTTTGTTTTAATAATCTAGCCCAGTTGATCGCACTGGTGGAGTGGGAACTCCATTCCTGTGGATGGGGTGCACTCTCCTAGTTGCTGACCTTGAGGACCTCTTTTAATTAAAAAAAAATACAAAATGAATATCGACTCTTACATCTTTCTTCAAATGAGATGTCCACATCTGCATAGTAATCAAAATGAAATGTCAACATCTGCATGGAATGAATGTCGATATTGCACAGCTTCGACTTCGACTAGGAGTCGATCGAAGTGAGACTTTCGACTGGTGTATAAGCCTTTTGTCAGTTGAAGTTGAACATCGACTGTTGAGAGATTTATACATAATCGATGTCGTACTTTG